>CAUDMG010003632.1:1135000-1150000 GCA_958450375.1 Homarus gammarus | reverse complement strand
ACTTGAAGGATTATTAATTTTTGTAGTTTTGTTTTAATGGTAGGTTATTGTGTGTGTGTGTGTGTGTGTGTGTGTGAAATGGAGAGAACCACATAGACAATTCACTTAACTAATCATCAGTTACTCATTTGATATACAAACTATGTCGTAAGCCTCGAGAAATGGCTCTTAATAGGACCAATTTAAGGCCTTAACGACACCCCCGTCTGAGTTACAAGGACTATTAAGGGTTACATTAACACATGGGATAATGACACTTGAAGACGTATGGAAGAAGACTCAAAATTGTTATGATATGTCTTTCTCTATTCTAAGTCATAAACAGAAATGACTATAGAAAGTTTGACTAAAAGAGCATAGTCAACTACCAGAGAAAGATGACCATTAGGCTAAGATGAGAAGGTTAGAGTGAAAGGTGTGTGGTTTGTTTAAAGAGTGAAAGCAGTATTCTTATTAGGATGAGTGAAAGTACGACAACTAATGCCTTTAAGTACGTCATTTTAACCCTGTCAGTATAATATCTTAGGCCAGGCACTGTCATTGAATGTCTCGGTGAATACGATAACTACCTGACTAACACAATATAACTTCCCCTATTACCAGTAAAAAAAATATAATATATATCCTTAAACACTACAATAACAACATTATCCTACTTGTTCAAAATGACTTTATATATACGATAGATTAACTTCCTCTATATATACAAATAAGTACAACAAACTCATTTTATTTCTTAGAGACGTAACTTTAATATATTCACGATAACCTACATACCACCTTTGTTGTATAAATATGACCATTTTTTCTATTTGTTTATGATAAGTATAACAATCTAACTGTTGTAACCCATGTATACGATAACTTAACCCCATGGCGTCAAGATTACGATAACTTCCACCAGGTACTATAGTGAGAAGGGAGACTGAGGGACGTACGAGGGCTAACACTCTTGAGGTGAACCACGTAGCAGACTGCTCTTTGGGGAACATATCGTCAAATATTCATGGTTCCTTACTCCTCTAGTGTGGGATTCTTGGTTTATCTCCCTCAGTACCTCACAGAGACAGCTGAAAAAGGGGTGAATGCCTCCATCTGAGATTTATAAGATCATCATCTGAAGGATCAAAATCTGTTGTAAGGAATTAAAGTTGGTTATGCATGTTGACAGGAAGATCGTCTCTCAAAGTGTTTTTCCATCATCGGCAGCACAGTCACCGAGGCTTGTGTACATTATATATCAAGCACAGGTATTAATATTTTCCTCTAAAATTGCTGCATAAAACACACACACACACACACACACACACACACACACACGTATGCGCTATACAGAGAAGGAAAGGGATTATGCGAGTTTCCACACAGCTTCATCCTCCAAGGTCACCCAACACACACACACTCACATCTCTAAAGGAATTTGCGATCTTCTCACGCCATAACCTCTCAGATGGAAGGTGAAAAGGCAAGAAAGAGGCAGAGAGAGAGAGAGAGAGAGAGAGAGAGAGAGAGAGAGAGAGAGAGAGAAAGGGAGGCAAGCGAGGCAAGCGAGAGAGAGAGAGAGAGAGAGAGTGTTTCCGTCGTGTGATAAGTTATTTCGTGGTCTGTTGCTCACGTTACCTCACTCTGCTGCACCTTTGTCTCTCTCTGCACAATTTATATCAATCTGCTGTACCTCTGTTTGTTTGTTTGTTTACGTCTGTCTGTCAGTCTTCTTCATCTCTGCTTATCTCTGCTCTCGGCTCTTTTAACAGTTTGCTGCACCCTTGGCTATCTATATTCACAGCGTCTGAGCACTGGTAAATAAATATATAAACCGAAAGAGGTAAGGGTGGCCGAGTGTATACAGTTCTCGCATCCTATCCTAAAGGTCGCTGGTTCGAGACACACACACACACACCAGAGGACCTTACTTCAGTTGGGGATTTGAAGACGGTCGAGTGCAGTGTCGGCCATACTGCCTCGTGATGAAGTGAGTCTCAGTAATCAGGGTCGTGAAGCCTCCTTGTTCTTAACGGGAAGCTAGGCGTATGGATCTCTTGTACACAGAAAGTAAATAAAAGAGTGAAGGGGTATCTGTCTGTCTGCCTGTCTGTCTGTCTGTCTGCCTGTCTGTTCTTATTTATCTATTTATTTATTTGTCCATCTCACTCTCTGTCTATCGATTGTCTATCTTTTCAATTATCACTTTAATCTATCTGAGTATCCTTTCTATCTCTTTCTCTCGCTCTCTTTCTCTTTCAAGCTCAGTTTATTTCCTCAACGAGACAGCTGGAATTCGACCTTTCTTTACGAGGGAATTTATCGATGCAAGAAGGTCACTTTCCTGGAGGAGAGAGAGAGAGAGAGAGAGAGAGAGAGAGAGAGAGAGAGAGAGAGAGTAGGAAAAGAATTATGCCTTAAGATTTAATCCAACAATTTCTTCTCTCTGTTTCTCTCTTTCTGTTGATCTCTGTCTATCTTTCTCTCTGTCCCGCTGTCTCTCTCTCTCTCTGTCTGTCTGTCTCGGCTCTTACTCTCTTCATCTTGCCATATAACAAACGTTCTCCCCTAGTCCTCAATCATTCTACCTTCACCACTCTTCCTCTTGAGTTAGAAATCAATCTTCTTCCTTCATCATTGTCTCTCGTCTGTTAAAATCATTCTACCTTCACCAGTGTTTCCCTTAGCTTTACATAACTTACCCAGACAAACGTTCTAAACCTATCAACCACGAATGTTTTCCTTTAGCTGTCTTATCTTAGTCACGTTCTGTCTTCACCCTTCTCTTCTCGGCTCACCCTAAAAAAAAAAAAACGTTCAGAACTGCATACATTGATGTCAACGTTTCTTTTCGACTATGTCATTCTAATACGGCTAGAAATACTATTATGTATTTGTCTTCAAGAAATACTCTTATTCTTCAGTTCAAATCTTTATATAAGCCATTCTCTAACATAAATAATATCATGAGTCTGGATTTTCAAGATATTTTTCCTAACTCAAAAAGGCAAAATTCTCTTTCCCGATTCTCGTCTTTGAATTCAGATTACTGTTGTCAGGTGAAATGAATAGTGATTTCTATCGTCAGCGACAGGAACCTCCGTCTGTTGATTCGCTTACATCAGCTTGACGTCGACCAATAGCAGCCAACCATTCCATAGCTTACTTCAGCTTGCCGTCGAACAAATAGGAGCCAATCATTCCATAACTTACTTCAGCATGACGTCGACCAATAGCAACCAACCTTTGCATACCACTTATTTTCCTCACAGGACCTCCTCACAATGAACTGACATGAAGTGTTATAAATTAAGGAGGAAGCTAGAGATTTTGTTGCATCAGCTTCACCCATTTCTTAGTATTTCCTTCTGTTTTTGAGGTTTATTTTTTTTTACCTTAAACCACCGTACATGAAATTAGAAAAGGAGTAAATAGCTGCTCTGTTGTCTCCTTGAAAACGTGTAACCTACTAAGCTGGTACTGACCCCTCGTGTGTGGTGTTGAACGGTACTGAGTTGCTCTGACACTTAATACACACACGTCTAGTTCTCTTCTAACTCCGTGTGTATTTCTCCCAACTTTATATCATGATGTCTGTGTGTTTTATCGTTAACCTAACAAATCGTGATTTTTCCCCCAAAAAATTATTACGTCTCACCATTCTTCACATATAGGGATTACAGACTTAAATACGATCTTGTATGCATGTATGTACTAGTTTCCTTAACGTAAAACTCAACAATAATAATGAATACAGTAAAAAGAAATTATAATGACACTAATGATAATAAATAGAGTGATAATCAGTAATAAATAAAGTAAGAGCAATGATGTTCTGGTCATATAGGGGTCACCACTGATATCATACACAGGATCACGAGCTGGTGGGACCAAACCTCGAGCAGGAAGCAGGAAGCAGCCTGTCCGCTCCCCACTCTACACCGGGCCTAACTCACCCCCTGACAGGATCCGGAATCTAACATAACCCTAACATAACGGAACACAGTACAAAGTAACGTAATGTAACATAACGTAACGTAGCCCCTAACCTAATATAAAGTAACGTACCGTATCTTAATCTACCACTTAACATAACCTGACATCATGTAACGCAACGTAACCTAACATAACCCTAATCTAACCTAACCTAACCTAACCCTCCCTCAGTTCTAGTACAAAAACTCGAATAAGATTTCGAGCTGTACATTACAGCACATTTACACGCCATAGTAAACACGAGGTGAGGTCATCTTCATTCATATAACCACCCATTCATAATATTTACATATACAATCCCGTTTTCATTCATCAGCTGCCCATTCATAACATCCACGCCAGAGCAACACAACGCGTGACCTCATCTTCATTCATACAACTTTACGTTCATGATATCCGAGTCTCTCTTAACCTCAATACATTCCATACATTCTCATTCCTCGTTTTATGTAATCAATCCCGTTTTCATACACAGAGCTTCCCTTTCACAACCACTACTCCTTACAGTGATTTTTCACTTTTATGAGTAAATAATCACAATATAATAGCTTTTACTGTGGCCCCTTTTACTTCCATTTTCTATTAAGTTTATCCACTCATAATAACTCAGTCCTATACTACTACTACCTGCGCGAGTTGCTTCTCAATCAGTGTCTTCACCATAATAGTTTAATTCGTATAATTTTGTATTCATAAAGTCTGTCTACTGTACTGTAGCTTGGTAGTGTTCGATCTGTTAGTGTGTGCGTAATAATAATAATAATAATAATAATAATAATAATAATAATAATAATAATAATAATTAACGGTTTACTGAAAAAGTCGGCAGGCCGAAGGCTAAAAATATACACTAGACAAAAATGACTTAATACATACAAAGACATGGGGTGGGTGGGTCGTTTAACAAAAGCTTTCATTACTGAAAGAAGAAGGAACATGAATTGAACATACAAATTATTATAGTTTACAGTTGATGGCCCGGGCCTGGGCTGGTCATGGAGACACCAGGTGGTGTGGTGTTCACGTGGTGTAGTAACTTGTCCTCGGGTGTTGATATGAAGGACCTCACGTGGTCATGGGGTCACCTGGTGGTGTGGGGCGGTGTCACAGTACCTCACCCTACTGGGTGGTGTTGTGTTATTTCGAAGTCAGGTGTGAAGACGATCTACTGTTGTTCCCAGGGTGGACTGATTAGCACCTCCTTGTCAGAAGATGGCGGTCAGTTCCCAGGGGTGCTTATCTCACTGGTGGGTCACGGTTCTCACTGGTACTGTCTAGTGCTGAGTTCATTGGCTAAACACTGTTCATCACTGTTTAACACTGGTTCCACTTCTTTCCGAAACGAAATTGTCACTTTTGATTATGTTGATATCCCGGTGGTGAGGATGGGTCGGGGAGAGGGACTTGGGGAATGGGCTGAACATTGCAGTGCTTGAATAGGTCTTGAGCCTACGGTGGTCAGGGATGTAGTGTGCGAGTGCGTGTGTTTTAAACTGGAGTAGTTCAGAGGAGAGAAATTTATTGCGAGTCGTATAATGAAGATGAAAAAACTCTCCAGACTGGAATCGAACCCGGGCCTCCCGAACGGAAGACGAATTTGTTGACACTGAACCATCCCCTCTCATAAATTAAGCGGTTCAGATCCAGTGGTAAGGTCAATATTACAAACTCAATTACACAAAAGAGTGAACTTATCAACCAACCTGAACACGTCTCTTCTCCAGTCATACACTTAGTCTTTACCATCATTATTAGACTCTCTCCCCGAGCCTGATCTGATAAGAGGCTTAAACCCTCCTCTGAGGCTTTACCGAGAAGCCTCCTACACCATCCTCCTCATCTTGCCAAAATGGGTGTAATTCCTTCGCTGCGTTAGGGACCGGAAATTTCCTAATGGCATCAATCTTGAGAGACTTGGGAGCTTGGGAGTGGATCAATAACACAGCCTGCCTGCCTATACTGGGTCGCCCATCACCAAGGTAATCGTTTTTCATCCTAATCTGATATTTCCCCCTCTGCTTTTATATACACTGATCCAACGTCTGAAGAGATTATTTAAACAATTTCCTCGTTCTATATTTTTTTGCAACACGTATACATAAATATCATTCTTCTGGTGAGACAAAGGGTCCTAAAACGTTTGTACCAGAGCGCGTCTCAGTGTAAACAAAATAAAGCATTGTGATTGGCTGCTGTGGAGGAGGAGGTCTGGGGTTCATGCCTGGAATCTCTCGGTATTTTTTGATATTTCCAACACACACTGCTCAATATAATATACATAACGTTATATATTTATTTTTTCTACATCTGCTTAATTGTGAGTTTGTGTAATTACAGTATATCGTCACCTTGAGTCGTTTCTTCATTAAGTAGAGAAAATAACTCTCTATAACTCACTTGCTAAGACTCTTCTCCAAGATTATATACCTTCCTTATCTCCCTAATTATATATTTACCTTCTTCCTACGTCTATTTCTTATCTTTCGCACTGTTTCTCTCATATTTCTCTTTCTTTGTTCTCCCTATGGCCTCCTCGTCTCCCACTTCTTTCAGTGAACTATTTCATTTTGCTTTCTGCATGACAAGATTCTCTCTCTCTCTCTCTCTCTCTCTCTCTCTCTCTCTCTCTCTCTCTCTCTCTCTCTCTCTCTCTCTCTCTCTTTCATATTTCCTAACACTGTCTCCTTCTCTTATTTAATTTCTTCTATAATACCATATCATCCTCCCTCCCTTCCCCCTTGGCACTCCTTCCCTCCCTCCCTCCCCCCCTGGCACTCCTTCCCTCCCCCCCTGGCACTCCTTCCCTCCCTCCCTCCCCCCCCCCTGGCACTCCTTCCCTCCCCCCCTGGCACTCCTTCCCTCCCTCTTCCACGACAATGTCCCTCATCTAAACACCTTCCTTCCCTTCCACCCTTCCTTCCTCCGTCCCTCTTCCACAACATTGCCTTCCCCTCTCCCCTTCTTCATCATAACACTCTCCATCACCCCTCCGTCACAACCACCGTCAGGAAGCCAACATAACGCCTCAGATTACTTGATAAACTCTCCCTGTACATGGGGGGAAAAAATACCATCATCTGTTTTCATTAAGTTACCCCTCAAAGATATGACTTTTTTTATGATGGTATTAAATAAATTACAACATATGTGGGGTTTAATTATTTTTTTTACTTGTAAGGATTGATAGAGAATAAAGGAGAAAGAGAATATATGTAATGGAGATAAATAATGCTAAAGAGATAGATTGATAAATAAGAAGGGGTAGATAGAGAGAAAGAGAGAGAGATACGGGTATGGGTGAGAGAGGCCTGAGATAAACGGGTATAGAGAGAAGAAGAGAAAAATAAGAGAAAGACACACTGAGAATAAAAGACATAGAGACACAGGCAGAATAAACGTGAGATAGAAAGTCAGAGAAATAATGAGAGAGAGAAAGATAGAGAAAGAGAGAGACAAACATACAGTTAAAGAAAGGGAGGAATAACAGGTTCTTAAGAGAGCTGGAGAGAGTTGAGAAGATTGGTGAGAGAGAGGAGGGGAGAAGGGGAGAAGACGATAGGAGGGAAGGGGAGAAGAAAGGAGGGAGAGGAGAAAGGAGGGAATGGGGGGAGGGGAAGAGAGGGGAGAGGGAAGGGGAGGGGAAAGGGGGGAGAGAAAAAAGGAGAGGAAAGGAGGGAATTGGAGGAGGGGAAGAGAGGGGAGAGGGGAGGGGAAAGTAAAGCTGTGGAGGGGAGAGGAGAGGGAAGGAAAGAGATTGGAGAAAGAGGGGAGAGGGAGTTGAGGAAGGAAGATGAGAGGATAGTTAGGTACAGGGGGGGGAGGAAAGGGGAGTGTAGAGGGGAGGAGAACGAAGAAGAGGGGAGAGGAATACGAGGAAAAGGAAGAAGAAAATGTAGGAGTGGAAGGGGGTGAGGGATGAGGGGAGAGGAAGGAAGGCTAGGAAGTTGAGAAACCTGGTGAGAGGTGCTGGGCTGAGTGAGGGGAGACGTTCATAGTGGGCAAGAGGAGGGGAGAGAGAGAGAGAGAGAGAGAGAGAGAGAGGCCGCCTGGGAGGGGAGGACTTCCTAAGGAGAGATTATTACCATAAGAGGCCTGCTGGCTCGTGGCTCAAGAGGGGACCAGAGGGTGACGAGGCGACTGTTTGAAAAAGCTAACACGGCGGAAACACGGCGGAAACTCTGCGGAAACACGGCGAAAACTCGGCGGAAACTCGGCGGAAACACGGCGGAAACAGAGTGGAAAAGGGATAGGAAAAAGGACGGAAAGGATCGGAAAAAAAGAACGAAGAATATCGAGAAAAAACATCGGAAACAGAGTGAAAGTGTTGAATAAATTAACAAGTTAGAACAATAACAGATATAATTGTAAGGTGAACAAAATTAATAAACCAGAGTATAAAAAAAGGTAAAAATAAGAGCCATATAAAAATATCCTAGAAGATAAAAGTTGAGTTATTAAAGGTTGAAAAGAAGGAAACCACGAAAAAAACAGTTTCTGTTGGGCGGAATAAAGAGTATCAATATTATTTTACAAGGACTCACACACGTTTAACAATTGATTAAGTTGTCAGTGTGCAAGAGACTTATTAAAGTTGAATAATTAGACTAAAAAGAATAAAAAAAAAAGGGTAATAAGAAAGGATTTGTTTGTAAAGAGTAAAATTTGACTTATTTACCATAAACAAAAAACTTCCATCCTCTTGTATTCTACACCTAGCTATCGTGGCAACTCAGACAAGCGTACCAGTTGTTAAGGCAAGGCGCGGGTCTACGCTGGTGAACGAAGCCTCAGATTACCCCTTATTCTTCTGACGATTTTGAGATACATATGCAATGTAAGCAGCTTTGATGTGGGTTCTTTTGTGGGGAGGAAATACATCGTTCACACCATCTAGCGACAGGAGTATAATGACATTCGAAATATTCATTGTTTTATAGATCAAATTGTTGTGTTTACATTATTTAACGTTCATCTCTTGTGTTTATTTAGGCTTTTCTTTATTCTTTGTAATGAGGGAACGTAGTTTATTGGTGTCTGACGATATGTAAATGTTATTGGAATGTTAGACAATGAGACGAGATTTATTCATATTGCTGTTTATTAATGAGTAAAGAAGAGTTGGATTATTTTATTATTGGTGAAAGTGAATAATTATCGAAAACCTTCATTATTGATTACAAGAATTTACTGAATATCGAAGACCGAGCGATACTAATACTTGGGAATATTAACTTATTATAACGGACTAAAATTATCAGCGGGAATAGACCTACTGTAAACTATATTGTAAGTTGCGAATATCATTTAGTAACGAAGATGTTCAGTATAGTGGTAACAGGAAACGAATAACAAACACCTTAGATATTCTGATAACAGGAACACTAATAAACACTGGTAGACATATCAAATAACTCTCTTCCGAACACACACACATCTAATATACAGTACATACAAACTCGACTACATCCCAACACTATTAAATTCTGAACTGTTGTTGATGGTTGTGAACTACCATTATCATCTCAGCATGGCCCTTGCACTTCACAGTCGCCTCTCGGGTACACATCGTCAGCAGTGTGCAGCAGCTGCTCTCATAATGTGCCCAAGATAAACAGCTGGAACAGTCGTTGGAACAATAATCTAGTCTCTGAGCATCTTATCACTGCGGCGGCGTCTGGTGGTTGTCAAGGGGTGAGATGAGATGTGGTGTTGGTCTGTCTCCTGGGACTACGATGGCCTAGTGTGATGAGGCGTGAGGGAGGAGGTGTGAGGGAAGAGGCGTGAGGCGTGAGGGAGGAGGCGTGAGGGAGGAGGCGTGAGGCGTGAGGGAGGAGGCGTGAGGCGTGAGGGAAGCGGCGTGAGGGAAGAGGCGTGAGGTGTGAGGGAAGAGACGTGAGGGAAGAGGCGTGAGGCGTAAGGAGGAGGCGTGAGACGTGAGGGAGGAGGCGTGAGGGAGGAGGCGTGAGGCGTGAGGGAGGAGGCGTGAGGCGTGAGGGAAGCGGCGTGAGGGAAGCGGCGTGAGGGAAGAGGCGTGAGGTGTGAGGGAAGAGACGTGAGGGAGGAGGCGTGAGGTGTGAGGGAAGAGGCGTGAGGCGTAAGGGAGGAGGCGTGAGACGTGAGGGAGGAGGCGTGAGGTGTGAGGGAGAAGGCGTGAGGTGTGAGGGAAGCGGCGTGAGGGAAGCGGCGTGAGGGAGGAGGCGTGAGGTGTGAGGGAAGAGGCGTGAGGCGTAAGGGAGGAGGTGATCTTATTGCGTGTTCCAAGGTATATCCAATACGTGCCAAGGTAACACAGACACGACTAAATATTATGAAACAATGCGACACAGACACGAATATCCCATACGCGCAACACATACCATAGATGTGGCACAATAAGGGAGACACAAAACTGCGTAACACTTACGTAAAGAAATACAAATGACCTCAAGGACACTGGTTTGTTGTGAGTCAAGAAACACATTATGTTTCTATGGATTCAAGTCAGTGTTGACTTAGTATTGCTTCTTTAGATATACGGAATAGTGCATAATTATTCAATATACATAAAAAGAAATAATTCGAAATTGAAATACTTTATAATAAAGGCGGAGAGGAGAGTGGAAAAATAATGAGAAGCAACAGACAAACTTATGCAAATTATCACACATAGAAATGATAATTATTAACATTCGCTCTTCTCTGTCACAATAGACGTAAGCTTAACTGTAACGCCAGAACGCCAAATACAGAACTCTCATATAGACCACATGTACACGCACACAAACCACATACAATTAAACTTACACCTCTAACAATGTAATTACCCTGTACCAAACTGTGAAGTACATAATTATATGGATTACACACATACCATCAAATATTACAAATAACGGCAGCGACATTATCACATTCTCCTCCAAACACCGAAAAAGGCGACAGGGAAGAATAAGATAGGATGAGGAAACCGATTACTGATATTATAAAGAACGTAGCCGCCAGTCAGGGTATAGAGGGGAGACTAATGAATATTTCTTGGCACTTTGACAGCAGGAGGAACTATTTCATTGGTAGTATGTTGTTCTGTTTGTTATTTTGCCTCTCCATTTCTTTGTCTCTCTCGGTCTGTCTGTCTGTTTGTCTGTCTGTCTACATTTCATATTTAATTAGCTTGTCATTATCCAGGAGGTGCCGATACCCTTGTTGGAGTCCTCCTCCTCCTCCTCCTCTTCTCGTCTTACTACTTAATCTTCTTTACTTCTCTTCATCTCCTCCTCTTCATCTCTTCCTCCTCCACCTCTATTTTCTCCTTCTCTTTCTTCACTTCCCCGTTGTTTACCTTCCTCCCGCTCTTCCTTTCATTTGCTTCATTCACATACATTCGCTGCTTCGCCTTCCCTCTCCGATAATGATCTTGTTTGTTCACTGCTCTTTATGTTCCCTGAGATAATTTGACCTCTGAATCACCAGTAGATGATTCACTTCATCACGTGAAAAAAAAATCCAGTTTCGTAAAGTTTATTCAGATATATCAGCACGAGTACTTAATCAGGTATAGGTACAGGTATATTAATTCCCAGGTAGCAACAGTACCAAACAGGTGTTACCTTAATTAACGGAATCCCAAAGCTATTTCAGGTATATGAGTAAAAGTTCATATTTAGGTGCAATAAGTATCATGATGTGACGGGTATAGAGTACAGGTAATGGTAAGTATGGTCGCCTCGCAAGCGAGCCTCACCCGGGTTCAATCCTCGGTCAAGGGGGAACTATGGACAAGTTTTTTGGGCCATTTGTCTCAGTCTACCCATCAGTAATTGGGGGCCTGGATGTTAACCGATTTGCGGATCGTATTCCAGGGTAATGGTGAGCCAGTGCATCTTAATTTGCATTCACTCGAGAGAGTGAGGGGCGATATGATCGAGGTGTATAAATGGAAGTCAGGACTAAACAAAGGGGACATAACAAAGGTACTCAAACTATCCAACCAGAAGCGAACTTGTAACAATGGTTTTGAATTAAAATATATATATAGTATATAAAATAGCAGAAACGCCACCCTCAGGGTGGCTCATTCGCTAGGCCACGGAAGGACGCCACCTTCCGAGAGGCTCCACATTGTCTCTGTTCAGTCCCCAAAACTTCTTTGTCCATCATTACGGTGTACGTAAGTTCCACCATGTTCTTCACTACAACGGTACAGCAAAGTATATTTTTTAGCATTAAACTGTTAATATTTTATTGTCTAATCATCACTACATATAACACCACCCATCATCACTACATATAACACCATCCGTCATCACTACATATAATACCACCCATCACCACTACATATAATACCACCCATCACCACTACATATAACATCATCCGTCATCACTACATATAACACCATCCATCATCACTACATATAACATCACCCATCATCACTACATATAACACCACCCATCATCACTACATATAACACCATCCATCATCACTACATATAACACCATCCATCATCACTACATATAACACCATCCATGATCACTACATATAACATCACCCATCATCACTACATATAGCACCACCATCACTACTACCACAATCATCACTACCACCACTGCTATCACCATCATCATTACCACCACCACCATCATTACTACTACCATCAACCAGTCTCTACCACCACCACTATCACCACAAACATGCCGTTATCACCATCACCACCACTACCCTCTTGAAGTTTTAGGCGGAGGGCCTACAATGTCACACTGTACTGTTGTAAGGGGCTCAGGTAAGTGAGGTACTCTTACAAGTGGAAAAGGTGGAATAGTCTCTCTGTTTGTCTGTGTCCGCACGAGAATCTCGGAAACTACTTTACCGATCTGGACCAAACTTGGCATGGATAGCAAGTGTCATGTGTGGATCTCAAAAAAACTCCAACCAACCCGATCCGACACACACAACCCGACTTAGATAATAACAATAAAACAATGTAGAGAATTTAAGCGAAGACGGATAGACAGACAGATACTCGATAAAATTACTTCATTAGTCCAACATGTTTAAGTTCTGTGTCAGAGTACTTAGGTTAGGTTAGGTTAAGGTGACGAAATTAAACGTCATTGTTATTTTTATATCACTTTGGGACCAAAAACCTTCTTCTTGGACCACTAGATCATCCCCTTTCCTTCCCTTTACTTCCCCGTCTCTCCTTCACCCTCAAAAATCCCCCAAATCTCCCTGTATCTCTTTCCCCCTTCACCTTGCCCATCCTAACCCCTATCTCTCTCTCTCTCTCTCTCTCTCTCTCTCTCTCTCTCTCTCTCTCTCCTCTCTCTCTCCCTCTCTCTCTCTCTCTCTCTCCCTCTCTCTCTCTCTCTCTCGCATAATAATAATAATAATAATAATAATAATAAGCCACTGTTAGCCCCAGAGATAAATCCCTGAGTTTCCAGACCCTGCCGCGTGGAGGCCAGTGGTGAGAGGGTCCCTTTTTTTTTTTTTTTTTTTTTTTTTTTTTTTTTTTTTTTTTAAAAAAAGGGTTGTTGTGGATGGAAGAAGTCTGGTCTGGCCTTATGTCCTCAGGCCAGACAAGGGGGGAATCTGGTCACCAGGCTTAAGAGGTGACTCATGCCCTGGTCCACCTGATTAGGCAGACCAGTGATGATAACTTTATCATTGTTGTCATTTTTCTTGGGAAATACGATATTTATTTTCAGTGATTGAATAATGGGTCTAATATTTTGACCACGATGACCGATGATCTTCCCGTGTAGGGCCTTGGGGATGAAGAGCGTTCGGCTTACTGGTGTGTTGACCCGACGCCGCTCCTTTTCCTCGTCAATCATCGCCTTTATGTGGAGGGCGGCTTCCTTAACGAGAGTTTTGTTTTTGCCTTCCACCAGGATGGGCTCATCCTTTGACCCCTTGTGAGGAACACGGACCTGCACCTTGTACTGGTCCTGAATTTGCTTCACCGTGGACCCTCCAGGGCCAATAACAATGCCTAACAGGCAGTTCGGTGCCTGGACAGTCTCCAGTGCCGTCTCCTCGACCCACTGGGCCCTCATGCGGGAGAGCGATGGTGGTAGAGGACGCCTTTTCTCTTGTTTGGTCATGTTAACTTGTCGCTGCTCAACAGAGTTGTTCTTTAAACTCATAATTTATTAATACTAATAACAGCGGAGGACCGGACCACAAGACTCAGAGTTTGAGGTGTAAGAAATAATGTAGTAAGAGGCTGTTGTAGTGAAACTCTTATAAGGAGAATCTCGGAAACTACTTTACCGATCTGTAGTGGTGATGGATGATGTTATATGTAGTGATGATGGATGGTGTTATATGTAGTGATGATGGATGGTGTTATATGTAGTGATGATGGATGGTGTTATATGTAGTGATGATGGATGGTGTTATATGTAGTGATGATGGGTGGTGTTATATGTAGTGATGATGGATGGTGTTATATGTAGTGATGATGGATGGTGTTATATGTAGTGATGATGGATGGTGTTATATGTAGTGATGATGGATGGTGTTATATATAGTGATGATGGATGGTGTTATATGTAGTGATGATGGATGTTGTTATATGTAGTGATGAAGGATGGTGTTATATGTAGTGATGATGGATGATGTTATATGTAGTAATGATGGATTTTGTTATATGTAGTGATGATGGATGATGTTATATGTAGTAATGATGGATTTTGTTATATGTAGTGATGATGGATGATGTTATATGTAGTAATGATGGATTTTGTTATATGTAGTGATGATGGATGCTGTTATATGTAGTGATGATGGATGATGTTATATGTAGTGATGATGTATGATGTTATATGTAGTGATGATAATGGTGTTATATGTAGTGATGATGGAGGATGCTATATGTAGTGATGATGGGTGATGTTAACTGTAGTAATGATGGATGTTGTTATATGTAGTGATGATGGATGGTGTTATATGTAGTGATGATGGATGGTGTTATATGTATGTAGTGATGATGGATGATGTTATATGTAGTGATGATGGATGATGTTATATGTAGTGATGATGGA
>CAUDMG010003632.1:1045000-1132500 GCA_958450375.1 Homarus gammarus | reverse complement strand
TTCCCCTTATGTGTGAGATGTGTTTCCAGGAAGTGGATTCTATAGTAAATAATGTTAATTGTAAGAAAAGGAGTTTCAGAATCGTTGTATTCCCCTCATAAAAATCTGTTCATTGTCTGATGAGCTGAGGAGGCCTGTCGCATCAGCACAGATGTATCCCTCTCACTAAATTACAGACAAAGGTTTCTTAAGAATCAATATCCACAGACAGAGGCAGAGTCTGAGGGATTTCTGTGTTCAGTTTCAAGCCTCAGGATCAAATTAAGTCCGGGTGCGTCTCCCTCTCTGTGTTTCTCCCAAATTGGAAACACAACACAGTTTGCCAGCATGGTGTGGCCACTATTCCCTACCCTTCGTCTTGCTAAGTGAACCGTTTACTGTGTTAATGATAAAACGGTATATATATATTTTCAATTACTAATAAAATCGATGTTGACAAATATAATAATAGTAATTGTATTCTTTTTCAAAAACTTGATTAATTAGTACTAAGCAATATTGGGTTAAAGAAAAGGAATTTAAATTGCTTAACAGAACAAAATAGAATTAAATCAAGATAAAATAATTATCAAGAAACAGACATAGGTAAATTGAAGTGTATAAAAACAAATAAGCATAGGCCTATTTTTACATATATTTGGTTTTTACTTAGAAACAATACTCAAAGAAAATTACCCATCATCTATAGTGTATCATAGGTCGTGTTGCATAACCTGTAGGGACACACAAATGGTCTTCTTTGAGTGCTCCGTGAAACACTTTCTTGAATTCTTCATCTTTATCACCAATTCCCTTGATTCTCTGTTCATTTATATTATCTATCTTCTTTTCCCTCTTTTTCCTTTATTGTCGTCTTCCTTTTGCTGTTTTGTTTTCTTTGAGTTTTATAGGATTAAACTATTATTGAATAAGTTTTTGTATGAGATTCTGAAATGAGATTTATTTTCGTGTGGTACTTGACAATAAAAGTGTTTGATTACATTGTGTTTCGTGTTATGAGACTCGGGTGTTGTTTCCAAGTGCTATAAGACGTGTGGTGTAGTTCGCCGACCACTTATGTAATACGGATGAAATAGGAAATGGGGTCTGATGCTAATAGGCCCCAGCTCTAATAAGCACAGTCCAAATAGGTCCCAAATCTTTTGGTTAAGGTCGCTTATGTTAGAATAGGTAATGGTTGTTGCCTATTTAGAGAAGAACCTATTAGGACCCATTGGAGGGCACATTAGAACTAGAGCTTATCAAGGGTGGAGTTGGGGCTATTGTAACTAGTGGCTAATGGGACTGAGGGCTATTAGGAGTGTGGACTATTAAGACTGAGGTACGGTAGGACTTAGCACTATTACCAGCTGAGGCTATTAGGACTGAGGTCTATTATAACTAGGGTCTATTGGGATAGGGGTTTATTAGAAATAGGATCTATTGGAGCTGGGGTCTATTAGGACTGGAAGCTCCTAGGACTGAGGCTATTGGGTCTGCAGCCTTTATAGATCTTCAACCTTCACCAGCGCCATCAATCATGTGTAGGAGGAAGGAGGAAGAGCAGGGGAGATGGAGGAGGAAGATGAGAAGGAAGGAGAGGAACAAGAACATGGGGAAAAGAAGGAGAAGCAGCGGGATATGAAGGTTAGTGAAAGAAGCAGGAGGAGGAGAAGGAAGCAGAAGGAGGAGGCAAAAGTAGGAGACAGCACGAGGCGGAGGAGGAAATAAAGGGAGTAGAGGATGATGGAGAGGGTAATGGGAGGATGTAAAAGGGGATGAAGAAGGAAGTGATACAGGGAGGAGGTAGCAGAAGGAATAAGAAGAGGAGGAGGAGGAGGGGAAGAGATGCCTTAAAGCAGAACTTGTGTCTTGAGATGCCAAGTATCAGCAAATCCTTTTGTCTTAACATTTTCTGAAGAAACGTCGGAGAGAGAGAGAGAGAGAGAGAGAGAGAGAGAGAGAGAGAGAGAGAGAGAGAGCCTCAATCGTGAACTTCCTCACAATTTCCGTTTTTTTTTCTTGTTTTTGTTGACAGAAATTTACATAATAGTGACTAAACATTATCATTATTTGGAAGGAGAGTTATGAAAAGACTTAAACTGTATATATAACTTTCCCTTCAAACTACAGGTAAGAGATAAAACGTGAAAGTCACAGGTGTAATCTAAGATACTATTTGGTTTAATGAATATAGTCTTTGCCTTCTGAAGATTATTAAATACAATAACAAACTCCATAACTTCAAAGGGGAAATTCTAGTTTCAGATTTTTTTTTGCACAGTGATGAGAAAATCTTATACCTACATATTTCATAACATTATATTAACCATTACTAATACTTAACGACACATAACTCACATTATTTAACGTAATATAATAATAATAATCCAGAGGGTGGTGCCAGGCCCAAGGAATATATTAATTACGATAATATATGTTGACAATGTGGAAAGGAAGGTAAGATAAAAGGGGAAGGGGTGGAGGTGTAGATAAAGGAAAGATACAGAAAGTAAGAAAACAGAAAGGGATGATGCAAAGGAAAGGGAGGTATGGAAAAGGGAGAGTGAAGGGAGCTTGGAAGGTGGGAATGGGAGAATATGAAGGAGGGAAGAGAGGAAAAGGGAGATCAAGTAAAGATGATGGAAGGAATGAAAGGGGTGGTTATAGGGTGGGTGAAAGAAGGGAAAGGGAGGAAAAGAAGTGTGTGTGTGTGTGTGTGTGTGTGTGTGTCAGACAGAGACAAAAGAAAGATGAACTCAGAGGACCACACCATAAACATTTCACTTTGGCATCGATAAAATGTAAACACACACTTGAGTGACTGACTGACTGATTGACTGACATCACATAACCTAATCTAATACCTAGCCTAATTAAACCTAACTTAACCTGACCCCCCCAGGTAACACAGCCTTATTAGGGGTATAAACTAGAGTACCTATTATTCACGTGATTCCTTGAGTATTCGGATATTCTCGCTCGTTTAGCATTTTTTTTTTTTACCTGCTAGAAAGTTTGGTCTCCAGATGACGTCAACGTGCTGGTTCTTGGCTGTCACACTCCTCTTACATCGTCAACACTAAAGGAAATTACTCCCGCCATCAGCCAGCCACCACCCAATCCTTATGTCACCACCCAACTCAATACGCCCCCCCCCCCCCACCCCCCTTCTAGGCACCCACCCATTGTTGACACGGCAGCGAGGGAGGAACTGATGACTCATTGCTTTGGTTATAGTTTAGTGCCTTGATGGTTCTTATTTTAATACTATTTTAGATTGAATTTTGCATTGTCAATTTACAGTATTTAACAAAATCTGAGGCTATTTTTTTACATCTTATTTGGCCAACATCAGAGGATTTTATTTAGCACAGAGACAAGTACACAAGGGGTTAATATAATGTTATTTACATATTTTGGTATAAACTACAGGTACATTAAATCTCAGGTGATGTTAGTATCATAAGATCGGTGTCCTAACCAAAGTCTATATAATTTCTCCTACACAATACTTAAACTTTTCTATGTATATATTTTGAAGTAGAATAATATCAATAATTTTATCAGCTTTATCTTTCAGTCTTGATGGAAAATATTATATAATCGTAAATACACAGTGATTAGTCTTACATTAATGGGATGACAGATGTAGAGGCGTACACATTGATTCGTTTCTATACACCGAAAACGTTTTTATTCGTCACATCAAAAATAAGTTGTATTAAAATGACATACAAACACATACACAGAGAAGAGGAAGAGAGAGAGGAGGAGGAGGAAGGAGGATAGAAAGGAAGAGAGAAGAGGGGAGAAAGGGAGAGAGGGGAAGGAAGAAAGAGATGGGGGAAGGAAGGAAGAAAGAAAGAAAGAGAGAGGGAGAATTGAACTGGCCATACTAAAACGAAAGAGAATTGTCTAGTCTTTTCACGAAGCTCAACTTTCTTGACGACAAATTAGAACAACAAAGTGTTAGCCTGGCGTGCCACCACCACCATCTCCACCACAACCAGCACCATCATCACCACTACCATCACCATCACCACTATCATCACCACCAGAACCAGCACCATCATCACCACTACCATCACCATCATCAGCACCACTATCATCACCGCCATCACCACCACCATCATCATCACTTCTACCATCACCACCATCATCATCACCACCATCATCATCACCACCATCATCATCACCACTATCATCACCACCATCACCACCACCATCACCACCACCACCACCATCATCATCACCACTATCATCATCACCACTATCATCATCACCACTATCATCATCACCACTATCACCACCATTACCACTACCACCACCACCATCATCACCACTATCATCATCACCACTATCATCATCACCACTATCACCACCACCATCACCACTACCACCACCACCATCATCACCACTATCATCATCACCACTATCATCATCACCACCACCATTACCACTACCACCACCACCATCATCACCATCATCACCACTATCATCATCACCACTATCATCATCACCACCACCATCACCACCATTACCACTACCACCACCACCATCATCACCACTATCACCACCACCATCACCACCATTACCACTACCACCACCACCATCATCACCATCATCACCACTATCATCATCACCCACTATCATCATCACCACCACCACCACCACCACCATCATCACTACCACCATCACCACCACCACCATCACCACCACCACCATCACCACCACCACCATCACCCCCACCACCATCACCATCATCACCACCACCACCCCCACCACCATCACCACCATCACCCCCACCACCATCACCACCATCATCACCACCACCATCACCACCATCACCACCATCACCATCAAGTTTCCTCTCACTTCATGTATTTATTCTCCATCATAAATCATGTCTTGGAAAGTTTAATATACTTAAGATGCCAAAGTTTTCCAAGACTGTATCGTGTAATGTATACTCCAATAATTGTCTTATAACACACACACACACACACACACACACACACACACACATTTGAAGCAATTTTCTATGGGTATTGACCAAAGTTTCCATTTCACAAACCAAAATTCTCTCTCTCTCTCTCTCTCTCTCTCTCTCTCTCTCTCTCTCTCTCTCTCTCTCTCAAGTCAATATTTCTATCTTAACTGAAGTATTAACAGAAGGTCTCGGAATATTAAGAACTGAAGGATATTTATTAAAACCGCAAACAGGAGGAGGACCCATGACCACCGACCCCCCCCCCCCCCACCCCGCCAATATCGTGGAGCATCAACACTGTATTCGGTTCAGGCTACGATGAGGGGGGGGGGGGGAGAGAAAGTATTGCCGCAGAACATTGCACGTGGATACATACGCTCACATCTCTACACCCACAGGCTAAAGCAACATTCAGACTTCAGTACGCACGTATAACTAATAAAAAAACGCACATTCACTCCTCAAGATCACGTATATACAACACAGTTCACTCCTACAAAAGCACATCTCCGCACACTCACTGCGTCTTACGTGTATTCTATAACATCTGACACCTTGGCACACCCACAACTACGCCAACAACCACACCCATAGTCACGCCCACAGCTACGCCAACAAAGACAACTACGTCCACAGCCACACCCACAGCCATGCCCACAGTCACACCCACAGCTACGTCAACAAAGACAACTACGCCCACAGCCACACCCACAGTCACGCCCACAGCTACGTCAACAAAGACAACTACGCCCACACCCACAGTCACGCCCATAGTCATACCCACAGCCAGAACCACTCCCACAACCACACCCAATGCTACGCCCACAGTCACGCCCACAGCCACAACCACGCCCACAACACCACGCGCCGCTTTACCTCGTCTAGCAGAGAATTGTTGTTTGACGCTTCACTCCCCCGGGGGAGATAACGGCGGGGAGAGGCTCGACTCCTGAGCCCTGGGGAGGTTATTGTTTTGACTCCTGACGTACTCTGGGGAGGAGAACACCCTGGAAAAATATCTGGGAAAATGCTATGGGAAAATATCTGAGGGAAATTACTTGAATTAATATAGGAAAATATACCTGGAAATATTCTTGGAAATATGACTGTAAAAATACCTGGGATAATTAATAGGAATATACCTGAAAGAACCTCTTAATACTTACGGAAATGTCCTGTAAATATTTATGTTTCTAGTGAACATGAGATTACACGTAGCTTGACAGGTAATGTCCAATTAGTACATTTATGTCTTAGCTAATTCAAGCCTCATAAAGGATCCCGGATTTTTTTTTTAGCTGCTCTCTCTCTCTCTCTCTCTCTCTCTCTCTCTCTCTCTCTCTCTCTCTCTCTCTCTCTCTCTCTCTCTCTCTCTCGCTGTACATATAACATTACAAGAAAATTTCCATTTATGTCTTGTAATTATGTTTTATAGCTGAGATAAGAAAGACGTGAGAACAAAACCATCTTCCTCACCATAATGTTTGGTTCCTACTCACGTTCTTTCGACACCAAGATGAAGGCAGAATTACGACTCGTCTTCGTTCACAGTGAAGAGAGAACCACGAGTGTGTATAAAGGATCCATTCATTATTCTCTGGGGTACAGCTTCCGTCAGCCTCTTCCTTCACTCACCTCAACAAGTTCCTCACTCACTAACTCTCCTCACTCGTACCATTAACTCACTTTTTATGAATCTTTCTCCAAGTATACTATTTGAAGCAGTTATCATCCGTTCTAGGTCACTTACGATCATATTTGATATAATATTTATTCAGTAGTTGTGTAATGAATTCCTCGGCCAAACTCGAATGATTCCCGGGAAACGAACCAACTATCCTTGGCGAAGAAACGAGTCTGAAGTTCCTCTGTTTTGTGGTAACGCGAGTCTCCATAAAAAAAAAAACGCACAGGAATGAAGTACTTTTCTTGTTCATTTTTTTTATTAACTTTAACCTTAACTTACTCCACTTTAGATTGAAAAATTATAACATACATCATCCCTAATGGCCTACCTGTGGTTTAATTAGCCTCGAATAACACCTGAAGATATTTTTTTTAACCAAAACTTTTAATCCTATCGAGAAAAAAAAAGGAACATCATGTTAACGAACCAAAAAAAAAAAAAAAATAAAACTTAAATTAACTCGACTTTGCTGCCTTCAATTTCAACCTCCCACTATCACCCTTGACTTTTGTACGGCGGAACAATCACTGTTTTTTTACCTGTCATCCGAGCTATGCAAACTTTTTCATGAAGTATTACAAAATCTCCATATCCAATCACTTGTTGTTTTGCCTGTGTGTTTTCTATCCCACTCTCCATCCCAGCCAGTTTTATTTTTTTATTTTTTTGACATCTGGGGAGAGGAGAAAGGGGAAAGAGGGGGATTAATAGGAGGAAAAGGGGGTAGGGGAAAGGGGGGAAAGTGAGGGAGGGGGTAGGGGTGGGATTAAGAGAGGGGGAGAGCGTGGAGGGTCTGTCTGTTTCTCTTCCTGTTTTGTATATCCAGTTCTCTCTCTCTCTCTCTCTCTCTCTCTCTCTCTCTCTCTCTCTCTCTCTCTAATGAAACTTGTGATCCATAAACAACTTCCACTCTGAAATGACGATTATAAACTTTGTCACCTCCGAGGAGACTTTAAACTGAACTTTTCTTTACAAGTTTATAAACCACATCTTCAGCAGAACTCTTAATCGTTTGAATATGAACTTAAGTGAACGTCTCCAAAGCCAACTATGATCCCACCTAGCTGAACAACAAGATAAGATAAGCATAGTAAGCATCTTCGTTTGCCTTAACCTAACTAGGGTGAATGAGGCTTTGCTTGAACTTAGACTCTTGTCAGAATTACCTTGAGAGTCTACCTGCCAACTTTCCACAACACTCCGGCCTAATCGTGGGCTCTAAACTTTGTCAAGATATATATATAGTGGAGTCTGTAGCCTCTCACGCTATACCTGGGACTAATTAATACCTCTCTCTCTCTCTCTCTCTCTCTCTCTCTCTCTCTCTCTCTCTCTCATGCCACCAACAGATTCATTGCCGTTAAATATTTCAATTGCTTTATTTGGGGAAGTTTAAGTCAAAGGATTTTTTTTTTAATATCAAACTAAATCACACGGTTTCATTTTCACGTTGTGGGAGCTACAGAAATCCTAAATGGAGTTTTACATGAGCATTCGTATATTCCTTTGTCACTATATTTAATATTTTATACGTACGTGAATATATATACTTGATATGAAGTAGAGTGTGTTGTAAGTTAATTTAGATGCTGAATTCTGAAAGTGTTTATCACATGTCATTTCAAGAGTTCTATGACACCTAGGTTCTGCCACGTCACTGTTATTAATGTTATTCAACTTATTTTTGTAACTTTATAACTAAACAGAATATTTCAGTTTCACCTGCAGATAAAATGTCGCGGAAACAGTTAAAGAAAATATTTTTTTTTAATCAATAAATTTTAAGGAAAGACACATTATGTTAGGTTAGAGGCACGATAGGTTAGGTTAGGTTAGGTTAGGTTAGATTAGGTTAGGTTAGGTTAGGTTTGGAGTAAGAGAGGTTAGGTTATGTTACCCTTTGTTATACATCTTCAAGGTCTTCCTCGTATTCAGTAAGATATGAGCAAGAAATTTTACTGCCATTACCATACTGCTGACAACGCTGTCGAATTTTATGCCTTACGAGGAACGTAATCCCACCAAGCATCTCTACGAAGACCATCAACCGGGGTGTGTTTCTGGTGGTTGTTGAGTTTGGTGAAGAAAAATGAAATGTTGGTACTATGAATCAATCTCTGAATACAGGTAGGCATACAGACATACCCAAAAACAAGTTCACAGACATCAAGGCTTTTACAGACAGAAGACACCGCTTCGTCGTCGTAAAATTTCATCCACTTCGCAGTATTAAAACAATAGTAATCGTATGTAAACAAATCTATCTAATCCGTCCTTTTAAAAAAAAACAATCTCGTTATATCACATCCAGACAAAAAATTTAAATCTCACACGGATACATGACTCTGTTGTTCCGGGAGGTCGAGGGTCATCAAATCTGAGTGGAGGGAGGTACTCGAGGATGGTGGTGAGTGGGAAGGCTTGGAGTACTGATCCTGTGTGAGAGTGTCCGGTCCTGAAAACCGTGGGAGAGGGATGCGGGCAGTGCTGGGCCTCTTCCGCCTCTCTCTCTCTCTCTCTCTCTTTACCCCATCGTCACAGCCTCTGTCTCAGGTAACGGTGACTCATAACATCAATCGTGGCGTCTTATAGAACTTCTCCCCTTTCCTCCTTCCCTTCCTCTCTCCCATTCCCCTTCTTTACTCCCTTTGTTGACCCGCTCTCCCAAGACTCCCCTACCCCCCACCCCTCACTTTACTACCTCCGATAATAGACATTATTTTCCCCCTTGTTGTCGCTTCTTTTTCAGACGCTCGACCAAACTACACAAGTTTCCCTCCGCTGTCACATGCTACTGCGCCAGAGACAACTGCGTAATATGTAACCCGCGTGTCTCGTCTCCCGTGTGTGTGTGTGGCGTCCGTTAAGTTGATACTGTAAAATGCTCAATGAAAAGAAAAAATTATCGCCTTTATAACATTTTAACTTATTTTTAATATCTGAAACTTCGAAGCCTTTTTTTTTTTAATATGCATTTTAAGTTAATTTGAATATTCCGGAACACTAAAAGCCTTCTTCAACTATACATTTTATCACGTTCAGAATACCTGGTGTAGAGTTTCAAGACCATCTACTGAGAGGTCTCTGAAAAGACTTAGTTCACAGACAGACAGACAGACAGACTCACTATACACCCACATAAGTCAAAGGTCAAAGGCGGGGAATCATTTTTATTTTATTGTATTTTTATTTAATTTTTTTAATAATTTCTTACTATTTCTGTCGTATTGTGTTGAAGGAAGATGTGATAGAAGAGATGAGTTTAACATAATAGTATTTCCGTGTGTCCGGTGGTGGTAGTAGTAGTAGTAGAAGTAGTAGTAGTGTGGTAACAGTAGTATTAGCAGTGGTGACAGTGGTGGTGGTGATGAGGGTGGTGGTAGCGGGTGTGAGGTGTGGTAGAGGGAAGAAATAGTGTGGTTGCTATGGTTGCTAGGCGGAGGATGGAGTGGCGTCACATAGGGATGAAGCCCCACCCTACTGCCTCACCCCATCACACTCTGCCCCACCCCATCACACTCTGCCCCACCCCATCACACTCTGCCCCACCTCATACTACACTACCCCACCCCATCACACACACTGCCTCACCGTACCACACACTACCTCACCCCACCCCTCACTACCCCCCCCTCCCACACTACCCCTCCCCCCACACTACCCCTCCCCGCCTCCGTCACCCACACAGTTGACTCTTAGACTTATAATTAATCATTTATTCTCTCATTTACATAGTCATAAATTCAGTTCGCAATATCATCATTACCTTAAAACTTCTTATCATTTACAAATGTTATTCCACACATTTTATTTATTTCTGTAATTTTTGTTTAATGGTTGACGGGAAAACTTTAAAATAGAGCTAAGAGGCAAACTATCACAGGAGTTATAATATTAAATTACAATTAAGTTCTTTTAAAAGGTCAAGAGCCGGTGTCCATGTCTCAGCATTAGAATACACTCTGGGAAAATGTTCAGAAGTATAAGATATATTCTTTTTATAGCTCACCGGGTTCTATTTCTTGGTTCATGGGGTTCTATTTTATGGCTCGCAATGGTTCTTATTGTGCCTTATGTTCAATTAGTTTATGGCTCATATTTCATTTTTCTATGTCTCACTGTGTGTCATTTTATAGCTCATTTTTATTACTTTATAGCTCACAGTAATTTATTTGATAGCTCACAGTATTTTATTCTTTTGAGTTCTGTTATGACAAGATTACGTGTATGCAGTATATGTTTGAAGATGGTATTACTCTATTGGGTAACCAGGAAACAAGTTACCAATGTTCATGATTTAGTTTAGAAGAATGTTTGCTAGGAGAATGTTGTTAGTGAATGAGTTAAGGAGAATGTTTACTAGGAGAATGTTGTTAGTGAATGAGTTAAGGAGAATGTTTACTAGGAGAATGTTGTTAGTGAATGAGTTTAGAGGAAATTTGCTAGGAGAATGTTGTTAGTGAATGAGTTAAGGAGAATGTTTGCTAGGAGAATGTTGTTAGTGAATGAGTTTAGAGGAAATTTGCTAGGAGAATGTTGTTAGTGAATGAGTTAAGGAGAATGTTAACTAGGAGAATGTTGTTAGTGAATGAGTTAAGGAGAATGTTTGCTAGGAGAATGTTGCTTGCAATAAAATAAAGCAAGTAGGAAGAAAAAAAAATGAGCATTAATTTGATTTGGGGGTAGAATGGTTGGAGAAAGATGATGACTGCTTCAGATACCTAGGAGTAGTTATGTCTCTAAATGAAACTGTGATTGACAAACTGAATCACGGAGTAACGAAGAGGTGAAAAACGTAAATGAGTGGATTGGGAAATATATATATGGAGAGGGAACACGTGTTAAGGGATGTAAGAAACGGGATAGAGAGAGAGAGAGAGAGAGAGAGAGAATCGTAGGGATGAGAGTTTGGTGATGTTATTCAGAGAGAAGAGAAAAATAGTAAATAAATATCAGTGATAAATGAAAAGAGACATACAAATATTAGAAGAAGAATAAAGAGAATGGTATAAAAATGGACAACATAGGTAGATAAAGGTTAGAGGAAGAGATTATCAGATAAATAAATGCAATAGTTATGGAAAGAAATAAGTTTGTTAAGTATATGAGGGGGAAATATATGGTAAGGTCATTAGTGAGAGAATTGTTACCCCAGACAGAGAAGGGAGAGTTGTAAGGCATTAAGAGAGGAAGATAATGTGAAAAGTTTTTAGTGAGAGTAAATAATACGTGATAATCTCAATAGGAAAGAGACTGTGTGTGTGTGCGTGTGCGTGTGTGTGTGTGTGTGTTCATCAATTTCTAGAAAGACAAAAAAACAAGTCAATATTCTTGGGTGGTGACGGACAGGATGTTGAATGAGGCAATATAGTCGGTAAGGAGGAGGAGAGAATTGGTAGGGGAAGGAGGGGGGAGGGGGTTATGACTCCCAGGGCAATGAGTGTCGACCTTTCTCTCACAATATCCTGCCTTACCTCGTAAAACCTCCCTCCCCCCTTCTCTTCCTTCCTCTCTCCCTCTCCTTCCTCTCTCCCTCTTCTCAAATTTCTCTCTTTTCCTCCCCATCTTCTATCCCCTGTTTTCTTCTCTTAGAACATAAGAACATTAGAAAATAAGGAGTCTGCAATAGGTCGGTTGGCCTGTGCATGGCAGCTCCTGTCTAGAGTTACTACCACTCTCTCTCTTCATCTACCCCTCTTTTATTTCTTCCCACCTCTCCTCCCTTTTCACCTATCCTCTTCTTCTCTCTCTCATCTATACCCTCCTCTCTCTTTTCCCACCCTCTTCTCTTCCTCCTCTTCCCCCTAATGTTCTCCCTATCCTCTTCCATCTGTTTTGTTCTCTTCCATACTTTTCCTCTCTCTCTCCTTCTCCTACTTCACCATCCCTTCTACTCCTCTTCCTATTACTCTCTACCTTTACTTCAAACATCAACAAATACTAAATTAATACTAAGACAAAACTAAGATCAAATAGAGAAATAAATGTCATTCGCCAGTGGTCACCTCCAAGGGTTTATGGCACTCATAGGAGGTCAGGTCAGGCCAGGTCAGGTCAGGTTAGGTTAGAAACGTCTTATTGTCGGTATTATTGTTGACCCAAGTGATGACGTCAACAAGTCTCAATTGGATCCTTCTTTAGGGTCAGATTACGTGTGTGTGTGTGTGTGTGTGTGCGTGTGTGTGTGTGTGTGTGTGTGTGTGTTTCAGTAACTTCAAGAATCTGTCCATTTACTTTACAATACCTATGTAAAAAAATCCTCTTTTAATTCAACTCAATTCAGCAACATCAGTAACACACACACACACACACACACACACACACACACACACACACACACACCGACTTTATGATGAAAATATAACAGTTATAATTCTCGTAAATATAACGGAAAATATAAAGCAATTAGGCTGGTAACTCTGGCTAAATATTTTGAGATATTCCGGAACCACCAGCTGATTAGGGTCGTTAGTGATTACGTCTGAGCTAAGGTGAGGTTTGTTTTATTATGTCTCACGAGGTATTTTGAGACATCTTATGACTCTCTACGTTTATGTCTCTTTTATTCTCTATTTTATGATTCGTGAATTTTATTTTTATTATTTATTACTCTGTCATTTTTTGTTTGTTTGTTCCAATGTTATTTTATGTCTAATGGAATTTATTTATGTAGTTTTCGCTTTTGTTTTTCATTTTATCTTTTGTTTACTATTTTTTTTGTCTCACGATACTTGTCAAATGAACCTCTTTGTCGTTTAATCTCTTTTATTTTGTTTTGTTTTTCTCTCGTTAATTATCGTCTCTTGGGTGAAATTAATTGTGATATTCGCTATTTTATTCTTCATGGAGTTTTTATTAAATACTTACAGCGGTTTTTCTACTCTAATTCGCTAATACATGAAAAGCTTAAAATTAAAGATATCTCACTTCTTGTTTTACTTTATAATACTAATTATTATACTTAAAAACATGAAAATTAAAAAAATGTCTTTCTTTTTTTTACTTAAATATCTTTAATTAGAATAGTTAAAAATAACAAATAAACAAACAACGTCTTTCTTTTTCTTTATCTCACTTGGTTAAATTATCGAGTTAAAACAGACCATCTTTTAAGTTCGGGGAAAAAAAACTACTCGAGGAAAGTGATTATTCAGTAAAATTTATAAACACCTGCCAGTTCACACTGTGCTTCCCTGCCCCTGAAGACGTGGAAAGTCGAAAAACATGTTGAAATTTAATAAAAAAGACCACAGGGGGAACACAACCAGCTGGGAGGGAGGGAGGGAGGGAGGGAGAGAGGGAGGGGGAGAGAAGGAAGGAAGGAGAGGGAAGATTTGGAGTCGAGAAGAGCAGTATTAATATTGTAACAACACTAACCCGAGTATGCTTGAATTAACTGAAGGGCATGATTGAATAAGAACATTTTTATTGTTCACTCTACTCGTATATCTGTACCTTTTCTGGCTTAATAAACTATTTTAGTATAAGTATTAGTAAAAAAAAAACACAGAAAAAGTTCAATATCACCAACTTTAAGATTCGAGTTAAATCTCACGGCAGACCCTAACACAATGCTGACTCTAGCATCGTCGGCTAATCACAGGGGTGTTGTGGCGGCGGCTGTGCTCTCCTTACAGCCGTGCTCGACCGAGGCGAAACAAACTCACATGACAGTATGGGAGAAACGATACGATCCTCGTCATTAAAATAAATTTCAACTTTAGCAGCGAAAACCATTATCGTATCTTGTTTTTTTCTTTCTCTCTTTATAGTATTGTCTGGAAACAAATAGAAGCACCGAACTTTTGTTTTTGATACTGTCGTTGTGTTCCGTGTAAGCCAAGTGGGAAAGTTGCTTCGTCAGCATGACTCAGCAACATTGGCTTTTACCCAGGTAGCCAGAAGGGATTAGGGGGAAGGAAGAGACGTAGAAGACTGGAAATATAAAATACATCAGTAAATAGGAAAAAAAGAATATAATAACGGAAGGAAATCAATGTAAAACAATGAAGACGAAAACGATCGTAAGGGGCAGAAAGGGAAAGAAGAAGAAGAAGAAGAATATGATAATAATTAAGTGAAAAAGAGAGGAAGAGAAAGAGAAGAAAATTATAAAAAGAACAAGAATCTAGGTAATGCAAGTTCGCCTAACAACTTGTGGAGGAGGAGTAGAAATATCAGTAGAAGAGAAGGATATGAGGATAATAAAGAAGAAGAGAAGAGAAAGAAATGAATAAAAAACTAAATAAAAATGAGAAAGAAAAAGAAACAAGAGCCAATAATAGAAACATAATCTCGCCTAAAGACACAAAACAAAAGAAAACAAAAAATAATTGACTTTTTTCTGTCAAATTTTAGGAACTTTGAGAAATCTGACGAAAAAACAGACGTGCACCTTTTTCTAAATGTGTAGAAAAGTGGAATAAAGTTTTTGAAATAACCCACAAAGTTGTATCAGAGGAAAAGTTGTTTACAGGCGGAAGCATCTAGTCATATTTCCACACGTATCAAAGGACTCCAGGGAGGTAAAAAAAAAAATTCTTGATTCCCTATTCACATTCTCACCTCCACTCCTCTTCCGTTCTCCTCTTCTCACATCCTTCTCCTTCTCTCCTCCTCCTCCTCCTTCTCTCTCCCCTCCTCCTCCTCCTCCTTCTCTCTCCCCTTCTCCTCCTCCTCCTTCTCTCTCCCCTTCTCCTCCTCCTCCTCCTCTCTCCCCCTCCTCCTCCTCCTCCTTCTCCCTTCCCCTTCTCCTCCTCCTGCGGTAACGAGGATTGATGGCATATTGAGCAGTAAGGAGGTTGTCTTCGGGGAAATCACTTCTGACTACAACGCCTAAGTTCTTCCCAAAGATTCCTAGGTTGAATGTTCTCCTTAGCTACAGATGTTAGAATGTTCATACTTGTGTCAATGACGTTAAAAGTATATGAACAGCGTCTAAATATAACCCCACAATAACAGTCGTGTGAAACCTTTTTTATTATTATTCCTTGAGTACAATATGTCATTCTCCTGAGTAATATGACTCTACCCATTGAGTAAATTCACCATGAGTACGATGGCTTAACCTCTCTCTCTCTCTCTCTCTCATAATACACCCAGGCGAGTTTACTTACCGACCTTAGTAATTCTCTTTGGGAATACGGGACAGGAAATAGAAGGAAATAGGTTTTGAGAAAGATGGATAAAAGGTACGAGAGATAAAGAAAACTAATTAACTAAAAGTGAATTAAATAGAGGTTAACTGGATATGTCTTGCTGTGTGTGTGTGTGTGTGTGTGTGTGTGTGTAATAAATTGGTACAGTAGATGGAATAGTGAAAAATGAGTGTTTGTGTTTGTTTCCAATTGTGTTAGAAATTGATGGTTGGAAAGTTGGTGGGGAGGGTAGTAGGAGGCTGAGTGATCTGCCGTGTTTGATGGTACAGTTACGGAGATGTGTCATTACACCCCCTGTGGTAACCCGTGTCTCGAAGCCGTAACGTCGCAGTAGTTGTATCACTAATATATATGACGTGATTGGTGCTACAGGTTTGCTATAGGCCATATTGGTGTAGGTGTAGGTCCTGGTGTATAACTGGATGTAAAATCAAGCCAAACTTTGAGAGTTGCACTTGTATCCTGCTAAGGCTCTTACCCACCGTCGTTCAGAAGACTTACCTGACTGTTATATGTGCTTTAAGTAAGTCTCTTTCGTTGATATTTACCAATAACCTACTGACTCTGTCCTCGAAGGTATTGAGTAGATTTCAGTGCTTCGTAATGCGGGTATAAGAGTCCAATGTCTAAGTAAGGGATTATAAAGTTTAAATTGTACAGTAAAGTCCACATGTTAGTCAAACTCTCTATGAGCTTTCTGGTGCGCGGCCGAACAACGAGCGAGAGAGGGGGAGGGGGGGGGGGTGTATCAAATTGTGTCCAGAAAATCTCCTTGAATTCTTGAAAGTAAATTTTGATCGCCGCCAAGTACGTGTGTTGGATTCCAAGTGATGGTAGGAAGTTTAGATTGATTTCTGGCCGTCACTCTGACTCGCTATTTATTCCCTTGGTGTTAATTACCATCAACACCGTACCTGGCGACATGTGAAGTACCTGTAAATAGAGAATAAGAGGCAATCAAAAGGTGAATCGACCGAGCTGCCTATACGAGTTTGGATTTAGTCACAAAATAAAAATAACTCGGATGACTGAAGCTAACATCAGAGCAGGCTTGCCACACCGAGCTCGTCGAAGATTCTCTCTCTACATGGAACTCAGTGAGGGAGCCAAGATTGGTATTCATAAAGCTGTCAGACGGAACCAAAACTAAAAAATAAAAGATTTGAACACTTCCAGTAGATTAAAGAATGAAATTACAATGTGAGAATTTCTTAGACGGCTTTATATTGGATGAGCGTCTGTCTGTCTGTCTCTGTCTGTCTGTCTGTCTGTCTGTATGTCTCTGCTCGAGTTTCTATGATTATTGATCTATACGTTTTCAGTTGCCAAAGTTTGCTCTCATTCTTCATGCAGTCTTTAGTCTTCTCTTACTCTATTCTCTTTTTCCTCGCTCTCTTACTTCATTATCCTCTGTTTCTCGTTTCCTCCTCCTTCTCTCTCTCCCCTTCTATTTTCTCTCCCTCTCTCAGACCCCTCACCTTTTTCTACTCTATTTTCTCCCTCCCTTTACCTCCCCCCCCCCTCTCTCTCTCCCTCTCCTTCTCTCCTTCTCTCTTTCTCTCTCTCCTGTAACCAGCTATTCGGGATGTATATATGTAAACTACGCAGACTCAAACATGCAAATTCATTTTAGTGACTCAGTCATTCGGACAACCTTCATACATTTTCTGGATTAACAATTTTTTTTTTTATCCACGAAATCATGACAACGTAGGGCATGTTAATTCTGAAACCGGTTGTGGTTCTCTAGTTGACTTCCAGGGGTGTGTGTGTGTGTGTGTGTGTGTGTGTGTGCTAATTTACAAAGGGAAACAATAATAATGTGTCATGATTTACAGATACATTTATACATAAGGAGATTTTCTCTTGGCACAGCTTATAGAGACAAGATCTAAGAGCCAGTAGGAGATATCTCAGGTTAAACCAAGAGATATTTATTATAAGGGCTTGGGAAGAGAAGTCGGTCGGCCATGTAGGACGAGGAACACGACAGTTAAGGGGGATAAAGGGAAAGAGATCCAAGGCCTGATCCCACGAGATAGGAAAAGACAGAAGAAATGATGATTGATGATGATGATATATGCTGTCATAGTTTAATATGTATAAATGACACTTTTAATTTACACACACACACACACACGCACACGCACACGCACACGCACACACACACACACATAACTAAATATAGGGTAAGTGACTATAGTATCAGGTCATCAGTCCTGAGAAAGTTAGAGAGGGACACACATACTACCACACCCTGAGTCATCAAGATGGCCAGTGTTAGAAAAATATCACGAAAAGGGAATCTTAATTGTTTTTATATATTTTCTAAGAGGAAACCAACCTAACCTAACCTAACCTAACCTTACCTTACCTAACCTAACCTAACCTTACCTTACCTTACCTAACCTAACCTAACCTAACCTAACCTAACCTAATCTAATCTTACCTCACCTAATCTAACCTAGTCAGCCTATACCTTGACAAGACCACCCGCGCGCTTCGTATGTAAAAAAAATTCAAACCTTATTTTCTTGAGAACAAATTTGATTTTTTCTTAACTGAACCATCAAGTTTACATAATACGCGTCTATATAAAAACGCTAGTAAGTAACCCATAAGAAAGTAAACAATCAAGACGACAGTAATGATGTTTGTCATAAGTTTCGCCCCAATCAGGTTAAGTTTAAGCTAAATGGCAAATTATTCTCCTCCCCCCACCCACCGAGAGATGATGGGCGTGTCTATCATAGCTTGTTGTGCTTCACGCCCACCAGGTGTTAACCCCCCTTCCCTCCTCCCTTCACCCGCACCTAATTTAACCTAATCTAACCTTAACCTAACCTAACCTAACCTAACCTAACCTAACCCCCCTTCCCTCCTCCCTTCACCCGCACCTAATTTAACCTAATCTAACCTTAACCTATTTCTCTCTCCCTCACAGACGCGTCGTTGGGGATGGAGTGGCCATCTAGGTTCTCTCTCTCCATCAATGGGGCAGTGACAGCCTATAGCCTCTCCCTCACTCTCCCTCACCACCACTCACCCATCTCCACCACCACCATATACCACTCTTCTACGCTCCAACACCAGGTGAGTCTGTGAAGATACATACAGACAGACAGACTGAGAAAGACAGACAAACAGGAGTCTCACCTTCTGTCCAAAATGTATCGTAAACTACACACCCTGACAGATGGTGGCGTTTCTGTCTTAACAATGAGGTGTAGTTGGCGACAGCTCTCATTAACCAGTGTCTTAGTGAAAGCTCAAACTAATGTTCTAGCGTCAGGTGTCTTAATGGGAACTTACACTAATAGCCAACAGTTACTACCAAGCTAGTTAATAAGAGCTGAGACTAATGATTAAATAAGTTAGTAAGAGCTGGCACTAAGAATCAAGAAATTAATCAGTAAGAGCTGACACAGACTCCTTCACCAAGAGTCAGTCAGTCAGTCAGTCAGGAGAACACGTACAATACAATACAAAAAAAAAACATTAGTGTATAAACTCTGGCTTAACTACCTAACTCGACACAAGAAAGAAGTATACTAGCCTGTACAAACTCGCCCTAATGAAGCTGCTCCAAACTTTCCTCGTTACGTGCCGGGGAAGTACAGATTTAATGCCGAAATTAAGTCTAAATTCCCGTCACTGGCCAACTCTAATGCTAAAAATTATCTCAACTGTTTTTAAATAGAGTAAATTTGTTTTAGTTTTGTTTGGTTTAATCCCATTACTATCAGGGACGCTAGTTTTAATATTGTATTTAATTATCGCCAGACGTACTCAGCACAGGGAGAAAACTCGTACACAAGGAGTTAAATTTCATTCTTTTTCCCAGAACTCTGATTATTATTTCTTATTTCTATTATATTTTCATGTTTTGTTAAATAATCTTAAATGGTATTGAAAATAACGTAATAGCCATATTTAACTTAGGGAGAATATTTAATTTATATTCCACTAATGTGTTTATATGTTTAGAAAATAATTACCAATAGTAAATCAATTTCATGGAGTGAATAATGTTAGTCTTCTTAAATATGTCAAAGTTAAGTTTAATGTCCAATAAATATTCAGGTAATATTATTCATTGATGTTGATGAGCTTTATGTATTGAATAATATCAGAATGTGTGAGAGAAAATATACTTGTGTGAAACAGAGAGGATGACTGAGTACAGTTAATCAGTTGATACAGTTTTGAGATGTTGTGTTGTGTTGTGTTGTGTTGTGTTGCCTCAGTTAAAGTTATATCTTCACACTCACTCTTTATGAATGCTGGAGAATATACAAAATGAAACAATTATTATATGAGTCCTTCCTACTAAGCCAGAGTTTGTGTTTTATAATATCAGTAAAACTATTTACGTATATATGTCATTTCAGTAGATGACTTTCCATGTGATGATACAATAACAATGTTAATGAATTATCTCAAAATGACACTATATCAACACCTCTGACATCCACATACCTCCTGCAAACATTGTACACCTTTTCAGAATTCAAATATCCTTTATATAATGTAAGACTAAAAAAAAATTTAAGATCCGCAACTCATCTCTCTCTATAATATTTTTGCCGTTTATCTTTCTATAGTAACTATTATACACCATCTGCAACATCAGTAAACACACGTCTTCTGCGCATTACATCTCATACTTGTGTTGCAGTTTGAGGGTCTGGCGAGCAACATGACGTACAATGGACGGCTGATGGCATTAGTGGGACAACATCACTGGCCCTACAACCTACTCAACTTCACTATCGCCTCCCCCACCCTCCTCACAGGTAAAGGTGGTGGTATAAAGGTTGACTTCCACGGCGTTTATACAGTGTTTTAGATACGACGTAAAACCTCACCTTATCGGCGCGTCATTATCCCACAGTGAGGTTGAAATCCAAAATGGCTCCAAAATGGGTTCTGTGTGACCTTAATATCCTCGTAACGTAGAAATGAGGAAGTGATGAAAGGTAAAAAGTGGAATTATAAGGAATTTACAAAGATACTGAGTAAATGTTGATCTCCGATTGTCTTAGGGAATATATGATAAGAGGAATAATCAGTAAGACTAATAACAATGATAATAATATAATAAATAAGAATGATAACAGTAATAATAATAATAATAATAATAATAATAATAATAATAATAATAATAATCAAAAGACAGTGAATTAATATGGGCGTGTCTGTGGGTCAGGTCTTGGTCTGGGTCAGAAGGCGACGTATGGGAGGAGCCTCAGCACTGTCGCTGACCTGACCTCTATCAGCGTGTCCGTCAGGCTACGCTGGTCACCCACCCCCTTCCTCACAGGTAAGACTCCTCACAGGTAAGACTCCTCATAATTAAGACTTCTCTAGGCTGGGTTAATTGCTCTCAGGGGTCACGGAGTAGTATACTAAAATGTTTAAAGGGATGATGACTCTGTGGGCAAGTGATAAGACTAAGGATACAATGTTATGTTATTTTTACTGTGTGGAAGTGAGTGTGAAGGACAACAGATAGATTCCATAAGTAATAATTAAGGTGTTGTTATATTGAACGTCATTTACATATTATATGCTTGTTTATATATTTAATTTATCTTAAGAATTTATGGGTTTTTTCAAGAACTAATAGTATTTTTTTTACTATTTTATATAATTGTAATTGTTTTGTTATTGACACACACACACACACACACACACACACACACTCAAAATCTCCATCAACCATAGATTCCATATCATCTTTTTTCTGTTCATTTATATTATATCTTGAAAAGTTGTTCACAATTCTTTATTCCAGTGTTGTTAATTTAAGGTGATTCGCTCATTATTGTTTGTAGCTTTATTACATACCTGTCCTCTCCGGCACCTAAGTTAATTAGGGTTGTTCTGCAGGTGGGTTTACGCCCCCCTCCTCCAAGCCTACTGACCCTCCAGAGCCAGCTGTGAGGCCTCTGGGGTACCGCCTGCAGGTGTGGAACCACAATCAGCTGGTGAGAGAGGTCATTACCTCCATCTACAGCAAGGATAAGGTGGGTCACCCGCCCTACATGCTGTGCTAAGTCACACACACACACACACACACACACACACACGAATAGTGACAAAAATAAAGCCTTATACAGGATGAGCACAGCAAACAAGGGTTTACACAAATTTTTGGTCATCCAACCATGTGCTAGGTGTATCTCGCGATAAGTCAAACATTATACACTACACCAGGTACTGTGCATGTAGGGAACACAAATACTTAAACAAGATTTAGTAACAAAGTTAAGGATTTACGCTCGGTATAGCTTATCACGCATTTTACTGGGTATATCATGAGAACATTAGATGTAAGTCAATTCACCTACTCTACTAGTGTAGGTGGCCAGAAGAAGGGTGCACACACTTGCAAATCACATGGAGGCTGTGTATGATCTAACCAATTCACTACGGGATCTTTATCTACACGAATCGAAATATAAAACACTAAAAATCGAAACACAAAAGGCGAAATACCGAGTCACGAAAATTCTGATATTTGAAATTTTAGGAATCTTGTTTGATTCTACTTTTGAAAATTTATCGTTTACGAAGGTGAATATTAAACATCGTTCTAGACACGAGAGGCGCCGTACACTACCAGAATATATCCAGGTGTAAGTGTGCACAAGACACTACATCCTGAGGGAGATTAAGAGAATATCCTCAAATTCAAGTGGGTGTAGGAGACAATATACCTCATACTAGATTAACAGAATATCCAAGACTGCGCATTAGGTGTGAAGGTTATGGTATAATTTGTCGAGAATTACGGTGACCCAAGACTTTTGGGAGGATCTGGCCTCTGGCCACACTATGTTATGGTAAAAGTCGTACTTCCAAGCTCTGCCGCGACTGTTTCTCAAAGTTTATTCCGAAATATTACTACAAATAAATACATATATAGGTTGCATAAAGTACAGGTACACTAATTCACAGGTGGTGACAAAAACATAAAGGTGGTGTCTTAATTCATATTGGAACGGATATGGACAGTCCCCTTCACTAGTGCGTTTACAGGGGCTCGTTAGGTTTTCTGCAGTGTGGCAGCCCTCTGTTTGTTTAAATTCGACAGAAGGAAACTCGCAATAGTAAACATACTATGGAATCAAAGTAAAATAACAGGAACACTAATATTTCAATGTAATGATTTGTGGAATGTTTACTGTATATGACGAGCCCCTGTAAACGCACTAATGAAGGGAAGTGTACCTAAAACCTACTGTAATATCCCAGTAACTCGCAATGTAATGACAGTATTATAAACATATACACTACAAACAAAGCAATTATTCCATGGTGATGGTATCTTAAGGGGAAAACATTAATCTAGAATGTAACAATATTTTACGTAGTCTGTCTATCATATAAGAAAATGTAGAGTATGAGACCTATATAATTCCCTGATTGACCACCAGTGTCGACATCAACCAGTGTTATGGTGTGGTGTTCCAACGTGTACTTAAGTTATTGATGTATAAATCTTTTACGTACATTTTTTTCTCTTTGAACCTTTCCCTGTTTTGTATCTACCTTTCCCATGTCTCCTGTTCCCCTTTTGTTTCATCATTGCTCTTCTTCCTTCACTGTTCATTTCCTTCCTCCTTTAACACCTTTCTTCCTTATACTTCCTTGTGACTTTATCATTTAATCGTCTTGTCTTATCCTTCTCTTCTCTCCAACCTTCTTCTTCCAACCCCAACTATCCCCCCCTCCCTCTACCCTACCATCACCCCCTCCCCAATCATCAACACACCCCCTCCCCTTCCAACACTTAACAACCACCACTTCTCCCTCTCCTCCCACCTCCAACCGCTCCCCACACACTACAGGGGTGCGAGGCAGCTGTAGGAGGCCTGAAGCTTGACACAGTGTACAAGGCGACGCTCGAAGCTCTCTTAGCTGACGACGAGCCCGGCACCTCCCTCTCCTTCTCTCTCGACGCTGGAGCCCTCCACGTGGGTGAGTTACAGTGATGGTTACAATGAGACAATAGTGATGATTGCAGTGATTGTTACAGTGAGATAGTAATGATAATGATAGCTAAGTGATGTTTACAGTGATGTCTACAGTGATATAGTGTTGCCAGTGAGTGATAGAGTCATATGAACTTAATAACCTAAATGTAAATGATTCGATATTGACTTAACTTGCAGAGGGTGGAGGGTTGACGACTGATGGCGTATCCGAGTGTTACTCCGGGCTGCAGGTGAGGTGCCCGGGCTCTGAGCGATGCGTCTCCCCTTACTGGATCTGTGACGGAGCTCCCGACTGTCCAGGTAGGTGGCTGACCAGGTAATTGAGGTAATTATATATGTGTGTGGTGATTAATTGAAAAGTCAGGTGGATGGCCATGTATTAAGTGAATAGTCGGGTGGATGACCAAGTGATTAAGTGGGCAGTTAGGTGGATGACCACGTGATTTCAGTTATTTAGGTGGATATTCAGGTGGATGGGGTGTTAAGCTCTAAGTATATATCAGTTTCATGTGTGTGTGTGTGTGTGTGTGTGCGTGTGTGTGTGATTTAGAAAAGGGAATTTGACGTGGTCAGCTGGGCACCTGAAGGACACAGAGTGGTCAACAGAGGTTACCCAGGATCACTAACGAGAGTTCTGACACAAGTGACACCAAAAAGCCGGCTAGGAGTCACAGGGAAGGAGGCAGAGGTAGCTGTCCCTATATAATGGGCGTAAAAAAAGACCTAAAAACTAAAAAACATACATATACTGTATATATTATTATTAATATTATTATTACTATGATTTTATTGAATATTATCACTTTTATCATTTTTAGTGTAATTTCTTTAGTAATTAGTCTTATGATGTCTTAGGCATTATTACACATAAGTAATGTGTTGTGTTGAATACAGATGGAGCGGACGAGGTTGGCTGTGACTCCACCAACTGTGAAGGTTTTAAGTGTTGGGACGAGATGTGCATCTCAGTTGCCTGGCGCTGTGACGGTCACCGCGACTGTAAAGGTTTGTCCCATCCTGACCTCTCTGTCTCTCTCTAAATTGCTTTACCTGCTGTAGTCTTGCTGAAGTGTTATTGTTGTAAAACTGCATTGCCTTTGTTTAGTCAATTCTGACGTCAAGGACTCAACCAGCCTTTACCTATAGCTTATTCTGAATCCTGTGTCGTTTTTTGACGCTTGTGTACTAATATTGACATTCTAGTTACAATATGTTGTGTAGGAAAAAATGTTACGAATAAATTCTCTCGTTTAGTTATAAAAATCACACTGTTTGTGATGTGTTGAACTGCTCACTGGTGGCGGGTGACGTTGATAGTCGTAAACCCCAAACACAACATCATCTGAGAGAGGGACTTAACTTAGTGGCAGCATCCAACACACAAAGACCCATACCACTCCTCTATGGTATGACAACACAAGTGTCATTATACCATATGTCATGATGGAGTGATCCCAAGAAGGGATACACACACACACACAGCTAAATGTCGCTCACCGATGAGAGAATTACTGAAACTATGAGAAGTAAATGAAAAAGAGTCAATCGAGTGTTTGTCGGAAAGAATGTAAAAAGTTTCCCAGGAGGACAAAGTCGAGTGTTGTTCTCCTGCGTGGGTTGGCGGGAACATTGGGGAGAGATGTCAGTATCGTAATCAGTATGCAAATAAGACAACTATAGTAGGGGATTCGGAGCAAAAGTTTGTAAATGTCTGTAAAGGAGCTTGCCAGAGCGACTCGTGTCAGAAAAAAGAATTATGAGAGTTGAAAAGAAGAGAGAAAGAGGAGATATTCAGAGATGGGGATAACGAACGGAAGTTAAAGGAAACATAGATAGAGAGAATGGTAAGTAAAGGACTGATAAAGAGGTGATAATTCAGAGGGAGAGGAGAAGGCCAAGAAGGAAATAGGAGGACGAGGTGAAGGGTGCACAAGAAGTGAAGGATATCCGTCAATGAACGTCAAGTTGATGGTTAGTGATCCTTTACGCTACTGAGGCGAGGCGCTGGCTTAAGTGGACTTATTTTACCCAGAGTGACCTGTAATGAGTGAGACGTTTAAAACAGATTTGTAAAGATAAGATATTTGTTGTTATGCTTAAGTTGCTAGGTGTTCAGTGCTAAGTTGTTAAGTGTTTCTGAGTGGACGTTATTATGAGGAAACATTAAGATTTAATATAATTTATTAGTTATTACACATATACGGAATGCTAATTATTTTTAGAATAGGAAATAGTTATGCCACTGAATTATGATCCTCATGTAACAAACTCCATAACACGGTTGTTTGCAGAGGGAGACGACGAGTACATGTGTACACAGTGCGACCTTGGGGAGCTGAAGTGCCCCAAGGGAGGCCCCTGCGTCTCGCAGAACGCCACCTGCGATGGTGTCAGCCACTGTCCTGACGGGTAGGTCGTCACCTGGAGGTTCCCAACAATATTTATTTGTATTTGTTTTTGTTTATTTATTTATAAGCTGGGGTAGCCGGCGTTTCCTGGGTTTGTGTCTTATGGGACCAATCTTCAAAAGTGTAGCTGGGGCAATAGTTTCAGTCATTGGTAATGGTTGGTCATCCAGCCTATTGGAAAAGTCCTTTGAAGTTGTCATGTTCAAACCAGTTAAGAATTCAATTCCATAATTATGGAGGCAGTCTATTGTCTCAGGATTTTTCTCGTCAAATATGACCAGTTTTTCTTGAAGAATGTTCAGTTTGTTGTTTCTGTACACACTGTGATGCCTTTTTTTGTGAGAATAGTGGTGTTTTTTTTTCTTCATAATGAGAATAACATTATACTCTTAAACAAAACTTTAACCTTTCGAGGATATTTAAACAGACTCTCTCAAGGAGTAAATGTTACCTTCGACGAATTTTTTTCTGTTTTCCAGGTGGGACGAGTCAGGAGCTGTGTGTGGTTTCCTGACTTGTGGTCCTGGAGAGTTGAGGTGCCTGGAGGGTGGCCAATGTGTGGAGCACCAGCGACTGTGTGACGGTGTTCCTGACTGTCCCTCTTCAGAGGATGAGGATCTCACCTTCTGTGCCGCTTTCGCCTCCATGAAGGACTTACGAGTCACTAAGATGGATAAACAACCCGTTGAGTGTGAGAAAGGACGCCCGATCCAGAAAGCCAATTGCACAGATGAGGAATTCCGGTGTGACAGTGGAGAATGTATCCATCGTGTATACGTTTGTAATGGTGTTGACGACTGTGAGAAAGGAGAAGACGAGATGCTCTATGCTTGTGTGGAACGTACCAGAGATGACAATCACATACACGCTCCCGACGATAATGACTTAGTTGATGAAGATGAAGACATAATGACCAGAGATTATGATGATGATGACTATGGTGACATAGTTGATGAATACATAATGACCAGAGATTATGATGATGACGACGACGGTGACAATAATGAAGAACGTAAGTGTAAGGAGGACCAACATGGAAACTGCGTCACTCCCTCACACAATACGGTGACCAACAATATCAACAACAACAGCTTAACACTAGACATCCCACCGACACAAGAGACTCACACAAGGACAACACTCAACGTTACAAATCAGGAATCAGATTATAGTAACTCCCTTGTGAATGAAATCCAAATATCTGAATCTTCGACTCCATATTCATCAACGACAACAGAAGATAATACGTTAAGGGTAATGAAGAAGCTCGACATAAGTCACCCAAATGTTACAATACAGGAAGGTGTTGACGTCAGTATTGAAGTAGTGGTGGAGGAGACGGCTTATCCACACCCAGTTGAGAATGAAGTCGATTTTTCAAGTATTGAGGAATTTGATAATAGCTTAGATGATACTCAACCTCTTGACACCAATCTACTGTTAATTTCTCACAACTTAGCCAATGGGACAGCCACTGACAACACAACATTTGTCTTGGATACACCAGATGATTATGATTTTAACTCCACTATACCTTATTTGACTACTGACAATATTACTGATGACTCTTCTGATGATTATAATGCCTCGTCCTCAGAGGAATATGACAGCAGTAAAGAAATCGTTAACTCAACCAACCCGTTTCGCCCACGCTCAGAATCTAACAGTACTGATGAATTGTTGGACACGGGGTCTGCCAGTCTTGAAGATGACAGTGATAAAGTAGACAAATCTTTCACCGTTACTGTTGCTGCTGATCCAAGTTCCTCAGAAAGTAACATTCAGTCAGAGAACAAGACCATCGAGACCTCTACACCAGCCTACAGTGGTGATGAACTAACAACAGCCAGTCACGCACAAGAACGAATAGCACCTGACGCCTCCAGTGAAACGGTGAGTCTGAATGTGACCGAGGCTGAGGAAGTCGTCACACTGCTCAGTACAGAAGCAACTTTGATGGAATCGACTCCTAATGCCGTCGATGAAACAACACTAACTCTCACCACCACCATCTCGCCCACAAGTCATGAAAACCCGATATCAGTTAACGCCACAGAGCCAACTACGACAGAAGTGCATCTACCAACGGAAGCTGAACATTTGGCATCAAGCACGGAAACAACCTCAACAGTGACAGACGCAAGTACCGTTGTTGTCGAATCCATGACCATATCCTCCACCCTCAACACTGAACCCGACAACTGGAAGGACATGGGCCACAATCTGACCATCTTGATTGCAGTTCACTCTGAGATGAACGAGAGCAACATCCCCCAGTACATCATCCACGGTATGGACGGCAACACCTACGAATACGAGATTGTCAGCATTGTGAATGATGATAAACTTGGGAAAGAAAAAAAAGTAAAGAGTAACAGCAGCACATCGGAAGGTGAAGCTGAAAAAAGAGAAAAAAGTATGGATGAAAGGTCAAGGAAGTCTGATGGCAGTCACAGTTACCTACAAGGGAACAACGTCTCCTCAGCTGAGAGATGCTCACTGTCTCTTATCTCTCTCATCCTCGTTTTCCTTCTTCACAATGTGTAATGTTTGAGGCAACTTCACTTTCACACAATTAATTCTCATCTCACATGGGAGTCTTATAGCCGTGGATCAAGTCTCCTGGCCTGCAGGGAACGGAGGTGTTATGTATGGCAGGGTGTAAGATGAGTGAGTAGAATCAGCTGGTCTGTGTGCTCACTACACTACCTGTTGACTTCAGGGTCGTATCAAAACACAGAAAATAATACAATGTTTATTATCTAGTTTACTCTATTGATATACAGATGATATAGATGCAAGCAGTAATGGTCGCAAACAGTGGTTTTGTAAGGAAAAGTCGAGTGTTGGGAACGAAGGCGTGTTTGTTCTGTGAAGTCGAATTGGGATAGAACTTTAGGGTGAGTTTGGGGATGTTTTATTAATGCTGTCAATGAATAAGATGACAAACCTGTTGGTACATTATGCAGGGGACAAAACAAATGGAACTCTTCAGAGTACAGAAAGTCCGTCGAGAGCATGATATTACATCCCGCTGTAATGTCCCTATCAGTGACCCGAGTCTAATCAGAACATCATAATGTGCTGTTCATCTCAGACAAAAAATGTTAGTAATAGTGTTGTGTTTGTCAGGTAGAAGAAGTGTTGTGACTATATAAAATGTCTTCATCTCTTCCCTCGAGATACTCATGCCCGAAAACCCCAGACAAGAACACAACTCAACTGAACTTTGTGAATAACAACTGTTGGAAGTATCACGACGAGCTCTAGTTAATGTGAAATGAAAAACTGTCAGTGGTGTTAGATGATGTCACCTGAACACATCCCCTCAATGTGTTACTACTAATACTACTTTTTTTTTTTTTAAACGTGGCCTCCAGCCTTCCCCAATAGCCACACCTTCGCCACCATTTAACTACCTTAATATTAAATATCCTAATACATAAGAAGCTATCCTATCTGTGTTAAATTAGTTGAGCCGCAGATCTATGCGTCATTCAGTGACTGTAGCCTCATAGTCAATATCTGCAGCAGTTGTCGGAGTTGGGGCAGAAGCTTTCGTTCCCCTGAGGCAGAGCAAAGCCGACCGAAGGAGAGAGAAAGACAGTCGACATCTCATCCAGGCTGTAACATAACTTCTGGGCTGCTGCTTCTGTTCGGAGATCAACTCCGCGAGTCTGGCGTAGAAACATCTTGCACTTGGTCCCATCCCACCAGAGGTTGTGAACACCAGAGGAGTGAAGCTGCCTTGATCAACGTTTTGGATTCTCTCCCCATATGCCCTTCTCTTGTCGTTCTCGTTCCTCCTATGTGCAGCATCGAGAGCTAGGTTACGATGACATGCGGCCATGGGATAAAATATCCTGATGTCGAAGAAAGCTCGCTGTCCCCGCGTCCAGAATCCTCGAGCACTGACGTCCACACGGGCTTCGTTAGATGTGTTTGAAGTCCTGCGTTGGAAGATCTCACCATCCAGTGGAAGGAGGGTCGGTTCTACCATGACGTCCCGGCAGATTTCCTTCAACATATTTGCTGTGAGATCCCTTACTTCGTCATGCCTCATGCATTTGAAGCCCCCCCCCTTCTTGCACACCATGGCGTGATCGCCATCATAGGAAGAGCCACACACGCATTGGGAGGGCAAACCTTCTACTGGCCAACCGTACCTTAGAGCAATGGCATCTGTAAATTCTTGTTTATTATGACTGAAACCATTTGCCCTTATCGGTAACGTAGTTAACCAGTTCGAGGCGCCCACCTCCTGCGCTATAGCTACTACTACACCTAGGAACTTCCCTCGATTGAACTGTCTTGGTAATGAAGTGTTGGAGGTGTATCGAGCTTCTCCTCGTATAGCTGGGAAGGAAAAAACTGTTTGATGTTTAAAGATGTGACGATGTATCATGCCGACGTTAACACATCTCCTCAATCATAATGACTGAGTTGGTGAATAAAATAAGTCGCTGTATATGACCTGTGCTTGTAAGTGTTAAGAGAGATGATAAATACAGACTTGGCAGTACATTACTTTTATACATTTGGTATTAAAAAAGAAAAATCTTTGTCCCAGGTCTTATAGTAAGTCAATTAAAAATTGTATCTCTTGTGTCGAAAAAAAAAATTAGTGATATACACATACTTATATGCGACATATATCTTATATTTTCTGAGTGCAAGCCATCAAAAGTTGACATACCACACACAAGGATGAAATATATATGGCCAAATATCCTACACATTTCCATTTCACTTAAAACTGTGACGTTCTCTTAGGCTTACGTTTTCTTGTATCAGAGTATTTTTGTTCATATATATATATATATGCCTGAGGAACTCATGCATTGTGCTATTTATCATAGGCATTATATAGTGTAGTTATTTTGCACCAAAGTAGGACACCGGGAACTCTATATAACCACGAGATAACAGAGATAACGGAACATTTAGAACACCTTCTCATGTTAACCCTTTGAGATTAGAGGTACGTCAGTTTCTCTTGGTACCTGAAGGAAAGTAGGTCAGTTTTTCTTGGTACCTGAAGGAAAGTAGGTCAGTTTCCCTTGGTACCCGAGAGAAAATAGATCAGTTTCTCTTGGTACCTGAGGGAAAGTAGGTCAGTTTCCCTTTGCACCCGAGAGAAAGTAGGTCAGTTTCTCTTAGTATGTCTTTAAATTTCTGAAAGGATGTCACCTAATCTACGAGACCTAAACGGTACGAGCTCTAATTAACGAACAAGACCATATATGGCGGGGAAAAACACACACACACACACACACACAGCAGCTAGGTACAGTATGTTAGTCTTTGGTGTGTATAAACAGCGGAACCTCTACTTTATAACCTTGTGTAGTACTGTATTTCCAGGTGACGTTATGGTTTATCTACTAAGGTGTAATTTAGTTGAAGAAGGTGATCGATGGTATTTTTTTTAGTAAAGACTATTACATACATACATACATACATACATACATACATAAGAATTCTATATATATGTTAAGCATTATATAAACATCTTACCATCTCTCACACTGTAGTTGTATTAAAGTAACTTATAAGGTATATAAGAATATTCTCAGTAAATTTGTTTCTATAATATTAAATAAACAAGTAAAAACAAATTTATACTTTATTATTATTATTATTATTATTATTATTATTATTATTATTATTATTATTATTATTATTATTATTAGTGAATCAACAGGTAATAACGATATATAGATACATATATATATATTTTTGTAACCTAATTTATAACATGTTCAATGGCTCATCACTATAACAACCTGCCCTTCATTGCATTGTATTAATCTAAACTAAAATTACATTATTCCTCGTGTCATTTTTTGGCCATGAATACAAGTCGTTATACATGTTAATATGGCGCCACAAGAAGTAGTAGTAGTCATCTCTATAGTGACTTGGTATTCTGTTCTGATTTCCTTCACAAGTAGTTAGTAAAACGTGCAAGAGTTAAGGTAGTTGTTGATTTTATTTCTTGTTAGTTAATTTGCACTGTTTTTGTGGGGGTTATTTTTTTTTTTTTTGGGGGGGGGGGGAGTTAACTGATTTATGTAGTAATTACCAGGATATTTGGTGTTTATGAAGTTAATTATCCTTTGTAGTTAATTAATTTGTGGAGCAGTAATTTACGCATTTTATTTACACTGTCGGTTAACATACACTGCATTTAACAACCAGGACATTTATCTCCTAGTCAATTAACTAGAATATATCTTTTATATTACAATCAGCGAACTTTCACAGCAGTAATCAAGATGTGTCATTTTCACTGTTAATTTAACTTACACTGCAATAACCATAATTCCAAATCATTTCCCAACAGTTAATAAATATCTCTCGGGCTGAGGAAGATCTTTGTCACCTTAATCTAGTGTGGCTACAGATCAAAGCTTTTTTCTTTAGTAAATATATATATTAATCCTGAAATTACATCAATGTGTCATGTAATCAACAAATGAAAAAAGAAACTGGCGCAACTAACTGTATTAAAATATGTATCTACAGTCGAGGACAATAGTTCGATCCCCTTAGTGAAACTGAGTCACGGGAATGAGTCTCCGAATGACTTACCCTGATTGTTTCATCTTGTTTGGGGGTCGATGTTGCTTCATTTTGGGAGGGAGCGAACTTTTGGCCTCGACTGTACGGTACAAACCATTCTGTGGGGTGGAGTTGTACAGAGAACACAGTCATAGAAAGTACTTGAGTGCGTCCCTTGAGTGTGAGTGCACAATCTGGGTTTATCTTGAACCTAGAATTCTCACAATGCCTCACTAAGTACACACACACACACACACACACACACACACACACACACTCAAGGGTCTAAACGCACTTATTTGTGTTTTAATATTTTCACTTGACTCTTTTTTTTCGGAGGCAGATAATTTTACACTTGTACGGTATTTCCAGGGACTCGCTAATCCCAGAAACAGGAATCTAACCTAATAGAACCTAACCTAACCTAACCTAATCCATATCCAAACATACCCTAACCTACCCATACCAAATCCTACCCATACCCTAACCTACCCATACCAAATCCTACCCATACCCTAACCTACCCATACCCTAACCTGATCCACTATACCCTTTACCCTACACTACCCTAAATTTAATATGACCTAACCTATACCCAACCAAATCCGATGTGTTAGTACAGTAATTCGGCTCAGATTCCGTGTTCGAGTGTTAGGTTATAGCCGAAATTTAGAGGAAAAGTAAAAATAGTAAAGATATTTCTACTTAATAATAAACATTGTCTATTAAGTTAATGGGAGTTTTATTTCCTATTGGTTCTTAAGTGTGTGTGTGTGTGTGTGTGTGTGTGTGTTTTGACATTCCAGAAAACCTTGACTTATCTCAGTATGTCCACTGAAACGCCTGTGGGTTCGGATGAGGCTTCGAATCTCTGAGCTGAACTGCCAGCAAGAAAAAGGTAAAATAAAACAATTCGGGATTACCTCAAGAACATAGTTATATTTGGTGTTATCACATGATAGATGTTATGACCATAAAAAACTAGAAGCAGTTTGTTACACATGCATTGTAGAAAAGAATAAAAATTTCATTGTTTTTTCTTTCTTTCTCTCTTGAACACACAAGCATAAAAATAACAAAGCTAAATGATAATTGGTTAAGTATAAAGAAATAGCAGCGAGTACTATTAAGGAGGCCACATGGGCATCTAGAATCACCAGGCATCTTGGCCAAGTGACTCTGGCATCAGCAGTCACCTGACGCTGACTCTGACTAAGTGTCTTCTAGGTATAGAGTCACCAAGTGACTTTTGTCACCTGACTCGACTTAACCTGCCAACAATTACTTGCCTATCTAATGTGCTATACATTGTTTGTGTGTTGGCTACCAGTAAGGCATGTAACTTACGACACACGTAACTGGCACATGTAAACTGACATATGTGACTTAGGACACATGTATTTCAAATTGACTCAGGGAATAAGAAATTGGGACATGGCACATGTGACTATGACACAAAGTGATTTATCAATTACACACGTGACTTACAATGAGAAAGGATTTACAAGGACATGTGACAAGTGACCTAATTATATTGCCTACGGCGACATGATTTACAGTGGCACATGTGACTTTCAATGACATGAAGAATCTACAAAGAAATTACATAAGTATACACATGTCTCACAAATGACACAAAGCTCATGTCATTAGGGGATTTTCAGGCTTATAATGACATATGTGACTTAGAAACACATATGTAAAATTACACCATGAGTGGGGAAGGTAAAGGGTGGCTATGTTAGTGAATACCCACAAACATTACAGCAGAAAAAAAAAGTACATATCAGATACAAAGATTTACAAATTTTGTACTTCATGGCATCAGCTGGGAGAGAAAGACGTCACCACACCTTAAGAAACCACTGAATAATAACGTGTATAATTTGTTTTTATGAAAGAAACTTGAGGTATCGTAGTTTGTAATCATTTCACGTAGAATTTGCGCCGCTTGTTGTTCTCAATATATTTAAAGTAAAATCGATCGATCGTAGCATTATGTAAACAAAACATTCTCGGCCAACGCCACACATTTCGTACACAAATGTTCAGTTTAATTGAGCACATAATCATCACGACTAACACTGCCAGCCGTAAATTTAAGGTATGAGCCATGTTATCTGTAGTAGTACTAGTAGTCGCCACTACTACTATGTTCTCTGACAATACAACTTTTTCTGTATGCATGTCATGGGTCCTCGTAAGCCCGTGACCATCTGAGTAGGGCATCAACCCCAACATAAGACACACACTATTCACGTCTGCAGCTTGAAAGTCATTGTTTTATCTTTCCTGCTAAGTCCACCATGGTCTGAAAATCCCAGTAAAATAACTGAGTTTACATTTTAGTCCTTTCCATCCCAAATCAACCTTTTTCATTTGTTTTTATGACAAATTCTTTAAAACATAATTGTGTTGCTAGTCTTCCTTCTCTTGTAGAAGATAAAAAATAATTCTTTCATCTCTGATTCTCTTGGTTGAGCAGATCACGCCAGGATGAGTATGTGGTAGTCCCTCACCAGTACACCGACAGTTACCATAAAGCCATCACTCAATATACAGACAGAAGTAGCTATTAAAGTCACAACATCCACCAAGCCAACGAGTTTCCAAACACCTTAAACTTCATCCGCATAACATCAGTGGCCAAGGACGCTCAGCTGCCTCACATTATTCTGAGAGCCCACAAAATCATTACTGCACAGATTTATTTACAACTGAATCCAGATTCCGTCAACATTTACTTCTCCAAACACGCGGTTTAAGGTTACGTATTTCCAATGAGGCTAAGATTCTTCGTCTATTCACTTTTTTTTCAAAAACAAAATACACATATTGTATTTAAAATTCCAAACATATTCTATGAACTTTCGAATATGACTGGCATCACAAACGACCTTCCCAATGGAATAATAATCCATTTTTCTCAATTCGGTGAAAAAGAACTCAAGTAGGGTCTAACAAGCATTGTTTTATTTCAAGTAATTTTCTGTTATGTGAACAGATTAACCCTCTGTGGGGCAGTGGCGCACTTACGTATTTTATTCTGGCTAACGCAAGGCGATTTCAATCAGCTGAGAGAAATTCCTGCCCTACAAAGAAAGGCATGAGTAATATATCTTCCTCAGACAAAACAATGGTTCCCATGGCACGAAAACAATGGCTCATGGAACGAACTTATCACAACCCATAGGATATCCTTGTCACAGACCCTAGGAGCTATTTATTCTCACAGCGCATTGGGTGATCTTGACGTACTGGACAAACTTTTCACAAGGCCGGGGATGGTCTTATCATAATGCAAGGGGTGATCTTGACGACGTACTGGACGAACTTGTAAAAACGTCTGGGGTGATTTCCTTACAGCACATGGGGCAATCTTGGCAATCTTGTCACAACGCATTGGGACTTCTTGTAACAACGCATGGGGTGATCTTGTAACACGGCATGGGGTGACCTTGTCGACACACTGGGCGATCTCACTCACACATACGGGAGGTTGGCGAGGGGTGAGTGTGGTGGCGTTGAGTCAGTCTGGAAGTGAAAGTGAATATTAACAACACAACATCAATTGGGTAGAATGATAATATAGGTATGATTACTTAGTTATAGGTATGACTTATAGGTATGATTACTTATAGGTATGATTACTTATAGGTATGATTACTTAGTTATAGGTATGACTTATAGGTATGATTACTTATAGGTATGATTACTTAGTTATCATTTGTGGGCATATAAACCCGCCCTGTTGTCAAGTCTATCTGTTGCTGCCTAATATCCCTTTTACACAATTACTCAACCTCTGATTTACAAAAATACCAACACCTCTTTGATGCTCTCTGCCACCTGAATATATGAGGGTATATTCTTCATCACTAATACCATTTGAACCTGTCCATCTTACGTCGCTTAATTCTAGACTGTCTTACTGCAACATCTTCTTCACCCTGCAAACATTTAAGTACTTCCCACTAAACTAAACCAGATCCAATCAACCCAAACTAAATTAAGTCGAACGAATCTAATCTACATAAGGTCTAAACACCCCAACCCAAAACAAAGGTAACCCCTGTTGACCGACCTCGACTCTTCTCCGGGCTAACCTCATCTTGCCTTACCGTAGCGACTCACCGAAGTGGCGGAGCTTCTCTGTATAGTGTTGAGACTGGGCATGGTGACCACCCCTGCCCCTCGCCGTGACCTGTTGCCTCCCGCACCCTCAATCACAGACTTCTTGGGGCTGCTGCTGCCCAGGTTCACCGCTGATGACACTGTGAGGCGAAGATTATAATTAATGATGACAAAGAAGAAAACTGATGATGACAATAACATTAATAATAACATTTACATAAAGAACAATAATGATAATAGAAGTAAAGGAATTAATGATGACTAATACAAGTAATTATAATATCAATACTACTGATAAGAGCTAATGATAATTATAGTTGATAATATTAAAAAATAAGATAATGTATATATAATGATAAAAGTCATAGAATATATATATGTGTGTGTGTGTGTTTGTGCACCTAGCTCCAAGAATACTTTTTACTTTTATCCTCTTCACCACTGATCGGCTCGTTAGCCGCTTGGGCGATCGGTCACGTCTCTGTTTGTTAATGAAGTGTAGATTATGTTGTAATTGATGTTGTGTTAATGGTTATGTAGTTGATAAAGTGTAAATGATTGTGTAGTTAGTAGTGTAGAGGAGTGTGAAGTGGATGTAGTGTTGATGATAATGTAGTCACCTAATGATAGTTATTCGTTATTAATAATGGAAAGAAATATTAATAATAATTTTCATCACCTACATTCTCTTATATGATGAATCACAAACATGAGAGTTCAGGCGCTGGTGAGGCTGAGAGGGCGCTCCAGTGTATGCAAACTGAACACATTTTTTCTTCTAATTTACGGATGTGAAGAAATATTTGGAGGTCAGATGACTATCTTAAGGAGATGAATAGTTAATGGGACATCAATACCAGAAATGGTTCTGCAATTAATATTTTATAGAGTATTTTCAATGGACTGGAGGAAAAAGAACTTAAGTGATGAACCTATAAAAGAGAAATTTCATCAGATGTTGTACACAGGTAACCTGGTGTCCTCAACTGAAGTGTGTTTAATTCTACATTTAAATTGCTGAGGGACAGGACATTCAGGACTCGCCTCCAGGTACATTAGGAAGCGAGAGATCATCGTTGAGCAGGCGAGGCTTGGCCCATCCCATGACCTCGAGTTTGGGACGTCGCATGGAGTCCCTCAAGTCCCTGTGTCCCAGCAAATCCCTGGGGTTGTCTTTGATCTCCTTCAGTGGATCTCTTGCGTAATCCCTACTGAAGCTGTCTCGAATGGCCGCCACATTCTCCCGAGACTCTCTGGCCACCAGTTCCTTCGTCCGGTCGAGACTGATGGTATACGGGTGGCGACTCAGATCCATCGGACGATTCATATCTGAAGTTCGTGTGAGGTCACTGGTGTGGTGACGCATGCCGGAGATGATGGAGGGAGGCCCGTCTGACAGCAGACCGAGGTGGTCATCATCATCCCAGTGGACCTGGTGGCCCTGCCCTGTATTCTGGCCCTGACCCTGGATGCAGAGACCCTGGCTACGGTTCTTCACGCTAGCGCCCCAAAGACTGACTGGAGACTTTCTGCTTTTGTCGTTCCCTCTGTTGATGAGAGGTGGAGAGCGTTAGGTGACTCTCACTTAATAACGGTGAGATGTGTAAAATTAACATTAAACCTTTTATACACTTTCTTTGGGAGTGCGGCGGTCGAGTGGATACAGCGTTCGTCTCTTGTTCCATGGGTCGGTGGGTCGATCGCTGGGCTCTCCCAGTTCACCCAGCTGTAAATGAGTACCTAAGTTTACAACTTGGGGAAGTGAATGCATTTGAGTGCAGTACCGGCCAGACATGGGGCTGGAAACCATGCTTTTTGGACTTGGCTTCGGCTTCGAAGCCACAGGCCTGGCTTCAGATTTTCATCTTGACACAGACACACTGACCATATAAAATAATTGTATTTAGATGATAATAAATAAATATATCAAATTAGTGGCGGACCCAAGGTGGCGCAATTTTTACCCGACTTGACAAGTGACAAAGGTTGTTGTGCCGGCGCCGAAATTACCGACCATCATGTCAGTGACCAGTGCCGACACGAGAACCTATTGTCACAGATCTATCAGGTCAGAATTTCCATAGCAGGTAATGCCAGGAAGGGTCAACTTTAGGGGAGCTCAGGTCAAATGTGAGTTGACCATGTGAACCTTGAGCTGAACTTACATGAACTGAGATCTACACTGACATACTGGTCTATTCTCACAAGGACTTGACCTGAATGTCGGAAGATATCAAAGATACCAAACGGTTGTGACCTGACACAAAAGTGGGCCATTAAAGCTCACCTCTCATACACTGTAACACAAAATATGGTCTCAATAATATAACTGCTAAAATGCCCTTAGGATATTTACGATCTCTGACAGATTACCATGCACCAGCCCTGATTCTTCATAATGAGAAAGGCATTGAGTAACTTGAAAAAAAAGGAGAAAATAAAGCCTCATGGGCAAGCATCTGAGGTTTGACAAAGGCTAATCTTGACCTTATATGTAATTCTTTTGCGCTATAGATCAAAGGATTTACATTGTTTACCGAAAAATTCAAAATACAAATTCTCTCTCTCTCTCTCTCTCTCTCTGTCTGTCTGTCTCTCTGTCTATCTGTCTCTCTGTCTATCTCTCTCTCTGTCTATCTCTCTCTCTACCTCTAATACCACCACAGTTCCCTCACCTGCCAGTGCGGGCGGGTGAAGTGGTGTTGGTGGTGCCGGTGATGTGAAGGGTGAGGGCGATGGTGTTGTTGTTGTTGAAGGAGGAGGAGGGTGTGGTGATGGTGGTGTTGGAGGAAGCTGCCATCGTGTGGAGATCCTTCAAGGGGGGTATGAGCATAGAAGAGTTGGCTGGCCCTTCATTACCACCTATTGCCGTGTTACTGCCACTACTGCTGCCGCTGGTGTTAGGCACTCCTGTGGTACTGCCAGAAGCTCCTCCTGCCCCTATCCGAACATGGGAGGGCGTCAGGGGAGCAAAAGACACCGTGGGACGAGAGACAGAGACCTGTTGGGTATTCTGTGGCTGGCTTAGCTGAGAGTGCTTCGTGGGGGACGAGCTGAAAATGGAATACCAAGAGTGAAAATTGGGTCAATTTCTTATTAGAAATTTTGCTGTTAACTGTAAGTTAGATTAGGTTACCTAGGCTAGATTAGGTTACCTAGGCTAGATTAGGTTACCTAGGTTAGAGTAAGTTACCTAGACTAGATCAGGTTACCTATGTTAGATGAGGTTATGTAGGATAGATTAGGTTATGCAAGTTAGATTTGGTTACGTCGAGTAAATTAGGTGACGTAGCTTAGATTAGGTTACTTCCAATTTTCATGTCACTTCTCACCAAAATAGTGTAGTAAGTATCTGAAAATATACGCAACTTTACGTAATTTTTTCATCATGGAAGTAATACCTGTCTCTACACTTGTGAGGATGGGGACAGGTGGTGTTGTTGGTCCGTGTCTGGTGTGTGAATAATAAACAGGGAACAGGGCGTTGTGGGTGTTTTTTGTGAGTATTGACGTCTTTCATGCAAGTGCTGCCACGTAACAATGAGGGTGTTGTCTTTGGAGGTGTTTAAAGGGGCTTCGGGGACACACAAGCTGGTACTTCTTGTGTGTCATGTGGGTACTGTCATATGTCGTATGGGAACTGCCATGTATCATGCATGGTCATATGGGTGTTGTCATTCCATGAGGGTATTGTCATATCACGCAGGTATTGACAGATCATGCAGGTATTGTCATGTTATGCAGACTCCTTATTTTCTTATGTTCTTATGTCATGCGGGTACTGTCGTGTTATGCTGGTATTTTCGTGTTATGTGGGCATTATCATGTGTTATATGGGTGCTGTTATGTGTCATGCAGGTACTGTCATGTGGGTATTGTGTGTCATGCAGGTTTCGTCCACAAGACCCTGGTACTGACCGAACAGCGTTGATATTGTCAGGTCTGGAGGTCGGTGTGAGCTGTGTGGTTGCCTGTCTGACGAGACTTCTCCCGTACATATTGTCAGGGCTGTTGCCTCCTGGGACTTTTCGCCCACGGCCTCTCCTGTCGGCGGCGGTGCTGGAGCCACGACGACCGCTCATTCCAAGCAAAGTGTTTGTGCTGAACTCCTGCTGCACCTTCTGCCTTAACACTGGCAGGAAGCTGTCCGGGAAACAGTCATGGAGGAAGAACTCATGGTTAAGGAGCTCTTGTGCTGAGGGCCGCGCTGAAGGCTCCAGGCAGAGACAGGCAGAAACGAAGGCATGGGCGCGAGTGGACCAGCTTGGGAAGGAGGAGACCAGGGGCGTGGAGGCAGCCGCTGGCAGACGGAGTCCCGCCAACATGGGATTCCTTTCTACCATCTGACGGTGGGAGTTACTTAGCTCTCCTGTAAATAAAACTTAACGTCACTACATTCCTTATTCTTGTTATCTTTACTAATCACTCCTTCGTCGTCTTATGTTAACCCTTCCACAGCGGGAGGTTAACCCTAAGCTGAATAAAATCGTCTGGTGGTACCCAAAATAAAATGACAAGTGAGTGACACGCGGTGAAAAGGGTTAATCCTCATTACACACTTCCCTACGCTGTATATTCCTTGCTATAAATTCCACTACATTTATATCTACACACAGACACTAATATGCTACCTTTGCCTGTTGATAATTTAACTTACAAACTGATACACATATTATTGAAATATTTAATATATTTTTTCCATGTAATTCTTTTTCTCATGTATTTAAAAGGATATTGTTCATCAATCATGGTAACTCCCTCTCATAATCTCTCTCGCAAGTTTAAGAGATCTGCATTTAATCTTTAGAATTCTACAGTTTCTATATATTTACCAAGAGTTAACCCAAAGCCTTAATAATCACAGTACCGTCGGTAGTTGAGACTGGCCAAGGAGAAGTATCCCTACAGCGGTACATATATAACACTCAACTGAGCTCGCTAATGTGGCTACCTTGTTAACGCCACCAACTCGACATTAGCCCTTACTATATGGCCAACCTGGTGATAGTGTCCTGCTGTGTTACTGGTTATCTTGTATTCATAAATCGCTTATCTCTTTCTACTCTGTCATGTTATAGTGGATTATACTGTTTAGACTCTCGGGTGATGAAAAAGATATCTATTCTCTCATTTGATTTGCCGGCCGTGTGTATGATATGAAAATAGCATAATGATAGAAGAGTGTCCCCCACCCCCACACATGACTCACCAAGGGTCTGGATGGTGTGAAAGAGTATCCCCCACCCCCACACATGACTCACCAAGGATCTGAATTATGTGGAAGAGTGTCCCCCACCCCCACACATGACTCACCAAGGATCTGAATTATGTGGAAGAGTGTCCCCCACCCCCACACATGACTCACCAAGGGTCTGGGTGGTGTGGAAGTGTCCCCCCACCCCCACACATGACTCACCAAGGGTCTGGATGATGTGGAAGTGTCCCCCACCCCCACACATGACTCACCAAGGGTCTGAATGATGTGGAAGTGTCCCCCCACCCCCACACATGACTCACCAAGGGTCTGGATGATGTGGAAGTGTCCCCCCACCCCCACACATGACTCACCAAGGGTCTGAATTATGTGGAAGTGTCCCCCCACCCCCACACATGACTCACCAAGGGTCTGAATGATGTGAAAGAGTTGGTCGATATCAGATTCGCCCGGGAAGAGAGGTTCTCCCGTCAGCATCTCGGACAGAAGACACCCAGAAGCCCACACGTCCACCTCCCTGTAGGAACAACCACGTGAATGAACAAACTCCTTCCTGGTCGATATAACTTAACTAACATTACAATTTGTTTTTTGGAAAGTGTTGCACAATAAAGAGACTCTAGGTCGTCTATGACTTTTGTAAACAAGCATTTTCCTGAATGATGTAACAAGAACATCCTAAGACTTTCTTTGCCACTTTGCAAAATTTCATAAATGTGGATTGTGTTGTAGTCCCACTGCTTAAACTCTTTCTTGAACTTGGTGAATCGATAAAAGAACACCTTACAGTCTTCTTTGCCATACTGAAACATACACCTGGACTTGCTATGGTTTTCTCTGCCTGAACTTGAATTGTTTAGTATCATAAACTGTGTAGAATAATATGTACCTACACGTACTTGCAACATACACATGGACTATCTTTAATTACTCGAGCGTCAACAAAGGACATAACATATAACACCTTCAGTCCTCACCTGCCGTATCTGGTGTCGCCTACGAGCAGCTCAGGGGCGCGATACCATCTGGTGGCGACGTAATCTGTACAGGACTCTCCCGGACCAGCCAGCAGCCGCGCGAACCCGAAATCACACAACTTGACCACGCCGAGACGACTGACCAACACGTTCTCCGGTTTGATGTCACGGTGTATGATCTGTGGAGCAAGGAACGATGAGTAAGGGAGGTTATAGGGGCGAGTAAGGGAGGTTATAGGGGGTGAGAAAGAAAGGTTATAGGGGTGATTAAGGGCGGTCATAGGGGTGAGTAAGGGAGGTTATAGGGGTGAGTAAGGGAGGTTATAAGGGTGAGTAAGAGAGGTTATAGGGGTGAGTATGGGAGGTTATAGGGGTAAGGGGGGTTATGGGGTGAGTAAGGGCGGTTATAGAGGGTGAGTAAGGTGGTGGTGAAGAACGTGGTTGAAAGTGAGAGAGGGACAGCTTTCATATAAAAATCATAATGGGATAGCTGAAGTCTTGTAAATCCCACTCAAGATGTGACTGCTGAGAGTGTATGTTAGGCCAGTCCTCTCAAAGAACACAATCCCAGTAGAGTCCCCAGTAAAACCTCAACGTGTAAGATAGAGGTCCTTCAATACTAGGACCCATAATAGTCAATTGGGGCCTATTAGCACAGGGGTCCATTAGACTAGTCATCAATCACTGGGTATGTTTGTGTGGCGATCGAGGACAACTACTTCAGATAAGTTGATGGGTAGAACATTGCAAATTGTGGTTCTATAAGTCTCAGTAAACTTTAATAATGCAGCCAGTATTTTCCTTCTCTCTAAAAAGACCACAATAGTCACCTTAAATTTTAACTTCGGGAAGAACCAAAAAATTATGGTCTTCTCGAAAATTTTCACCCGGGTTTTTTTTTTTTTTTTATTATAGAGGAAGTATGAATCTATAATTGTAAAGATATGAAACCACTCCATATTGCCTGGGTGCTTTACTTGTGTGAGTTAGGTGTTAATTGTGGGGATAAACGCTTTGTTAACAGCTACTAACAATCCAGGAGAAAGGGGATTTTCTTACCCAGGATTACAAGTCATTATGGATCGCCGAACAAACAAGCATTTCTTGCCAGTGAAACAATATATTAAAAGTGCATAGTTTTTCCTCTTTCTCTTTCACTTTCCTGACTAGATTATTTTATTGCTCATGACTTAATTCTCTCACTGCAGGACTAAATTTTTTCACTTACTGACTTGAATCTACCAATGCCCTGACTTAATTCTTTCACTGCCCTGACTATAAATTCTCTTACTAACTGACTTGATTCGCTGTCCTGAACCGACTCCCTGGGTGAACTGACCTGGTTCTGATGGCAGAAGGCGATGCCCCGAAGGACTTGAAAGATGTGGGCTCTGGCCGTATCCTCGGCCAGCCCCGTCTCCGTGGCCTCCAGCTCGTCCAAGATGGTGTGGTCCACGTACTCGAACACCAGGTAGAGGCGACGCTTACGACGGAAAAACTCAATCAGGTTCACTAGGTTCTCGTGTCGTAGTTTCTGTAAAAGGTTCAGAGGCATGGTAACAGGTTCAGGGTCTGTTAAGCAGTACTGATATACAAAACCTGAGTAACTGTTCCCCAAATTCAACAAATGTTTGTCTGCCTTGCTGGGAGTCCCGGTCACGTCTGGCTCTCACCGGTGACTCACGGTGAGTCGGGTGACCGGCAGACCGACAGTGCCGACTGAGGGATCCCAAACCTATCACTATTTGGCGCGGAACTTAATTTAGCTAGTCCTCTACATTAGCGTCACTTATTTTTAATACATTTGTTTGTCTTAAGCATTACATTACAAAGAGTGTCATATAACAACAATATTAGAAACAATAACAGTATTTATCAACAACATCAGATACAATATTACATTATCATATATCAATATACTGTGGTGTGATAGTCAGCATCCTCGCCTCGTAAGCGAGGGGACCTGAGTTCGATCCTCTGGCAGGGTGAAACTATGAACAAGTCTCTTTACGCCGTTTGCCTCTGTCTATCCAGCAGTAATTAGGAACCTGGATGTAAATGGATTTGCGGATCGTATTCCGGGGTAATGGTTAGCCAGTGGAGTTGTCCAGTCTTTTCGGACTATTCCGTGACACTGGATCATGCAGCTCGTTAACTTAGGGTGTGGTTGTTGTGTTGGTGACAGCTTCTTCTCCTTATCAAATTCACGCCTAGGAGGCCCTTGGACCGGCCATCCTCGATTTCGAGGGGCTTCCATTATACTTAACATTTATAAACGCTAACATTAAACCTAACTACCAAATCGAACACGAATACCAACACACACGTAGGTAACACTTAACTACTTGTAATAATAACTAAGAGAGAGAAGCATTCAAGATTTTCAAGAAATTTCCAAGTGAAGTTTTAAGATTACAATGACTGAACACCTTAAAACCGTTAGTTGCGCCAGCAGCTCTAAGCCTGAGTATTACGACCTGACTCACTAACCCAAGCAACGACGGTGAAAAATTGTCACAGTATCGAGCACAGCATGTTGTTGAGATGTCTGGGACCTAATATATTAGAAAGGGTTTTGTCTATATATATTTTCTACTCGATCGCACTGACCTTTCTCGTAGTATTTTAAGTGATTAGTTAAGGGAATCATTTATGGCTTTAATACAAAATCACTGATAATCGATAACCTTTAATTAAATACGTCTGTGACTATTTTAGGCTCTCGCTGTAGAGAAGTGTTCCTAAACGTCAGCTTGTGTCTAATACTTTACCATTCTCTGATAACATTTGTTGAATATTTTCCTTATACTCGTACAAACAAGATGATAAAATGAGAACATAAACATTAGTTAGTAACGTAAACAGTAAGTGGGAAAGAATAAACAGATTATAATAGGATAACAGAGGCTTCAGCACACCTCACAACAGACACGTAGTAGTAGTAGTAGTAGTAGCAGCGTGAGTCACCCTAACCTTTACCAACCCGAGAGGAGGCCGCGTCACCAACTCTCACGACCACAACACCGACGGACGACCCTTAATGTAGAGCTTACTGAGAACGGCAGCTCCTTGGGTTAAGTTTCATTCACTGAGTCTCCAGAACCTTACACCGTTTGTTAGTTCTTATTGAAGGCTGAGAGGTACCTACCCTACCTTACCCTCCCAGAAAACCTTCCCTCCCAGAGAACCTTCCCTCACACCTCCTCACCCCTCCCCCACGTCCCCTCAGCCACACCTCAACCAGTGTTTACCGAGTTCCCTCTTCGCGTGATGACCGACGGAAGGAACGAGAGTGAAAAATATCGACACTTCGTTTAGGGAGTTTGTTGAGAGTGAAGGAGTGTGTTCCTCACCCGTGTGGCCTCAACCAAGAGGGAAGTGACCCTGAGTGGTGTGTGTGTGTGTGTGCTGAGGGAGAGGACCAGGTGTATTAGAGATAATCTATGGCATATAATATAGGTTTATATACGTTAATTATTTTGCCTTAATAAGGGTTAATTAGATAGTTTATATATGGTGAATATTTAGGTTAATTATATAGGCTTATAAACCTTATATACATTGATTATTACAGTAATTTATATAGGTTAAATAAGCTTTTATCGGTTGATTATACAGTGGTATATAAGACTATAAACTGATAACAAATAGTATATATATAGCTGGCTGGTAGTTATTACAGCTATAGTGTGGCGAGGGAAATCTTAGCTTTCTCTTAATCTGTATTAGGGAAGAAATACAGTCTAATGTATATGAATAATTAGCTTAAAATTATCAGAGAGAATATACATTAATTTAACCTCACTTATTCATAGCATTGTATATTAGGGGGAGAAAAAGGGCAATTTTACCTTAATTATAAATTATATGTAATTATTATGGAGGAGGTGTAGTTTAGAAGCCTAGTTGATGTTCGGAGGGGTGTGAGGTGGTGGAGGGGGGTAAGGGGATGGGTGGGTGAAGGGGTGAGGTGGTTGGGGGGTGGTGAGGGGATGGGGGTGTGAGAAGGTGGGTGAAGGGGTGAGAGAGAGAAGGAGTGAAGGGGTGAGGTGGTTGGGGGTGTGAGAAGGTGGGTGAAGGGGTGAGAGGGAGAAGGAGTGAAGGGGTGAGGGGATGGGGGTGTGAGAGGGTTGGTGAAGGGGTAAGGTGGGTGTAAAGGGGAGACACATAAGTTATCTAGATGATTACAAACTATGTATTAGTATAGGAGAAGAAATAAAGTTACCTGTAATTTTACTAAAGGGAAGGATAACATAACAACATAAAATAGCTTTATTAATCGTAACTTTGTACTAGAGCATAAAATATAACATATATAGTTAAATTAATACATTTACCTAACTAACTTGAGGGACATTTTAACATTAGGTCATTATTCATAACCTTTTTTATTCATAACTTGGAGTACATTTAACTAAGTATAATAAGGTATAACATATAGAATTATATTTAGTAATTATAACCAGGGAAAAATATATATATATAGTTAGGTTAGTAAATTTTAGTTAATGAGGATAAAGATGCGTTAACTCCCTTGATTATAACTTTGTAGTGAAGGTTTATCCCTCAAGATACACACGTGACAGAAAGCACCTGATAAACACCTGTTGAATTTTATCCTTATTTATTCTATGATGGTTTAAGGAATTGAGAAGTGTGACGGACAAGGTGTATATTTTTGTAGCGTGGTGATGAGAGAGAGAGAGAGAGAGAGAGAGAGAGAGAGAGAGAGAGAGAGAGAGAGAGAGAGAGAGAGAGAGACAATATATATTATAAAATAGATGGTTAGAGAGATAAAATTAAACACATACAACACAACACGCAGATAGAGAGATAGAGAGATATATAAAGATTAGTAATGAGTTCAAGAGATAAAACACATAAGACTTAATAAACAAAAGAAAATATAAACAAAAACTATTACATCGACAGTTCATTCACCTCACAACACAACCCCACGCACCCCTACTCCCGCACCATCCCCCCCTCCCGCATCCCCTCCTCCCGAACCCCCTCCTCCCGCACCCCCCTCCTGCACCACCCTCCTCCTCCCGCACCACCCCTCCTGCACCCCCTCCTCCCGCACCACCCCTCCTGCACCCCCTCCTCCCGCATCACCCCTTCCACACCAACACCCCCCTCCTCCCGCACCCCCCTCCTCCCGCACCACCCCTCCCGCACCAACCCTCCCTCCCGCACCCCCCTCCTCCCGCACCCCCCTCCTCCCGCACCACCCCTTCCGCACCAACCCTACCTCCCGCACCCCCCTCCTCCCGCACCACCCCTCCTGCACCCCCCTCCTCCCGCACCCCCCTCCTCCCGCACCAACCCCTCCCTCCTCCCGCACCACCCTCCCCTCCCGCACCTAGATCAAACAATGACCTTCCACACTGCTGCCATCAATCTTACTATTAACACTGACGACCTCACCTAAGAGAATATGATAAAAAGCCTTTGAAGGAAAGAAGAAGATAAAGGATAATATGTGAGGAATGAAAAGGAAAATGTTGTATACAAGAAGAGATATGAAGACAGACAGACAGACAGACAGACACACACGCTCCCACTCACACACTCTTCCCCATTATCAGAACGAACCAAAACAAACACTACTGATGTTTTTTTTTTTTCTTCCTCTCGTTCCTGTTAACTGATTACGGTTCCTGAAGCCACGATGAGTCACCTTACTGACACACTGACAGACAAAGAGACAGAGAGGAAATGAGACAGAATTATAATCTCATGTTATCATCCTGGGGAACTGTTTGTTTTTTTACTGAATATTTCATGTTGGTTGGTGGTGACTCGGCCAACTCTGTGTGTGTGTGTGTGTGTGTGTGTGTGTGTGTGTGTGTGTGTGTGTGTGTGTGTGTCCCTGCGTCGTATCACAATAATAAACTTAATATTCCGAGAAAAAATTCAAATGAGAAAGGAAATTGGAAATACATGATTATAATAAACAAAGAAATGTTGTGTCGACATAATAAATTGGATAAAAAAAATGGTCAAAGAATGAGGTGAAATATATTGATTTTGATGATGAAAGAAAACGTAATTATGAGCTCTATTGCACCTGGATATGAATTCATTATGTCTCCGTCAGTGAGTAAGTGAGTGAGTGAGTGAGTGAGTGAGTGAGTGAGTGCTCCGTGAGTCCCAGTGTGATTATAGTTAAGTTTAGTTGATTTTACTTCAGTCTAGTGTAAAAAAAAGTCACATTAGATGGCGGTCGTAGGTTTGGTCAGTGAGTGGTTACATTAATCACTGACGAAGTTCTCTAAAAAGGTGTGGGTGGAACTGAGATTAGAGCTTAATATATTCTTATATACGTGATTACTGAAAATAGATAAGAGTACTCTCGCACTTCTAGAGCTCCAGGTAGAGCTGACAGGAAGATATAGAGCTCCAGAGACTCGAGGTATACCAATGTTAAACCTCGACTCAATTAAACCCCTCAATCCCCAGGTAAACCCTCAATCCCCAGGTAAACCCTCAATCCCCAGGTAAATGAACCCAAGACCCACCTTCAGCATGCGGACTTCCCTGAGGGCGATCTTTTTAACGGTGTGATCATCCTCACTCTCCAGGAACTTCTTGATGGCGACAGTCTGGCCAGATTCCTTGTGGCGGCAGCGGAGGACCAGGCCATAAGAACCTTCCCCTACCACACCCAGGCTCTCGTAGCGCTCCATCCTGCGGGAGGAGGACTTGGTTAGTTAGTTGTATAGATGGTCTCTCTCTCTCTCTCTCTCTCTCTCTCTCTCTCTCTCTCTCTCTCTCTCTCTCTCTCTCTCTCTCTCACACACACACACATTCCACGACAGAGGAAGAAATTTTCATTGTTAATTTACAGCCCCGAGTCTCTGTATAACACCTTGTTCACTACATCTGTATATATCACTGTGCTATATGACCAGCTATAGTCATATAGTATAGTATATATATATTACCAGGTCAGTATATTTCGTAGTATATATCGAACAATCAGTATCGTTAGTTCACTATTTAACTTTAAATATATGCGTATAAATACACATTTTTATATCAACCAGTTCGCTAAATCCTAGGGACGACATTTTGTAAACAGTGGGTATACGACGCCTCTCCTCGCAACCCGTGACAGAGCTTGACAGTATCAGGGCGGAGCAAGAAACGATTGATATACCTCCCCCCTGCCACGCCATGCACGTCAACACCTTTACACTCCTCCCCTGACTTTCAATGGCTTACGCTATGAAAATTCCTCGTAGCTTGATATATGGTAATGTACCCAACAGAAAAATAACATCCTAAAATAACACCAGAATATTTACTTTGTTCACTTAGCATCAGTTATGGGTGACATTGTGAAAATTGGTAAAGACAGACGGAACATTTTTGGAGTGGTAGTGGGCAGTAGTGTCCAATCCTCAGACTTGTGGATGATACCTTGAGGAGACAATTAACGTAGATGATGTTTTTAAGGACTGTCTACCTTTGTTTTGTCTGCTAAGGGAAGCTAACTAGTGAAGGTGTATCCCCCTAGGTGTAATTTTAATAATATTTGTGGACGATATTTGTTGCGATTTAGCTAATTTTTCCATTTACAATCTTATAACTGAACTTACGAGGAATAATCACCGTACGAGCCCTGTGAATTTAAACCCAGATTCTCAAAGATTCTTACGATAAATTTTGTCTTCATACGAGAGAGAATTTGAGAACGACTCTAATTAACTCAAGACACCGCTGACAGAGATGAGATGCTGAGAGGCAAAACAAGTCTATACCTACACCAGTTGTCAGGGATTTACACTTAAGGTTCTAATTTATATATAACAAAAATCTTAAAATAATCTTATTTCCTCGTAACTAAAGACAAGAGAACGCATTTAGTTACAGCTATGGCCTCAGTATGATTCTGAAGCCATTTTTGTTTCGTATCTTAATTAAGTAAATGAGTAACTAAAGATACGATTCTTTGGATAACTGGTAAGATTTTTTCTACAATAACTAGATGTTGGTGAAAATACCATCGACAGACAGACAGACAGACAGAAGAAGCATACTGAGACAGAGGGGTGAGAGGGGAGCCAGGTAGGTCATGTCTCGGTAAAACTTTCCAATATAAATGCCAATCAAACGCCGAAGAATGCGTCCAAGACCTGAATAGCTGTCGGGATTCTATACGTGGTACTAGTCCACCTGAACCTGTGAGTCAAAGTCACCTGTGAGCAATATTAGATGAGTCAGAACAAACCACTCTGAGATAAAACATAGAGTATAGTTGAATGACATATGTGTGTGTGTGTGTGAGATGATTCATGCAGTTGAGTTAGTTGTGAGTTATCAGGTGGGACAGAGATGCTCCATTGCAGGTGAATCAGAGGTGAGTCAGACAGTTTTACTCAAACATCAGGTAATTACAATGCGTCCAAAATCTTACCTGGAAAATATCTGGTTTTGTTTACTACGCGTGAGACAAATATTGATTTCAATTTTATTATTTACAAACAGCAATACAACGACAGATACAGATATTATGAACTACAAAATTACAGGGCAGGTACAGCATTAAATACAGATAATTCAAACTCATGGTAGTACATAGATATTACTTAGAATTAATGTGTATTATTATAGTACAGTGACTTATGGATTCAAAGTTAGCATTACAGTACAGGTGAAAATAACGTGGATTCAGAAATTACATTACAGTTACATCAAAAGGATATCAAAATCAAAACAGCATATAAACATTACTTAAGATAAACGAACATTAACTCATTAATTAATCTTGTAACAAATGAAAATCAACATTACAGGTATAGTTATTAGTACAGGAACCTTTCAAAAAATGTCAACAAAAAAATAATAATAGTAATACGAAATCATTACTTCGAATCACTACATTATTGAACCACTAAATATTTCAGAACCCAAGATTATAGGTACAGCCAAGAGTTCAGGTACAGTACTGTATTATTACGCCACACAATCTTGTACACAGTGAAAATAAAGACACATTAGTTTCACCCAAAGTTTCAGGTTATGTATCTTCGATCTAGCTACAAAAATAACGCTAATTATATCACGCATATATGATACACTAAAAATATAACATAAATACAACAATATCGTGAATATATAAGAATCAAATACCACCTTTACGCATTATATTTTACGATATCCAATTTGTATTAAGTGAGAGTATTTTGGCCTGGAGTCAGACGCGGACACAACCAGACCGTTCTTGTCGAGTTGTTATTTTCGTTTCTTAATTCAACTGTTTTACCTGTGATTGTGTGTAGGTAAGTGAAAATGGTAATGATGACATAGTGAATACTGAACTATTTTTTGCCTATAATAGTATGAGAAAACTGGCTATAAAAATTCGATAGATGATTATTAGCAAATCTGGAGGTATGCTTAATGGGCAGGTAAGATGCATGTATAAGTATATGTATGTGATTATGTATATGTGGGAGACCTTCAACCAGCAGTGAAATAATACATACTAATGATTAATAATAATAATGATGATTAGAATAATGATTAATTATAAATACAATAATTACCAAACAATAACAATGGTCCCTAAATTTCACTGCATCTAGTGAGGTGAAGGACTGGATAGTACGTCACCTCTTCATGTCAGTGTTATAGTAGTCTGGTCACGCTTGGGATTTAGAGCGTGACATGATATAATGACTCAGCAAACTAGAGGAGGACCTTAACCTTTTAATACTTAGGGTTATGTGTTTTAGGTCAGGTCAGGTCAGGTCAGGTCAGGTACTCCTCACAAGCCTCTCAATAACACACTGCCAGGGACAAATAATAGTAATAAGATCATTTATTTTTGCGATTAACATTGTGTTTTCTGATAGTAAATACATTATACTGTATACACCACGCTATGCATATGATAGTGTGACGAGATGTGAAAGTCAAGTTATAAAAGTACTTACGATTGACCTATAGGTTATGTTTCAAAAATAATTATCTCAGCATTTGTTGTTGTTATTGTTGTTAGTGTTGTTGTCGCTGTTATTATTATTATTATTATTATTATTATTATTATTATTATTATTGTTATTATTATTACTATTATTATTTTCTATGCCTTTATTTTCTCAGGTAAACCATAAGAAACCACTGTGTACCTCCTCCGGGTGTTACCTGTCACTTCATTGTGGCTAATTAGACTGTGTGTTACCTGACGCTTACCTGGTGTAGGTGTTTATCACATTCAAGGAGCACCAGTTAATATTCAGTTACCTTAATACGTTTATTTATAGTGAGTCAGTTCACACCAGTTAGCATCTTCCAGTTAAATTATACCACTAATTATTGTCCACTTAGTTGACCCATTGTCAATATCAGTTTTTATTACCCAGTCAGCTCGCGCCAGTCAGTTTATGCCACTTACTATCAACCAGTCATTTTACATCAGCTACCACCGACCAGTCACTTCATACCAGTCACCATCACACACTCTAGTGGTCACCAGCCAGTTACTTCGCACCAGTTAATCACCGACCAGTCAGTATAGTAATCTCAGTCTATTTTTTATCTGGGAATTATCGAAATGAACCTGTCATTCCCATACGCCAAGGTACACGAGTGCTCGGTGCGATACAGGAAGAGGCAGAGGTGTGTGTGTGTGTGTGCTTCAATAACGGACACGAACGTACGGACAATGTCTCGTTCGGCCGTGGCAGTAAACCCAGGCATACAAAAGACAGGAGCCAACAACCATGGATAGTTTTTTATGCCTCTACAGTACATGACCGTGATGTTTTGTTGCCGTGGTCACTCCTTCGGTGGGTCCCACAAGGTGAGTGACCGTTCGGGTACAAGTCCATCTTCCGGGTTGTTACACTGAGAACGACATTTATGGTGATTACTTATTGATCCCTTGAGAATAATGTGTTAACCCCTTGAAAGACGACGATGTAGTCCCCTGAGTAAAGAGGCCATTGTACTCAGGAGGTTAGGACATGGTACTCAGGTGGTTAGGCCATTGTACTCAGGAGGTAAGGCCATGGTACTCAGGATATTAAACCATTGTACTCATGGATTTAAAGCAGAGGACTTACCATACTGCCTAAATTTTAATCGACAGATAAACACACAGACATGCCAACGACGCTGACACGACACACAATACCAAACATTATAACTATTCTCACAGAAATTCCAGTTGACTTGACATTAATAATTTAAACAATGATAACTTGTAAGTGTACGTAGAGAATAGCATGAATGTGGGTGATGGTGTGTATGTGTGTGGGGGGTCATGAGGGGGGAGGGGTCGTGGGGGTGGGGGGAGGGGGGGAGGGGGTCATGAGGGGGGAGGGGTCGTGCAGGTGAAGTATGTGGGTATGAATAAACTAGTGGTAACGTTAGTGTTGTTGTGTTGTATGTGTTTTAGCAGTAATATACACCAGATAAACTTCATGGTTCAGCTTCATGAAATTTGTCCCCAAATAGAAAAATATATACATATCAGTCTGTCTATAAGTCTATATATCTATCCAGTCCAGGACCATTAGATTTGAAATGAAAATAATTCGTCTAAAGTTGAAATTTTCAGGAATGATGCAGAATTACACCACAAAACTCCTTGAGGAATTTTCACAATTAATGATGGCACCCACGATGGTCGCCACTGGCCTCGTGCTAATTATATCACTGTACGGTTATATTGTGAATGTTTCTGTGCTGATTTGTTGCTATTTGTTATTAATTTAAATATTTCCATCGTTCAGGGTTATGACTGAATGATGGAGTTGTGAGTATCGCTCCTGGTGATGAAACACACATTCTCACCAAAGGACTACAACGTATAATTGACTCCAGTATTGAGTTTGGTGAAGGATTACATGTAAAATTGCATAAAAAACAAATAACATTTTTTTTGAGCTTGTAAGGTGTACATTGGAATATGCTGAGCCTCTACAGGTCCCACAGTGTTATGGTCTGTTACCCCCAGCATTTGATATCAAGAACGATTGTCTTTATTGTGGGGAGCACATCACTGCAGCTTGTAATGAAAGACAGCCAGTTGCACGACGGAGGTCTACGAGTGAGGTGACGACCTAAGACTATGTCAAAGCTAACTTGAAATATGCCCCTGAAAGTTATGATAAGTGGTCTGAAATTTCTAGAATCCGGGTTCAAGCAGTTAATGACTTAGTAGCAGAGGAGGTAATGTATCATCACCACAGTGCAGTGAGGTACAGAATGGGTCGCCAGATACAGTCTGAAAGGAATAGTCCAGTACAGCATCAAAGTGCGTCCATGTTTACCACGTTGCATCCCCATTTGTGAGGTTTTATGGTACAAGTTCAGAACAGCACAAGGACCTACGCCCCAACTCTATAACTAGAGGTAAACAAGCTTATGACCCTTCCGTCGCTGACTAGAGGTGAACTTCCTCTTTTACTGTGATCAGGCTCACACAATAGGTCTATCGGCCGCACAAGCAATCAAGAGTGGCAGATCTGAAGCTGAAGCGAAGAGAAAGAGTCGAAACAATTGCGGGGTCTAAGACTTCAATTATAGTGCGAGGACAAGACGTTGAGATTAACCCTGTCCTACTCGTCATGAGAATCACTTGTGTCATAAAAGACTCCAAGGAACTGGAAGAGTGAATAAATGGAAGTCAGGGCTAAACAAAGGTGATATAACAAAGGTAGTCAAACTATTCAACCAGGAGTGAACTCGTGGCAATGGTATTAAATTAGACAACTTTAGATTTAGGCGAGAGATAAGTAAACATTGGTTTGGAAATAGAGTAATGGATGAGCGGAACAAGTTACCAAACACCATCATTAACTCGAATACGCTGGATAGCTTCAAACATAGATTGGATGGACTATATGAGCGATAGGGGTTGGGTGTAAACGGGACTGCCAATTCCAAAGCTTAAAAAACACATCAACATCGACATTTACAAGATCAACAAAGTTACCGCGATAATGTAAACTTATTCGTACGTTTTCTCTAATTAAAATCCCCCTTTCCTATGACTCACCGCGTCTCTCAGATGATGTCACTCGCTACTGATATCGTGTAGCCGTCCTGTTTATCTTTCACCTGCCATTATTAACCCCGATCATCCTATCTTAATACTTCTTTATCCTTTCCTATGTCTCATTTATCAATAGACTTAGACCATTACTGGGTAGATCTGCCATGGATTATAACCGACCTGTCACGCGTTGTTCTTCTTTTATTGGTATCATCTGCGAGTGTTAATGTTTATGGCGCATCTGGCAGGTCGGGGAGGAAGGAGGTAAGGAGGGAAGGTATGGTCGGAGGGACACGCTCCTCTCTTATATCTTCACGACCTCGTAACTAAAACTATTTTCTAACAAGTTATTAACACCGTCTACAAGGTTTTCCGTGGGCGGTGACACTCCCCCCCGTGAGCAATCAAGAAAACAATACAAGAGATCCCGGTACGGAGAAGAGAAGGGAGGTGGTGGGGGAGGGAGGGAGATGATGGGGAAGGAAAAGGGGGGATTGTGGGAGCGAGAGTAATAGTGAGGGAGGGAGGGAGGGAAGAAAGGAGGGAGGAAAGAAGGAGGGAGAAGAGGAGGGAAGGGAGAAAAGTGTTAACGGGGTCCGTCTGGGAAGGGAGGGAAAGGAGGGGGGGAGGGTAGTGAGGTATATATATAAAGGTGTATATATAAATAGACAGGTACAGACAGCCAGAAAGAAAACAGACAAACAGACAGGCAGAAAACCAGACAGAAATTCACAGACAGACAGAGATGCATCAAGCCTGCCACCACCTGAACCTTCCGAGTCTATTAACCTGTATGTATATAACCTAACTCATTCTGCGTCTCTAATAATATGAATAATCAAACCTAAATAAATCATATGAGGCAAAGATATAGTGTGTTTTATATATAACATCGCCAAGTTAACCTGTCGTCATTTCGATAATTTAAACCATTTTGTTAGTAGGAAATTGTGTTCACTTTAATAGTACTTCCCTTTTGTTATCTACTCATAGTTCGTTTGATCATCTACGTAGTTTGTGACATTTGAACACCTGAATATATTAACTACGTCAGTGTTATGTGTTTAGTTTTGAGTTGTATATTGATCATTAAAGGTACTGGTTACACTTGATCCAGTTTGTTACTTGTCTGACTGAAGATTTAGGATATATATGTAAATTGTTTTGTGTCCCCATTTTACAGTAGAGACTGGTGGGCCGCGTAAGGCCTTGATGGCAACAGAGATAAACTAACGCGTGTTGTATTGATTTGCCTCGTCGTGTGATGTACTCATTGATACTCTCTCGTGCAACCAGAGCATGATACACCACCACCCCCATGCAACCACCCTCGCTCTCACCCCAAAGCATTGGGGTGACTGGGACTCCCCATCCAACGGGGTTATTGAACGAACCCCCAGGTAACGTTGTCACCGGTACAGCACCATGTGGAGCAGTGACTGGTGACCCCATCCACCGAGGTTATAACGACCCCTCATGCGAGGTTATAAAAAAAACCCAGTTAAATACAGTTGGATCTGGATACAATCAAGAGGACGATCCCCCGCGTTGAGACAACTACACCAGCCACACGGGAAAGTCAATTCAGCCTGATGCCGCGGTGTTTCATGGTAGTCCTCTCACTAGGGCTCTTGCTTATAGATTTATATTAAACGTGTTAACTTTATAATTTTATGAATATATTTATTACCTGGAGTAACAAAAATTAAACCTTTTATTAATAAACGGTGCAGGCAGCATGTAGATACGTGTGACTGCGAAAATTATTCACTGAAGCGTCCTCTTTGTAAAAGGATGAAGATGGTTGAACAAAGATGTTTTGAACTGTTGTAGCATATGTTATATAGGAAATATATTCAGAGGAAGAGAGTTCCAGAGAATGTTAGACCGGAGGAAAAACTAATTATGGTTGTGAGAAGATCTACAAAATGTAATAGCGACAATAAAGACGCGGGTCCTCCCTTATGTGAACGAAATGAGGACATTACTGAGTGTAGCTCGTCAGAACAATAACAGGATGTATTCATAAGACAAGACAAACAATGAAATATCCTTGTAGGTGTGTAGTGTTGGAGGTACAGCAGCACACCCAGCCTAAACTTGACAGAGTTCTACATAAATGGCTGCCAACTGCTCCTCGGTAAAGTAAGGCCCCGCTCTGAACATCAGGCCTCGGTGGGGAGGTTTCGACTAGAGATCTGACGAAATCTGACTAAGTAAAAGTAAGAGTGACGCCTAAAATCACCTGAAAATAAGACCAAGTCCTTAAGATAACCCCTATATATTATTAGTAGTAGCAATCAAAAGACATTTATAAAAGACAAAAATAACACAAACAATAATAATCTTCATCTCTAAAGTGGTTCTGCACCTCAGCAAAAATCTAAGGGATTTGTTTCAAAGGTAAGAATTTTTTGCTGGCCCAATCAGCTCTGTGAATAAGAAACCTGACAGACTGACTGACAGACAGAGAAGAATTCTTGACCATCCCAGGCTGACACCTTTTATTATATTCCCTAGGTCAATTTTGGTCATCAGTCCCATAAGTATAAAGTTGTTGAGCCACGGAAAGTCATGATACTGAAACTCTAAGACGACAGGCAAACTGAAACTGATAACTATTCTCTGAAATGAAACTGAGAAAAATTTCTTACTAACGAAGGACTGTATTTTTAAGCATATCTCGAATCATTAGAGCAAATTCCAGGTGAGAGAAGTTAGTTGGCTCACACAGGTAGCAGGAAGAGGAAATCGATGTTAATTATGTTGTTTAATAAGAAGAGATCGATGAGTTAAAAGGTGATTACGAGGAAGCGAATCACGGAAAAGAAAGTCGATTAAGAGCTCAGAGGTCACGACTGTATGGTGTTATGACCTAAGAGCTCAGAGGTCACGACTATATGGTGTTAGGACCTAAGAGCTCAGAGGTCATGACTATATGGTGTTAGGACCTAAGAGCTCAGAGGTCATGACTATATGGTGTTATGACCTAAGAGTTCAGAGGTCATGACTACATGGTATTATGACCTACGAGCTCAGAGGTCAGGACTTTAGGATGGCATGACCTGACATGTCAAAAGATCACGAATTTTACAATGATATAAAATGAAGGTTCCAGGTTTAACGCCACTATTATAGCTCTCTCTCTCTCTCTCTCTCTCTCTCTAATATTCTTGAACAATGAAAATACAAAATATTTCACAAAAAAGACACCAACTTACTCAATCAACCAATGAAATATGAGTAACTTTTTAGAAATTTATTAACACAGAAAAATAGGTATAGCAATTCAGTATAAACGATTGTTATTGGCCATAGCTTATTAACCTCTCGTGTGCTGAATAAAACTGTCTGGCGTAGTGAAGGAGTTAAGAAATACTTATCCTTATTGCGTGTACTGGCACATGAGAGAGAGAGAGAGAGAGAGAGAGAGAGAGAGAGAGAGAGAGAGAGAGAGAGAGAGAGAAATACATTATATAATAGATTTAGTACCAATATATCAGACATATATAATCTTAAAGGAACAGTTAAATATATCTATAAATATTTTATAAATGAAATATTGATAATTTATGAGATTTAAATCCTCTAAATAATGTATTGAAGGGGTGTTATAAATGACTTGAATAATAGTTAAACTTACATGTACGAAAAACGATTATGCATGATGAGAAAGGAATTTATTTCGGTCTCTCTCTCTCTCTCTCTCTCTCTCTCTCTCTCTCTCTCTCTCTCTCTCTGTTTCTTTGTTTCTTTCTTTCGTTAAATATTGATTCTTGTTGTTGTATAGACGTGACAGAGACGAGAGGGTCACACAACACTGCGGCAAAGATGGCGTGACCATGTTCCCACCACTCTGTTGATGTTCCCACCGCCCACTATTATCACCAAGACTAAAGTCATCACTACCACCACTACTACTACCACTATTCATAACTATCATCCTAAAAACTACCACCACTTACTACCCACTACTACCACTACCCACCCCTTTCCACCCTGCCACCACTCACTGCTACCACCACCAACCAATACCACCTATCACCAACCACCTATCACCAACCACCTATCACCAACTACCTATCACCAACCACCTATCACCAACCGCCTATCACCAACCACCTATCACCAACCGCCTATCACCAACCACCTATCCACCAACCACCTATCCACCAACCACCTATCCACCAACCACCTATCACCAACCACCTATCACCAACCACCAACCACCTATCACCAACCACCTATCACCAACCACCTATCACCAACCACCTATCACCAACCGCCTATCACCAACCACCTATCACCAACCGCCTATCACCAACCACCTATCACCAACCACCTATCACCAACCACCTATCCACCAACCACCTATCCACCAACCACCTATCACCAACCGCCTATCACCAACCACCTATCACCAACCACCTATCACCAACCACCTATCACCAACCACCTATCACCAACCACCTATCACCAACCACCTATCACCAACCACCTATCACCAACCACCTATCACCAACCGCCTATCACCAACCACCTATCACCAACCACCTATCACCAACCACCTATCACCAACCACCTATCACCAACCACCTATCGCCAACCACATCCATACCCCTCCTTCACCCCCCTCCCCCCTTTCCAATTAACCACACATAAAGAGTTAATAAAAAAAAGCTATTCTAGACCTGAACTTTTACATACATTTTTTTTAAAAGAGTTAACAGATTTCATTAAGCGATTAACTTAAAAAAAAGTTAGTGGTGGTGTGGGACTTTTAGAGGATGTGGGAAAATTAACCTTTTTCTTTTAATTTTTAACCTCAGAGGATAAGGATAATGGATGGCTATTTACATGATAGTCTTAAAAAAAGCCTTTTATAGGACGTGATATAATGGTCATATTTTTTATCTGAATTTGGCTTTTTAAATGATGATAAGATAAGGTCGTTTACACCTCGATATATTATTTAAACAAAAGGTCTTTTAAAGGAACTAGACTATGTACTCTTTTTTTTTTAGTCTAGTGTTTAAGGATAATAACAGGAGGTCACCATTACCTGAGTGGGTGTTTGTTACCTGTGTGTCTTCATGCTCGCCTAACTGGTCATTTAAACTCCCTGTAATTACCTAAGGCAGCCATTGTTAGTGTGTGTGTGTGTGTGTGTGTGTGTGTGTGGTATATTTGTACGCGGTAGGGGAATAGGGGAGAGGGAGGGGGGTTAAGGGGAGAGGGAAGGGAGAGAGAGAGAGAGAGAGAGAGAGAGAGAGAGAGAGAGAGAGAGAGGGGGGGGGGGGCGGGTGTAATTTTCTTGCGTGGATGTAAAAAGAGGAGAAAATTATTTTTTTTCGTCGGTTTTTCTTTTTAAATTCTCGTTTGGAGTAATTTTTATTATTCTTTGTGGTGATTTTTTTTTTCATTTTAATTTCGCAAACATTCGGTCGGACTTCTTTTCTTAAAATACATTTGGTTGATTGGCTATCTATTCTGACTGACTGACTTCTTAGTGATCATGTTCAGAGAATTTCCTCCCCCCACCAGCCGGTCCTGTTCCCCTCTGACCCCGGATGAAACGGGACACTCGGAGCCATAAACCAGTTAGATGGCCATCCTACTTTCACACATTACATTGTTCTTTCCTTCATATTTCTGGTATTGTATATTGAGACTTTGCTCTAGTGCGTTTGAGGCATTGTCTGTACGAGTGCGTGGGTGTGGCAAAAGTTGAAAATATAGAATAGACTAAAATGACAAGATAGATATAGAGATTGGGGAATTGTTTATCCATAAAAATGTTCAGTACTAAAGGAAAAGAGACAGAGTGAATCGATAATCTTTTACAGTGGTCGGGAAGGTGATGGTCCTATGTGAGGTCGTGTAAACCAGCTGTGTTCTGATGGCTAACAGCAAACACATGGACGAGAACCTCACTGACTGGTGGTGTAGTGAGAAAAGTAAATATTGACCAAGAGCTTAATCAGAGTGCTCCTACTACCCACTGCACTGTTCAGCACTACATTCAATCCTTTCTGAATTGAAATGATCAGTTTTGTACCAGTCGCAGAGAGATCATCAATCCATCTTCTTCGTATATGAGTTTACTGGTGAGTTGATGAGGACGGGGAGGTGGTTAACACGAACGATGAATCCCCGGCAGCTACTGGAGTCTGCGTCAGTGTTGTACATGTGTGTGTGTATGTATGTATGTTGTACTTGTGTCTATACATATGACTGTGTATGTCTGTGCGTGTGCATGTGCATGTCTATCCATGTCTGATCACTTGTCTGTGTATATTTGTCCATATCTGAATGTGTGTGTGTGTGTGTGTGTGTGTGTGTGTGTGTGTGTGTGTGTGTGTCCCGGGTACTGAGATAGGTAGCTACGTTACCACACAGGAGTCTGCCCAGTGATGTGTGGTAGAGGCGCATGATGCGTCAGTGCATGCGTGTGTCGGGGCTGTCTCAGGCACGCACACACGCCACTACAAGAGCCAGGTGGGGCGAGGCGTGTGTTGAGCGTTTGTCTGTCTCTCTCTGACTATCTTTCTGTTTGTTCATTTGCCACTGTTGACTGTTGACGGCTAATTAGTTGGAGGTGCTCTCTCTCTCTCTCTCTCTCTCTCTCTCTCTCTCTCTCTCTCTCTCTCTCTCTCTCTCTCTCTTTCTCTACATTCTTCTCGATCTGTCCTTCATCCCTTTCACCTCCCTTTCACCCCTCACTACACCCATCTCTTCATCCTTCTCACTTTTTATTACCCTTTTTATAACTTGTTAATGCTCTCTTTTCATGGCACTTTCTCAAGCATAATATAACTTCATTCCCCTCTCATTCCCCCTTCACACACACACACACACACACACACACACACACACACACACACACACACACACACACACACACACACACACACACACACACACACAATATTGTCCATACCGAATTGCCCTTTTTTACATTATTCTGTCCCCTTTTCTTATCCCTCTTACCCCGTTCTTCCTCTTGACCTTTTCCTTCTGTCCCCTCTTCGACCCTCTCTACATCCATTACTCCCGTCAGATATTCATTCGGACCCTATCCTCTCCTCTACTTTCTTTTTATTCTCTCTCTCCCCTCTCTCTTCCCTTCTATTCCCTCTTCCTCTCCTCTCACCTCTTCCCCTCCCTCTCAATCTTCTTTTCACTCTCATTCCTTATTTCTCTTCCCCTGTCACTTACCTCTCACTTTTTTTAACCACATCTCTTTTATCTGTTTCCCTCTTGTCTTTAAGTCTCTCTCATTTCCTCCCCCTCTCTCGCTTCGGTTTCTCTTACCCCAATTCTTTTTTCCCTTATCCTTCTCTCCCACCACATCTCCCTCTCTCTCCTTAAGTTAAGGTATTCTGCCAAAGACATGGACTCAAGGAAACATAGTACCAATCCCTAAAGCTAACTCTCCAAACTTCAGGTCCATTTCACTCACATCCTGTATGTGTAAAGTCCTTGAAAGAGTTGTTCTAAACCGTCTCATGTTTCAAGTCAAAGACAAACTCGCCCCTAATCTGTTTGGGTTCATGCCCGGGCGCAGCACACAGACATGGTTTGCAGAATATCTTGTTCACTCAAAAGATAAGACACAAACAGCCTTCATAGACCTTAAATCAGCCTTCGATGTAGCTAATAGAGACATTATACTTGAGCAACTAGCTAATTTTGGCATCCAAGGTAACCTCCTGACATGGATAAAGGGTTATCTGCCCAACAGGTATGCCAGTGTTCTGTTTAGGGGAGTTAAAAGTGCCAGAAGGAGATCATTTGAGCTTGGCACGCCTCAGGGAGAAGTGTTAAGTCATATACTCTTTAATGTACTGATGCACAAGCTTATTGCTGACATTCCAGTTCAGCCAAACGAGACTGTAATATGTTGTACTGATGATATCTGCATTATGACACAGACCAAGCTAGGGCTCTGGGCCTTGCTGGATGAATTTGCTCTGAGGACTGTGGAATGTGGTCTCATAATATCTGTTGACAAGACGAGGGTCCTCAAGTCTTGTCCAGCTCACCCTCTGCCTCTTAACTTTAACATTAACAGCATGCCTTTGCAACATTCGTGCCAAACTACTGCAGTGCATTAAACCCCAGAACCCTTGTTGGTAAGAGCTATGGAATTAACTTCACTTATGCTCGTACTTTCTATCTTCACATCATTCGATCTGTAGTTGACTATCATGCTCTCCATCTTGTGACATTCCGACTAAACAACTCAACAGCCTTGATGCAGTACAAAATGAAGCCATGTGTATCATTCTAGGATGCCCCAAATCTACCAGAACTGTAAACATGAGGAAAGAGCTCGGACTGCCCTCCCTATCTGAGAGGATAGCTCTACTTAATACCATGTTTTGTGTCAAAGTTTTGAGGAACAATGGTCCCCAAACTACAGCTGAAACCGAGTTGATATTCTAAGTAATCCCGACCATCTCGCCAACCTTCCACAAAAGACTCTCCTTGTGGCGTGGCTTTATAAGAGTGTTGCAGATCTCTTGAAACTGAATGTCTTAATCACCCCAGACGAACCCATTAATGCCATTCCTCCTTGGCTGGCTATATCAGTTCCTATTAATTACACTCCTGTTGGTAGAAAGCAAATGTTAAACACCGATGTGGTGAGACGTATTACACGAGAGACTATTAACTCTCTCTCTCTCTCTCTTCCATTTCCCCCTTTAGTCTCCCTGTAAAACTTCTCACCTCCCAAACCCTCCTCCCTCACTCTTCCCTTCCTCACCCATCGCTCTCCTCTTCCTCCCCCATTCCTCCCTCATTCTTCCCCCTCCCTCACCCCCACCACTCATTACCCACCTCCATCCCCCTCCCCTCCCTCTTCCCTCCTTCTTCACCAACTATCTCCCTTTACCCTTCCTTCTCCCCTCCCATCACCCTTTTTCCTTCTCCCCCCCTTACCCCCCCTCCCTCACCCCCTCAACCAACACCCCCAACTTGGTAATGAAGAGATACATTAGTTCAGATTAACCCCTTTGGAACACCTACCATGGAACGGCTCCCTATTAGTGTGACTCCCAGGGTGAATGGTAGTACAATGGCAGGCTTGACTCATAGTAGATAGTTATATAGTTGGTATAGTTATGGTAGAATGATAGAGATTGTTTATTGTTATTAGGAATGGTAGATTAGATAGATAGATAGATAGATAGATAGATAGAATAATGACTGTTTTGGTGTATGTCTGAATCTTGCAATTGACGGTGTGTGTGTGTGTGTGTGTGTGTGTGTGTGTGTGTGTCGGTTTCACATATAACGGACCTTTGATATAACGGACTTTCATATCCAACTAGTCTGTTATATAAAGTTATTACTGTTCTTAGTAAGGAAGGATAAATGTTATATCGTGAACAGAGAACAATGTTAATGATACAATGGGAGAAAATGAACAATATAATTGGATAATTGTCAGAGGGGAATATATTTAATAAAGAAACAGTAGAGAGATTTATATAAAATCGATTGCGTGAACACTATACTCTTTTTGTGTGCGTGTGTGCGTGTTTGAGTGTGTGTGTGCGTATGCGTGTGTTGGTGTGTGCATGTGCTTGTGTATTCATGTATTTGTGTGTGTGTGTGTGTGCATGTATGTGTGCATGTGTTTGTGTGTGCGTGTATATGTGTGTGTGTACATTAAGTTAAAAAAAGTTGCACACACACATTAGATGATATTAAATGTGTTATTGACACTAAGATAACAATAGCCATTAAGGGATAACTGTAGATTCATAACACCGGGTTGATTATAATTATGATTGATGTGGTGAGCATTAATTGTGTGTGTGTGTGTGTGTGTGTGTGCGTGTGTGTGTGTGTGTGTGTGTGTGTCAGTTTTTATTTTTTTCTATTATTATCATCGTTTATATTCAATGTTTATGCGGGGTTAGTAGTGTATATGCATCAAAATTCACCCAAATTATCAGAATAGGAGTTTGAGGTTAGTGGTAGCAGCAGCAATAGCCTCGATAACGGTATCTACTGTACACTCACCTCTCAGACAATTCCCTGGACACTTGGTGCTACCTTGCGTATGGGTGAAGGGAGTTGAAATTATTTCGTATTTTCTCATATTTTTCTTTGTTTTAATGTTTTTCGATTTTGTGATCCCGACATAACGTGATGAAAAGCAGCGTTAATAGATAAGTGACCTAGAAGTAAATGGTCAGATGTTACCAAGAGTTCAGGAAGTTTAGTCGCGTGTCTGTACAAACATTCTACTAATACTGTCTTAGAGCTTAAGTCAAATTTTCTTGGTTAAATCATAAAAGAGAAGAAAAAATTACGTCTTTTTATAAAAATTCTTTGTTGACACTTTCCCATAGTGTTACAATGCCATTAAAAAGTTACTTAATCTGTCATAGGATAAACAAAATGGAATATAAATAAAAAATAACATGAATATTATGAACAGTTACGTTATTCAGGATAAATAACAACTTATATATGAGGCGAGGAATAATGTAATAGCCTGTGAAAAAGAAATAGGAAATATATTGGTGGACAAGTGTCGCCATCCACGTGAGACAGGCACGCACAGTAAGGCGCGCTGTAATTGTTGTGTCATGTTAGTTAGGCGGGGTATAATCTTGCCTGCAGGAGGGAAGGGGAGGCAGGGAGAAGGAGGGAGGGAGGGAGAGTAAGACGGAGGATGGAAGGTGGGGAGAGGGAGGGAGGCAGGGAAGGACGGAGGATGAGAGGCAAGGAGAGGAAGGGAGGGAGAGTGAGACGGAAGGTGTTAGGGAGAGAGGGAGGAAGCAAGAAGGGAGGGAAGGAGGGAGGGTAGGTGAGATTGAGGGTAGGAGCGAGGAAGGGTAATGGAAGGAAGGAAGGAAGGAAGGAAGGAAGGAAGGAAGGAAGAGACTTATTGGGGAGATAAAGAGAGGGATAAGTCACATCAGCAACACTAGTAAATATGCATGACTGTATAATTCCTTGTTGTCACACACACAGACACACACATGTGCACACAGATGTTTCACGATGCTGAGGTAACTACACTCTTACACGCACGAAGAGGCGCGCGCACACACACACACACACATGTGTACACACAGATGTTTCACGATGCAGAGGTAACTGCACTCTCACAAGCACGAATACACACACACACACACACACACACACACACACACACACACACACACACACACACACACACTATAAGTAATATGAATTCAAAGTCTCTAAAAGATGAGTCAGCGTTATACTGTATCCTTGTGGCAGGTCAATATATATAGTAGTTAAAGGTCAGAGTTAAAGGAGTCATGTATTTCTGGACCACTGATAAAGAGGCAGTTAGCTCACCAATTACATCCACAATTCTCTCAATCAGGCTTCTAATTGGTTCTGTTTCTCCTTATAGCACAAATTGCCGTATATTAGAACGACCGTGAGTTGACTTATTATTACCCAGCACCAGGTGTATATATATTTTACCATTAGGGACAAACGTAAACCATGACCAATACTTACACGACGATAAAACACCCTTTAATGATGGCACATACGTCGGTCTGGCACAGAGTCACCGTAATGAATAATTTATTATTTATTCATTAAAATTATACCAATGAACAAATATTAAATTATCTGTAGCCAAAGGAAATAAAAACAGTATAAGAATAATTTTTTATCATAAACTAAAATAAACAATAAATCTTTACCGATAACATTTATTTTTCATTAATATTTCATCAGTAATGTCTATAATAAATCCTGGACTTTGTCTTGTTACTACCACCTTTATCTTTGTCTCATTCCTTTATCGTTTATCAATTCTCTATCATTTCATTCGAGTCATCTTTAACTTCTAAACCGTAAACAAAAAATTAATAATCATTCAAGATTTTTTCTACCGTTGAGGATTATCTATTTCCTCTGTTATTAAAGTTCATAAGAGTTCACAAATATTTACGTTGTCTATAATGGCTCGTGTCTGTGGCTGTCTATATTGTGGGGCTCTAATAGGTCTTGTCTATATATCACGCCATTAAGAGTATAGTGTCTTATTTGTCTCGTAATGTTTAGTGTAGTTTGGGTCGTGTCAGTGTAGATTTAGTTAAGTTTGATTAAATGATCATAGTCTAGGTTATGTTTGTTATGTTGTTATGTTGTTATGCTAAACGATGAACAAATATTCAGACAGCCTCTTAGAACGTACGGTTGTCTAGTAGAGTCTCAGTGAATTTTTGAAGCCATTGTCACCCGCTAAATTTGCAGCATCCAACTACATTAAATTGCTGAAGAAAAAAAACTTACGAGGGAAAAATTCACTTAAAGATCCTTCATGACTTCATCTTTTTATCGTGAGGTAGTTAGGTGTTTCCACATCCCTTCAATTACATGGAAAAAAAAAAGCGTACGAATGTTAAAGGATACAGACAGTGTATAATGAAAATACTCTTAGTTTCGGAGTCGAACCAGTGTCCTACTAGGGATGTAACTCACATTCAACACCTTGCCACCGCAGCTCTTTCGTCCTTTCAAGTATGGAAGTTTCCGCCTAGGTAATTACACTGTGGCATTTCACTATATTGCAACAAATTCGTCGGGAAATTGGTTAGGTTAAGTTAGGTTAGGTTAGGTTAGGTTAGGTTAGGTTAGGTTAGGTTAGGTTTGGAGGACAGTAATGTGGGGGGGGGGGGGTGGAGGAGGTTATGAGGGGTCTGCTCTGTTATTATTTGTATTAAATCGTCAAAAATTAATCACAACCTTCCTTCCTGGAGGTTGATGAAGCACCTTACCCTCTCACCCTAGACGAAGTGACCCACAGTAAATGTTGGTGGATGGTTAAAGGTTCGTTACTGTACACCCTTACCACCACTACCATCACCACACTACTACCACCATCATCACCAACACTACTACTATCACTACTACTATCACCACTACCACCACCACAACCACCGCCACTATCACCACCACTACCACCACCACCACTACCACCATCACCACTACCACCATCACCACCACTACCACCATCACCACCACTACCACCATCACCACCACTACCACCATCACCACTCCAACACCTCAACTACATCTAAGAATTCAGGAGGCGGGAGGAGAGAGGGAGGGAGGTGCTAAGAGGAAGGGTCACAGGAAAGGAGGAAATGGGAAAGGAGAAGATGATAGAAGGAGTGGGGGTAGTAGGAAAGGGGAACTGGGGAGAGGGATGGGGAATAGAGGCTAGATGGGAGGGGAGAGGTGGGGGGGATAGGGATAGAGAAATTTCGTGTACGTCGCCTTGAGAATCTTCAGTCTAGACCCATGGGCCTAATGATGACGGATAGTGAACCTAACTTGACCCCAACTCACGAAGGATATAATATTTTTTTTATCTATTCCTATATTTTAAGAGACTATTTTTGACCTTGTCCTGAAAAAAAAATTATAAGAGAAGGTGAACAGACCCAGAGACGCAATAGTGAGACATGTTTGTTGACGTGAGAATGAGTAAATGACAAGTATTATCCATCAGGCTTAAGAAGTGAAAGACTAGTGCATTCAACAGACTTAAGACTGAAAGACTCGTAATATTAAACAGACTGAAGGTGAAACTTATAGCCACATTTTGGATATTTAGTAAGGCTTATTAGTTTGGTTCAAAGTCGACAATTGTGGTGTTATCCAATGTGACTCCATCAAATAATGCATGTTTCCTATGGGTACTCGTTCAGTTTCCTCCGGGTACTCGTCCAGTTTCCCCCGGGTACTCGTCCAGTTTCCTACGGGTACTCCTCCAGTTTCCTCCGGGTACTCCTCCAGTTTCCCCCGGGTACTCCTCCAGTTTCCTGCTGTACTAACACTGTACAATAAAACTCATAACCAAGGAACACAACAGACCAACTACCCCACTGGTTAGTAAGCTGTTAAGTGGCGTAATGGTAAATTAACTCACGGACAGTCCTTCCGCCTCAGGGGTAAGTGAGTTACCTGAAACGATTGCTAGCCACTTACACTCAAATGTTGATTACCTACTCAATGGTAATGTCAATTCCTTCATGATGTTTATGGCATTAATTATGTCCTAGGTCATGACAACAACAACAACAACAACAACAACAACAATAACAACAAAAGCAATAATAATACTAATAATAATACTAATAATAATAATAATAATAATAATAATAATAATAATAATAATAATAATAATAATAAATGTTTTGTTGATTACAGAATAATAACTTTTTTTATAGTAAACGGGAACTTCAAAACACAACCCAAACTAAAAAAAACGCGTCTGTATATTTTTTGGCATATTTTTTTTTTTATTACGTGTAACGAAGATTTAACAATATAAAACAGTCTAGCAAAACACACACACACACACACACACACACACACACACACACACACACACACACTATAAAAAAAATATTCCACTAAGAAATCTCAAGACAATAAGAAGACCATTATCACCGCCAAGAGGTATCAGTGTAGCGTCCGACCGTACATCAGACACTCTCTAGCATGGTAAGGAACACCAGCGATTGATCCTCAGGCACTAGTTGGCGGAACTTGGTGTAACAAAAACCACCAAAATCCTATAATGAGATACAGGTAAGTCACGCATGTTACCTGTACACGTAGTTAGGTAGTCCAGCTCAGGTGAGTTATTCAGGAATATCCATACAAATACAGGTTAGTTTAGGTAATTACATATTGAAGATGTAAAACAACCAATTAGAAAAAACATATCCAAAAGATGAAATTTTATCATAATTACCAAATACGAAAAAAAAAACTAAAAATATTTGAGGTGTAGGAAGACATTACTGAACACTACACAATTACCTGTACGACCCAGTGAAAATTTGTCAGATGACCAAACTACATCGTCACTTGTCATGCTGAAGGCTCGTTTGTTGCTTGGCCAGAGAAGGGAGTGGAAGGGAGGGGAAAGGGGGAGTGGACGGGAAGGAGGAAAGGGAGTAAGGGGAAAGGCGATGGGAAGAGAGTTAATGAGGCATGTATGTATGTATGTATGTAGGTATGTGCGTGTGTGACAGTAGTGCTGGCGTATATGTTATGACCTCTGGCATAAATACAGACACTGAGGCTCCTACCTACCTACCTGGCCGATACTCAACATAACGCCACCGATAATTACAGGTAACTAAAGTGATTCATATGGCGTAGAAAGAAAACAAATTGAACTATAAGAACCGTGACATACTGAGTTTGGTTACTATAGCGTTTGTGATATAGTGAAGCATGTAAATAATAATAAATGTAGAAGTGGATTGGTTGACATGAGCCAGGAGGAGAATGAGGAAGAAGAAGAAAGAAGGAAGAAGAAGAAGAAGAAGAAGAAGAAGACGAAGAAGAAAACACAAATAAACCTGGAAAAAAGGAGTTGTCAACTTCCCATGCAGAGATATTATAAAACACGTCTCTGTAAGTAACGAGAAACATACATTGAAGTTCGGCTCTAATTTCACGGTGATAAATAAACAAAAGAGCATCACATCGCCTGCTACCACAACAACAATTTATACTTCCAGAAATAAACTCCGATTCTCTTACACATTTAAAAGACATTATAATTGTTTCCCGCATTCGGTATTATAGATCTATGCAGCAGTCAGAGTTGTGTCTGTGGCCTGAAACAAGGTCATTTTGTAGTTAAGTATAGCCATTAAACACGTAAATTCTCTCACTACTTCTCTGTCCTTCAATCTTCAGTAATCACTAACAGTTTAATATCTATAAATTTGCCTTAGAATGATTTAAAACACAATTAAGAATATTGTTTTTACCCCAAGAAGGAAATTATACACCGTCTCATATTTTCTAATGCCTTATTTAAACATTGATAAAAGGTATGTATAATTTTATGCGTGTATGTTTCGTATCTAGTTCGTATTCCTCGCATCCTAAATACATGGTCTGGATTCTCAAAGATGTATATATGGAATTTTCCTCGTAAACTATATAATACAACACCTATCTTACTCAGGCAACCTTAAACTGAAAATAATATTCACTATGGCATCGAAATTAAGCTTAAAATTAAAATAATGTCTACTATGGCATCGAAATTAAGCTTAAAATAAAAATAATGTCTACTATGGCATGAAAATTAAGCTTAAAATTAAAATAATGTCTACTATGGCATCGAAATTAAGCTTAAAATGAAAATAATGTCCACTATGGTATCGAAATTAAGCTTAAAATTAAAATAATGTCCACTATGGCATGAAAATTCAGCTTAAAATGAAAAGAATGTCCACTATGGCATCGAAATTAAGCTTAAAATGAAAAGAATGTCTACTATGGCATTGAAATTAAGCTTATACATAAAAACAATGTCCACTATGGCAACAATATGACGCTGAGACCCTGCGTTTACATGATATATGTTTATGGAACAAAAGTAACGTATTAACTTTTTGTGAATTCGGACGCTCGATCACTCATAAGAAAAAGATACCAGTATTTTATGATGTGAGGGAGGGACGGAAGGTGTGGAGCAACGTGTGATGTGAGGAAGGAAAGGAAGGAGGTGTGGAGCAACGTGTGATGTGAGGGAGGGAAGGAAGGAGGTGTGGAGCAACGTGTGATGTGAGGAAGGGAAGGAAGGAGGTGTACAATAAGAGTCAGTCAGTAATGTGTCTAAATTTCATCTTCGTTGGTCATTAAACAGCCTAAAATACCTCCCGGAGAAACAAGCAAGATAGATACAGAATTATCATGAAATATCCTCCCTCTACCTGCTGACCTGATGACGGACAGTAAAGGAGGGTGGGTGAGCTGGCGGAGGAGGCGAGACAGTTTACAAAAGAAGGAATAACTTTCTGGATATTTAAATGTCATTATCGAGTGTAGAAACTGACTGAGTTACTGGTGCTTCAAGACTCAAGCCGCTAAGGACAACAACAAGAAAGTGAATACTATCCCACAAAACAAAAGAGTGTCGAGATGCCAATGAGATTCAAAGCGGTTGTGTTTCAATATATAACAAAGACTTCCCAACCAAAAAACAAACAAACACAAACAAACAGATGTCCAAACTATAAATACCCCCCCCCCCACCCACCTACCCACCCCCATTAGGGTTATTTCTGTAGCTGCCAGGAACTGCTAATTACAAAGACAGTGATGGTTGTTCATTAATATTAACCACGGTGCTAATTGCTCTGTAGCACGGGGCTCAGGTGCTTCCAGCGGCTCTCACACCGACAGTAAATGGTCAGTAGGGAACGCCAGACCCTGTGTTGGTTGGGTCATATAAGTGATTCTCTCTCTTCCTCTTCGTGTCATCCAGTTCCCGGATCTTGTAGTGAGGATTTTTATGACTCAGAAATAACAATCTTGAGTGAAAATATTATCTGAGAAAAAGTGAGAGAATGAAAGAGAGAGAGGAAGATATAATAAGAGAGAGAAAGGAACGATTAAAGATAGAAAGAAAGAAAGAAATAATAAAAGAGGAAAAATTAAAGAGAGAGAAAGAGAGAAAGAAAGAATGAAAGAGAAAATGTGACAGAATACAAAACCAACTCTGAATAAAAAGGGTGGAGAGAGAGAGAGAGAGAGAGAGAGAGAGAGAGAGAGGGAAGGTAGCAACTATCCATCACTCTGTCTGACGGCTGGACGAACAGGAACACCGCCACCCTATTCAATCAAGCTTCACTAATTCCTTGTTGGTTAGCACGCTATTCCACCCAGTATATTCGAGTTCCGTTATTAACCCGTCACGTATTCACTATAAATCCTTCCGTTTTCGTTACCTGCAGTTGATATATCTTGTATTCTCGTTGTATTTCGTTTCCTGGTCATTCGTTATGTCCCTTAGTTTCGTTATAAGTTAGTCGCTAAAGTCCCTCACTTATAAAATGACTTATCAAGACTCTTATATTACCATAGACACAAGTGCTATTGAGTCCTAGATGTCTGTGTCTGTGTCTGTGTCTGTGTTTGTGTCTGTGTTTGTATGTATGTGTGCGTGTTTGTGTATGTGTCTGTTGTGGATAATTGTCGGGAACTTCACACACACACACACACACACACACACACACACACACACACACACACGGACGGGAAAAAACGGAAAATAAAAAATATGAGTCAGACGGAAAGGCGAAAAGAAAGACAGGCAGGCAGACAGACAGACAGACAGACAGACGGCAAGACTAACACGCTAAGTAATTATCAAACGAATCACTAAGTAATTAATTGTCATATAAGAATCAATTATCATACTACACGCTTAAGGCATCAATTTTAGATTTCTTTTCTGTTTCATAATTGAGATAATTATACGGAGGCAGAGACACGAGCCATTAAGAGGCGAATTATGTCTCATGCGTGACCAAGCAAGAGATATCTCACGTCTAGGATGTAGAGAAGGAGGGAGGGAGGATGAGGTCTCTCGTGTTCATCCTTCAGGAATAAATGCCTCTTCAGTCGCTTGGGTTAAATATCTCATAGTAGCCAGGATATATTTCCCAGTCATGATGGTTGAAAAAAAAACGTAAATTTTAAAACATCCATAAAAATAATATATGAAACTAACAAAACTTTCTTAATTTCCCATACAAGACAACATTTATTAACATCAAATACCTAATTCCGGCATTACTTTGAACATCCTTAATTACTTCTAACCTGCTCTTAATTGTAGTTTAATGAGGGTAATTATCATGCACACGGTGTTAAAGAATTAAAACTAGGTTGTATGATTTCTAAAATATCCCAGAAGCCAAGGTTAAATTTAACATCCGGGAGTTACAGAGACATCCAATCAGCGTTTACCTTAAGACCCAAAGCCAATCCCCATCTGTGTTACATACCGTCACGAGTTAAAACCAAAATAACAAGTTTTCATAGGAATCATATTGAGACGTTCGATAGTAATTTTACCTTCTGGTTCTTGTGATGAATTCTTAGTTCCATGATTGACCTGGGAACAATACAAGATGATTTTGGTTTAACATGAATAAAATTATCGTGAACGTTCTTTTTCGTTCCCTGTAGTGCGACGTAATAAGTTTCCTCCGTTGCCATATACATAGACACGAGGTATATTCACTTGCGAACGACGGTTGTGAGTAGCCAATTAAATTAAACTTTGAGACAGAAACATTATAGTAGGTAACAAAGAGTATTGTATATACTCTTGAGAAAAAATATATAAAACAACTTTATTACCATATATCTGGACGACTCGCTGGCTGATGTACAAAGAAATTGATGCTATTAAATGAATCTGAAATATCCGACAGAGCAGCGTGTACAGTGTGTGAAAACCGACAAGTAATAAAAATTAGTCGAAATGTCAGGCCACAACACAAGTTTTTTGGCGCCCGGAGTCAACACACACTTCTCTACTCTCGTTTCCTTAACAATGCAACACTGTCGGAAATAAAGACACGCTGTCTAATTAGTGGCTTGCCAAATATGCAAAGGATCAGGTGAGAATGTTGTGTGCATTCACTCAGGTCACAACTACCTGATCTTATTAGTTAATTACCCAATAAAGACCTCTGATGGAGCCATTATCCTATTTCATTTGTGAATAATTTATTGTTGAAATTAGCGTAAACAGTAAATATCTACTATACAATTAATGTAATCTTATTGAAATTTGTTGCCGAATGAAATAAAATTACAAATACACTTAAACGATATTTTCCCAGGTTTGCATTGGCGAGTGAAACAGCGTCTCTGCAGCCTTCGCCCGTATATCTAGTGCCCTATATAAAACAACAGGGGAACCGTCTGCAGTCTTATAAATCGTTTAAACTATTCAATACTAGACGTAACTTCTCCGCCAGGTATATTGAAAGTTATTTATCTACTTATTTATTCAGAAAACTGTATGCATTCGGCCAGTCGTGACGCTCTCTGATTTTGCCCCGCCTGTTCGTGACACCAGAGGATAGCAGGGAGTCATGGCAACGTGTATTGTGTGGTAATGCGTAAACGACTGTCTGGGGGCGCCAACGGAACCTCTTGGCTATAAGGCAACACACTGTAAGAGTCTATAATATATTTAAGATTCCATTTCAGAGATTTACCTTTCCCTATGATTACAGACATGCGAGTTGTGTTCAATAAACTGTACAAGCGTGTGGCTGTGTTCTTATATTTACAGGGTTATCAGACATCGTTCTGGGGAGCTTATCGTGAGAAACATACCATACACACACTGAGGATAACTGCATCAACCCTGAGAGCTTGATATCTATTAATACACATTCATTTATAAACAAGATCTGTCGTGTTTCCAGACTATTCTCTCAACAAATCTTTGACATAGGATGTTCTATATTCAGAGGAAAATATGTAGATAAGAAATATTATATTATTTATACAGAACCAGTGTGGTGTAGTTGTCCCAGCAGACAGGCAACTGTTCGTGACTCAAGGCAGCAAAACGATTACCTCGCTGGCCTGAACCCTGATATTGTTTACGATAAGTCCTGTGGTTCATGACGAGACTCAGAGCATCATCTTAGGGAAATTTATAAACAAAAAGTAAAAATAAATAACTTAACCGCATGAATTAAAACCTCATATGAAATTTAATCAAAAGGAAATCAAATAAGTTACATGAATTCGAACTTTAATTGAGTTTATTTACGCTACAAATCTTTTAGACAGAAAAATGTAATTTACCTGAATCATCATGTGTTTTATTTACACCTGCGATCCCTGGGTTTATTGAATGCTAGGGGACAACAAAGAGCTAAGCGAAGAATACACTAAAGGTAAATGTCTCGAGCTTTCTATCTTTGATCTAGATTTATGAGCAACGTTCATCAGGGGGCTCAGACAAAGGTTCGGCGGCGCTGCATATCAGTCATTTACGGGAGAAAGTCACGGAGATCTATTTATATATAATGCCACAACTCTGATAGATTATGATATAGGAGTTATCAGATATAGACCAATAATCAAACCTATATTGACTTATTTTACAACTTAAATATTAAGATCAGAGTACTATACATTTGAGTGATATATGGTTGGTTAAGTGAGTCGTTTAGAAAGGTTATCAAATGAACAGTTAAAGATCACAAATTATACGTACGGACCTTCGAGGAATCCATCTTTGTGTCGTAGCTGAAGTAAGACAGGAGGGACGTGAGGGGGCGAACTATATAAGTACCTTTGAGAATCTGAACCCATATGATGAGATATTTTAGTGTATGTATGTATGTATGTATGTATGTATGTACTACAGAGTGTCCACTACAAGGTGTCCACTACAGGGTGTCCACTGCAGGGTTTCCACAACGAGGTGTCCACTACAAGGTGTCCACTACAGGGTGTCCGCTGCAGGGTGTCCACAACGAGGCGTCCACTACAGGGTGTCCACTACAGGGTGTCCACTACAAGGTGTCTACTACAGGGTGTCCACTACAGGGTGTCCACTACAGGTGTCCACAACGAGGCGTCCATTACAGGGTGTCCACAACGAGGCGTCCATTACAGGGTGTCCACAACGAGGCGTCCATTACAGGGTGTCCACTACAGGGTGTCCACTGCAGGGTGTCCACAACGAGGCGTGCATTACAGGGTGTCCAATAGAGCAATAAACGCGGCAGTATCGATCCCCCGGGAAGAGAATCACAGGTACCAAGTCACGGCGTCATTACCCCCTCCTCCCCCCCCTTATTCCAGTCCCCTTCCCCCTGACCTGCCCTTACTCCCCCTTCCTCCAGCCACCTTCCCCTGACTTACCCTTACTCCCCCTTTCTCCAATCTTATTCCCCCTGTCACCCCTTACATCCTCTCCTTTACTACCCCTTCCCCCTTACTCCTCCTTCCGTTTGTCCCCTTCCCTCTGACTCGCCCTTACTCCCCGTTTCTTCAGTCCTATTCCCCCTGTCCCCTTACTGTTCCTCTCCCTTGTCCCCTTTCGATTTTCTCCTCCTTCCCTTTATCCCTTCCCCCCTGACTCCTGCCCTCTTCCCCTTGACTCGCCTCCTTCTCTTCGCCTCACCTTCCCCTAGCAACCCCCTCCCCTCCACCTTACCTTCCCCTAAGCAACCCCTTCTCTCCCCTCACCCCCTATCTGACCCCCAGCCGATCAGACCACAGGTGGGAAGGATAAGCGTCACTCACTGGCAGGTGCAACAGTAGCCCATCAGAGCATTAGTTGCCCATCTGATTTTTAACAGACCATCAGAGTATTACTGGTCCATCAGAACATTCGTGGCCTATCAGAGCATTAATAACAACAACAACAACAACAACAACAACAACAACAATAATAATAATATTAATAATAATAATAATAATAATAATAATAATAATAATAATAATAATAATAATAATAATAACTAACAATAATAATTAAATAACAATAACTAATAAATTATAATTAAGATTAAATAAATTCAACACAGTAAAAACAAAAGACTTCATAACTCTATATAATTCATTACTTTTTGACTAAATTATACTGTCCATCACGGTAATAACATCTATAACAAACTACGACATAAAGGTGTTTTTCCCTCAGTAATTATAGATCAATAACACTGAACACAAAGTTATTATCGGTCAGTAACATTCAGAACAAAATTATTGCCTTCTAAAAACACAAAGTTATTTTAATTACCTAATAATTAATAAACTGTATATAACGCAATGGTGCTATGTCTGCTATAGCGTCGATATTTCACAGTTTGTTTATAGAGTTATAGGTCTTAGTGCCCAGGAGGAGGATTTAGTTACAGTGTGCATGGGTAGAGAGCCACAGTGTCTAACTTGGAATACGAACCTAGCTTAAGATAGTTAGCTTAGGTTAGGGTATGTTACCAACCAATCACGTACGTCACCAGTGATTTACCAACCAATCACGTACGTTACCAGTGATTTACCAACCAATCACGTACGTTACCAGTGATTTACCAACCAATCACGTACGTTACCAGTGATTTACCAATCAGTCACGTACGTCACCAGTGCTCTACCAGCCAATCACGTACAGTACGTGATGGAGCTGAGAATAAGATCAATCTACAGTGATATATTTCAGTTGAGTACAACGCCTGTCCTGAGTGCATTATACACACACACACACACACACACACACACACACACACACACACAGTAGTAGTAACAAAGCCCTGACTCAAGGACACCACCTGGGTACACGCAAGACCTCACCTGTCCGGCTGTTACCTGCCACGCTGAGTCAGTTTTAATTAGTAACTAGAGTGTTGAATCGCTGAGTAAAAAGTGACGCGACCGACTCACTGAGTAACAAAGGAGTGACGTAAGAGATTCAAATGAGGAAAACCAAGTGACGTGAGTAACTTAAATGAGTAACAAGGAGTGACGTGAGTGGGCTGGTCAAGGAACACACACACACTCACTACCAAGGCCTAATAGGTGTCAGGCCTCAGTACCTGGTTGCAACTTTTAACAATATCACTAAAAATTTTAACAACTTTCTTTCTTCAATTTATTTTATTTAATTCTTGAAACGCCCAGTAATAATAATAATAATACTACTACTACTAATAATAATAATAATAATAATAATAATAATAATAATAATAATAATAATAATAATAATAATAATAATAATAATAATAAAATACAGCGCTTAAATGTTTAGCACAAATTCAAATACAAGTCACCAGTCAAGTATTAATAGTCACTAGTCAAGGATTACTAGTCACCAGTCAAGTATTAATAGTCACTTGTCAATAAAACCCTCCAGAAATTTAAAGGAGAACGCAAAACTTGTAAGTATGTGAAGAATTTATCGATTCCAAATATTTGTTGCGTTACAAGGTGAGGTCATACACCCTCCTTTGTTGTGGCTGGTGAAAGAAAGAAAGAAAGAAAGAGAGCGAGGGCGGTAGAAGATTGTTAGTGAGAAGAGTGATTGAGAGAGTGAGACAGAATGAGAGCCGGACAAAAAGAGAAACAAACTGAGAAACATTGGGAGAAGGAGAAATTGTCAGTGAAAATGAATATGAGAAAGTGAGAGAGAAGATTTAGAGTGAGAGAGATAATTTGTTAAATGAGGAATAATTAATTAGTCTTTATTGAGGAAAAGATTATGTGACAAAATAGGTAATACTGAACTACAGTTAATATTAATATACAGGTAACATTATCCTAGAGGTGATGTTGTAAATACTTGTGCAGATAGGACGGACGAAAGCCTAATGTATGCCTGGACCACTTTTGTAAACACACACACACACACACACACACACACACACACACACACACACACACACACACCATTGACCTCAAGGAACAGCTGCTACTATAATAAGTTGTGAACTTTCCTACACAAGGTCAAAACACTTTTGACCTTATCTTAACTGCCTTAGCGGACCAGTACCAGCCACCTCAACCAATGTCTTCTATCGAGTGTAGCACAGAGCTATCAGTGTTCTGGCCTCCAGCTCCCACCACCAGCCAAGTACAGAACCCTTACATCAAGACCTAGAGACCGATTACTGACTCCGCAACGCATCTTTTCAGGCTGAAGTACTAAGTGTGAGTGACGTGGAGACCTAACCCAACCTTACCTAACACCATCACTTCTTCCCTGAAAAGTCCGTCAGATTACACCCAACTGACTTGCCCTGGACCATACCGCGGATCAAGGAAGTCTCACTATCCAACTAAGCTGCAACACCTGAAGCAGATCAACATCAGTTAGTGGTATGACAAACTAATAATTATTTTGCAACTATATGCCAGACACTCCCCCAGCTTAACACAACCTGTCTCCCAGCTTACGTATCAGTCCCCTCTCCCAATGACTTAATGCAAGAATACAAAGTCGCTCGGTGATTGAACCAACTCAGGTTGAAGCTGTACAAGAAGTTCTCCCCGGAACTAGCTAAACCTCTCTGCTCTATGATCAATGAACACTGAGGACACACCTGAGACAAACACAGATGACTTAACACGAAAACCAACCAAGACAACAGAGACGATGCCGAGGGAATGTTTATGACCAGAAGCCTCAGGATAGCCTTTGATCTTACCTTAGCAATTAAGAGTCAAATTAGCTGATAGCCATCTTAATGATAAAATTCGATAATTGCACCTTGACGTACGAGTTATTACTGAGGGTGATAACAGTTGGTTGTGTGATGAGCACGTCAGTCCTGAAGGTGAAGTTTCACGTTTGATTAGTATAAAGACTTTTTTCCTTTGTCATATAAAAAAATACTTAATTTACATCAACAATACTTCACACATAGAACTGTTTTTATAAGTATGACTAACATAATCACACATCACTTTTACCAACTTTACCATCACTTATATGAAAGACCACTAAGGCTTCCTAGAATTGAAACTAACGCTGTCCTTGAAGTAATGTATGAGCCAACTACAGTACCAGACAACACTGTATTATTTAGACAAGATTTCAAGTACTGTATTCCTGAATCTTTTCACATGAGGGGTGTCAACTTTTTTTGTTTATTGAGATCCATATCAATAAATATGTCCAATTGAACCCAGGATGACCCCTCGACTTAGTGGATAAAAACTTCAATGATTATGCAAATTAAGACCTTCCCTATACATACCTAATCAAAAACTGTAGATCTATAGTTTATGGAGATGAGGTAAATATTAGATGTCCTTGAGCGATCATTATCTAGGAGGAATTAAGAGGATGAAAATAAATAAAGTCAATGACAACAAGAAACTACATTACTAGGCACACAAAACAGTTTGAAATGACTACAGTACTTTAGTTGGCCGAGCGATTTACACGACAAAAAGATATTCATCCCATCAATTACGAGGACTCACTTATCCTTTGAAATGAGACTTTACCTGAAACAAGTCTCAGTAAAGAAGCATAAAAAAAATATTATATTTTTCATCACCATTATTATGTTCATCATCACTATCATCATCATCATCACCATCATCATTAATCCACTACAAGATGAAGACTTTCCTCAGGCGTTTACAGCCATATGTCTTGAGCCATACCTGCCTATCGAGCGCTTTCAAACTTTCTGATATCATTCACGTGTACAGTATACGCCGCCGTGACTCAGGTAAACACACCGTAAAGTGACTCACCTGCTGGGTACTGATGGCGTCCCTGTTCACTTCACGTGTCTTGAAACTGGTGACGTCTGCATCTTATAATTACCTCTCTAACTGTATCTCATTCACTGGATTTTTATTCATCGGTTTTTAGTCATTCAATAAAATATTCATCGAGGTTATTACTTGGGTCTTATTCACTAAAATTGATTCATTGGGTTCGATTCAGTGTCATTCATTGGATTTTATCTTTTGGGTTTCTTTTATTAGCATTTTATTCATAGACCTTACTCACAAAACCACATTTATTGTTTATTATTCATGTTGTTTTTATCCACTGGTTATGACTCACCGACCCCTCAGTCCTGGACCAACAAGACACTACTGACTTATGACGTAGATCAGAGTTGGTCACCTTGAAAATTTGATTCTATTTTTAGGCGTTGTTAAAGGATTTCCTCGTCTGATGGCGTGTTGGTTTGGGAAGCTGTAATTATCCTATTTCTAATAATCCTTTGTTTTCTGTGCCGCAGTCATCTTCTGTAATCACCGAAGTCGACCATATTAGTACTAGGAAGTAGATTTTAGCCTCTGGGATTTCTGTAACATTGGTAGTAAGAAAGCAGAGACTGGAATCGCGTTAACAAACAACTATCGTCCAAATTACTAGAGGTATCGTTTTGTTGATACAGACACCAGTATATCGTAAACAGACACTGTTATCTGTATCGTCTCTACTGGCACTATATCGTCTCTACTGGCACTATATCGTCTCTACAGGCACTATATCGTCTCTCCAGGCACTATATCGACTCTACAGGCACTAATGTTGTTAAGCAGACCTCTATATTGTTTACAAGGGGAATAATAATGCACACACAGCCACTGTCATCATCTACGCAGACGCTAGCATTATTTATAAAGGCATTAGTGCCAACCATAACACATACACTGAAAGGTCAACTGGCCAGGGGTGGAAGGTGACCCTCGCTCTCCAGGCACCAGCGTAGGGACTAAACTCTCACTGTTATTTTCGGCGTTGGAATGAAGTCTTGACGTGGGTATATCAAGTCGTAGCCCAGACAGACTCAACACGGCAGGTGAGCACGTTAGTCACTCCACCAACTTTCTTCCTGAAATATTGGTTGTTATTCTTCGTTAAATGGAGCTGAAATATACCTTTTGATGTATATATTCAAGCATACTTCCAGTTACATGGAATTCATTTTGGACTATACTTGTGGTTACACGATTCCTCAAGTTTGCTTTTCACCTGCACCGACTCGCTCTCTTTCGTACACGTGTTTAATTACTTGATAAATTCTTCGTTATATCAAACTTCAGTATACTACCGGGTGTGTGAGTGCTGCAGGTGTAGTATAATCTCGAGTCTCAGCTCACAGGTGGTGGCAGTAAGTCAGTGTGAGTCTTATTAACCAGTTGTCACCAGAACAATACAACGCTGTTCCTTCAGATCGTTATCTTGTCTTTCTAAATAACCAACTCAACTTTCTCAGTAAATGGCTCGAGGACTGAGGACACAGCTGCAAGCATCAGTCGGTACTTGTTCTTTCTAACTTGATAATGAGCACCGGTGTGAGAGATGAGCTAGCATGGGCGTGCGGAAATTAGACGCTAGTGTAGCCCTCAGCCAGGTGAATGACTGACTGACTGCCAGGTAGCCAAACACTATGCGGGAAGACGACAACGACGCCAACCATACCATGCGGGGGGCTGCTACCAGTTGCCTCTCTCCTATTTTCTATTTATTTTATTCATCTCTCTACTTCTTCTCTCATTTCTATTTACATTATTTCACAAGGGAGACTAATTTAATCATATCTAGTAATATGTTAAATACATTTATAAGAGGGATTATTTTGTGATTTTTAATGCGTAATTGAACGTATTGAGACACCTGGCAAGATTTCAGACAAGGTGCATGGGGAACAAAACATTCATTTCCGATATGGCCCACTTTATCTAACTAACAAACATACGGTTATTACTGCTCGTTTTAGCCACTGATGGACCATAATGAGTAGAAGTAGGGCTAATTGAATGACCTACAGTCCTACAGTGCCTACAACCACAGCAGAGGAAGAAAGGCTTGCACCTACTACTGCGTCTAACACATCGTCCGAATCATAACATCAACCCTCGGCTTCGATTAAGGATATTACTCCCTTGAAATACCATCCAATCATATACCTCTAATTAAGTTAAAACATCTATAGCAAAAAAACAATGACGAATGTTATAAAAAATATGATAAAAATTGCATTAATCATATAAATATACACAGGGATGAAGAAATCATTGAAAAATATATATATCACCAAAACCAACGCATTTATCGGAATAAAAGTCGAGCGATGATACGGACGTCGGGTATCGATTCCCCTCAGACATTTACCGCGTGCTCAAGCCCCTGGACCTTTACCGTGAAACTGCATCCAGAACAAACACAACTATACCACCCTTGTCGATGTCGAATTACACACACACACACACACACACTGAGATATATTTTAGGGGTAAGGGATATTCACAGCCAGGAGACAACAGCACATAGAGGCAGTATCTGTCTAGCTGTTGTAGTCTGGTTGTCAGCACGTTGAAGTTTGCGTGGCTTGACGTCACTCTCATGAGGGATGCGTGTTAATATAGAAGGTTCACTTGTTTGTGTGTGTGTGTGCGTGTGTATGTGCGTGTGCGTGTGCGTGTGTGTGTGTGTTTATTCTGGAACCTAGGAATTTTGAAATTTAGGAATATTGAAACCCAAGAAAGAACGGATCGTAGGAATAGAACCTCATCGTGAACTCTAGTAAGATCAGAGTTATGGTATCTAGGAATTGTGGAGCCTAGAAATTATAAACCTATGAATTGTTGGATATTGGAATGATGGAACCTAGGCTAACTAAAACACCTACGAATTTTGTAACCTTGAAACACTAGAACCTTGGTATTTTGAAGCCTAGTTAGAATATAAACAAGAAATTTTGGAACCAAGTTAAACTGGAGCCTTAGATATTTCTAACGCAGTAATAAAAAAAAGTCTTAGGAATCCTAGAATCAAGAAACTCCTAATACAAGAAATTATACTTACTTAATAAAAAAGAAAAACAAATTCTTTTCGATTCTGATTATAATTTCACTTTATTCTATCACACACAATTTTAAATTTAATCAAGTATTAATTTTAACAAGAACACAAGTAATTAACCTGTATTAATTGTACTACAGTTATTAACCTAAAGAAAAAAATATTGTAACATCATATAACAGAAGAGGTATAATAAAACTGAACTAAAACGTAATAAACTTATTTACCCAGAACAAGACCCATGAAATTATCACCAAAATTACATAGAGGGAAAGGTGGGAAAGGTGGGAGGGGGAGATAGATATTCGTACAGCCAACAAGTAAAAAAGACAACGATAAACGAAGAATTAAGTAAACAATGCATGATAACTGGGAATTAGCAAACGCCGCGTGATAACTGTGAATAAGGGAGATACCTGTAATTAGTGTGAGATATCAGGTGAAAATCCAATAAACGAATTAGGTAAGGAAATGATGATTTGATGATGATGATGATGATGATGATGATGATGATGATGATGGAACCAGAAAAGAATTGGAATATATTTAATAGGGTTAAATTTGGTTCTAGAGACGTGTAAAATAGGTTAATTGGAACAGTAATGGGATGGAAGTGTGAAATAGGAAGAATAGAGTTGAGAAGGAAGAGTTTGAAGAATAATAAGATATTGATGGAACAGAACTTTAAGAGGAAAAGAGAGGATGGTAATGAAGGACGAATGGCAAGAAGGAACAGAGAATTAGAACCTTGTAGATGGAAGAGGAAAAGAGAAAAGAAAATGATGCAAAGGAGATTTAATAAGAAGGAACAGGAGAATAACAACGATAAAAAAGGAACAGAAAATAGAAGGAATGGAAAAGACGATGAAATAGAAATTGATGAAAGAGAAAAGTCTGATAAAAGATGGAAAAGAGAATGTGAACTATTATGGAAAAGAAGATAAGAAAAAGAAAATACTCAAAAAAATATTACGTGGAAATTAATTAGAACGAATTAATATGAAACTAAAATTAACTTAAAAAACAGAATGACTCACCTGAATAATTAATTAAATGGAAGAGAACGAGAACAGAGATGGAACAGATAAATAATTACCCAGGAGAAAAAGGAAAACAACTTAGAGAATGATAAAATAAGACGTATTTTGAGATGGAAGAGAATGGAAGAGAAATGAAGAGGAAGAGAGAATGATTTAGAGAGAAACTTGGCATGATGGGAGAGGTAATTAACAGTACAGGTAAGGTAGAGGAGCAGGCAGGGCGGATCAATATGGCAGGTGAAAGTAAAATCGACACAGTACAGGGATTAGATGGAAGATCAATAGTGGTGTGTGTGTGTGTGTGTGTGTGTGTGTGTGTGTGTGTGTGTGTGTGTGTGTGTGTGTGTGTGTGTGTGTGTGTGTGTTCTATAGTGATTACTCATTCTCTCGCTCTTATTTCTTCCACAGCTCACCTTCTATACACCTCTCTCTCTCTCTCTCTCTCTCTCTCTCTCTCTCTCTCTCTCTCTCTCTCTCTCTCTCTCTCTCTCTCAGCCAGTTATCTCCTCTTTCTAAAATTAATTCCATTCACACACGCATCCACCTGCCTCTACCTTGATCACCTAAATTTTAAGGAGCAATCGACTTCACCCATAAAAGGGACCCCACCCCCCACCCCCCACCCCTAAAAAGCCTGTTTAAGGGGCCTTCGTGTACCATGTAATTTAATGGCCAATAATGTGTGATATTACGCCCTTTTTATGTTGGAATCTGGTCATTTTCTCTCGAGTGTAGTGTAGGTGAGGGATAGAGGCTTCTGTGTTTAAGTGTTGATGAAGGCGTGTGTGTGTGTGTGTGTGTGTGTGTATGTGTGTGACTTTCATGTTTACAAGTGGGCTATTTGTAGGCTATCATTGGCTACGTTGGCTATATTGACTGTGGGTTGTGACGAGAGAGAGAGAAAGAGAGAGAGCGAGAGAGAGAGAGAGAGAGAAAGAGAGAGAGAGAGAGAGAGAGAGAGAGAGCGAGAGAGAGAGAGAGAGAGAGAGAGAGAGAGAGAGAGAAAGAAAGAGAGAGAGAGAGATAGAGAGAGAGAGAGAGAGAGAGAGAGAGAGAGAGAGAGAGAGAGAGAGAGAGAGAGCTATGTTTAATGTACCTGTGTCTCATTAATCAAGTCTGTTGGGCGAGTCTCTTATATTGTCGCTATTTTTGCTAACCTCATCACTAAAACT
>CAUDMG010003632.1:0-322500 GCA_958450375.1 Homarus gammarus | reverse complement strand
TCTACCTCCTCTCTCCCCTCTCTGGGTTTTGACTTCATGGCCTGGAGTGTTATGTAGGAGGCCATCAAGGTGGGTTTTGGTGTTTGTTGGAGGACAGTAGGAGTAAATCCTCGCAAGCGGTGGGTGGTGTCAGCGAGGTGATTAATCCTTTGATAGCGTTACATACACACAGCTCACGTGTTATGTCCTCTCTCGCCCTCGTCACTCACACACACACACTCTCGTCTCTCTCACCCTCACCTCTCCCACCCTCACCTCTCCCACCCTCACCTCTCCCACCCTCACCTTCCCCCACCCTCACCTTCCCCCACCCTCACCTTCCCCCACCCTCACCTTCCCCCACCCTCACCTCTCCGACCCTCACCTTCTCCCACCCTCACCTTCTCCCACCCTCACCTTCCCCCACCCTCACCTTCCCCCACCCTCACCTTCCCCCACCCTCACCTTCCCCACCCTCACCTTCTCCCACCCTCACCTTCCCCCACCCTCACCTTCTCCCACCCTCACCTTCCCCCACCCTCACCTTCCCCCACCCTCACCTTCCCCCACCCTCACCTTCCCCCACCCTCACCTTCCCCCACCCTCACCTCCCCGACCCTCACCTTCTCCCACCCTCACCTTCTCCCACCCTCACCTTCCCCCACCCTCACCTTCCCCCACCCTCACCTTCCCCCACCCTCACCTTCCCCCACCCTCACCTCTCCCACCCTCACCTCCCCCACCCTACACTCACCTCCACTGATGAAATACCTGTTTAAGAGGCTCCTCACTATGAAGGCATCCTCTTACATCCACCTTTTCCACTTAAATCCTGTCCTACTCCACACCTTTTATGACGGGGCTTCAGCAGACCTTGTTTCTCTACACCCTACACCCCGCTACCCCCCAACCCCCACCCCCACCCTCCACCACCCTGATGAGTAGATGCAACAATTGGTATGTTTGTTTGTCAACCTATAATAATGACTTATCTTTAATCATAATCTGTCTGTGTCTGTCTGTCTGTCTGTCTGTGTCTGTCTGTCTTTTAAATTTTAACCACATCTATTTTCAAAGGAATTTCAGGACACTCGTATTGGTCATGTGCCAAGATGGTTTCCGGCAGAGTTACGAGGCTGTTTGTTTTGTCTGTTAAGTGTCAGTCGGTCTGTCAGTCTGGTGTTATTTTATTTATTTATACCTTCCTAATTTGTCGGTATAGACGGTGAGCCAAACCACGAACTCCTCCACCTCCTCCTGTGTTGGTTGGTTCTATCATGTCTCTGAATTTACGTTGATGAAAATAGAAGGTTTTTCAGATTGAGGATTTTTCGGTAGTTGGAGTTCTTTAGGGAGTTTCTCTTAACTAACTCATCTTCGGGGTCTGTTGATTGTGAGCTGTTGTAATTGGATGGTCCAGTTTGTCTTCAATCTCCCTCACCTTTTCCCAGGCAGTTGGTCTAGTAGAGAATTCCTGATCCTTACACTTCTCTCAGGGAAAAAAAAAAAAAAACATTCCCTCAGATCAGTTGGGTGATTTTCTGGTTCCTTCTTCATGAGTTTCTTATGTAAGTCATCGGTTCAGTTGTTATTTTCATTTATTATTTTCCTGTCCTGTTGTGAAAGAGTTACCACGAATATTAAATTAACCAGATTAATATCGGTTATATAGCGGTGTTCCCAACGTGGTACTTCTACTCCTATAAGGTATTGCTTGGGTAGGAACTCTTCCAGTGACTTTGGGTTTTAATACGGCTTTTAAAATTTACTTAACACATTTACACACAAAGGATCTTCAACTCAATGAGATGTTAGGAATCTGCTTGTATAAGTGACCTGACCTGACCTGACCTGACCTGACCTAACCTAACCTAACCTAACCTGACAACCAGCATCGAAAACACGCACGAGAGTCATCTTATAAACACAAGTCTAAAAAAAGAATTATCATCGTCAACTGCTGAAGGGAAGTTCAATTGTTTCCTTGTGTGAATAAAGTGTTAAGTCTCCCCTCAACACTTATCTCATGCAGTTAGGTTAGGTTAGGCTATGTAATATTAGGTTAGTTTAGGTTGGGTTAGGTTATGTTATATTAGGCAAGGTTAATTTAGTTTAGGATAGTGTTAGTGTGATTAATCTTCAGGTTAAATAAACTCTAGGTTACTCTTTAGGTGATTCCATTGTGCTTAATTGAACACCAGGTATATACAGTATACCTTTCACAATGACATCTGTTAACAAAAAGATAAATAGTGCCTAGGCATCAGGTGGCTGAGTGGTTATCACGCTCTCTAGTGCCGGGTTCGAGCACCAATATACCTTGTTGATGTTGTGTTCTGTCCCTCACAGTAACACCTTCCTAACACACATTTCTCCGCTTCTTCCCCCTCCTCCTCTTTCGTTTTCTCTTCCTCTTTTTCCTCCTCCTCTTCATCTTTCTCCTCCTCTTTCTCGTCGTCTTCCTCCTCTTTCACCTTCTCCTTTTCTTCCTCTTTATCCTCCTCTTCTTCTTTCTCCTTCCCATTCTTCCTCCTCCTCTTTCTCTTGATCTTTCTTTTTCTCCTCCTGCTCCTCTTTTCTCTCCTTCTTTTTCCTCCTCTTCCTCTTTCTTCTCTTCCCCATTCTCCTCCTCTTACTCTACCTAATGTTATCTCTTCCCCTCCTCGTACTCCTTCTCTCTTCCTCTTCCACTCCTTTTACCTTCCATCTTTAATTCCTGGCTACTCAATATCTTCCGCTATTTGTAGTTATTATACTTTGTGATGTTTTCCGTTTCCTGAGACTAAATTTTCGCGTTTATTATGTTGAAGTAGAAGGTTGTTTACGAGGGTGTGTAGGGAGCAGTTTAGTGCCATAAAAGTATAAGAGATAATTTGCATATTTCGCCTCGGCCTGATGTGATGATGTTCTTATTGGTGATGATTTTAATATATTTCTAATTTTATTTATTTTGGTAGATACATTGTAAATAAAATGATTTTATTAATGTATATTCCCTCTATCTGGTATATCAATAATAGATATTACGAGTGAAGAATTCCTTACGAATCTGAAATTTTGAAGTCAATTTATAGGAAAATCTTTATAAATATTGGTGTAAGGATAATTAGGCCTACTGTACTTGCCTAATCCCGTGTTGGCCTATTGATCTATACAGTACTATTGAGCTTACTGCAGAAGATAACGCTATTAATACAAGTCCTCCTTCATTTTGTTCTTGTTTGGTGATTGTCATGAGAGAGAGAGAGAGAGACTATATAAAACTCCTGTAAAACTTAAAGTAAAAAAAAAAGGAAAAGAAATATAGTTGCGTTTTTCACAGATGATTAAATGGGTATCATATATCTCAGGAAGTGGACAGTAACTTAGCTTGATACACTGTTGTCTGGAACTCACAGGAAGACAAGTTAGTTGGAGCCATGACCAAGAATCTTCGAGAAGACTTACACACACATACACATACACACAGTCTTAAGTCGGCACTCTTGTTTACTGCCACGATCTCTTCCTTGCACTTCTGCTCTACGACTTCCTTAACTACGAGTCTTTGTTTAAATCCTAGTTAATGGTGTATATTACTCAACCTAATATGTACTGTGGGAGAAGAGTTTTATTTTTATTTCTTTTCCCCCATTGTATGATATAAACCTTATGTTAATAGTCAGGATGGGTGATTGTGAAGTACTGTATAGGCATTATGATAAAAACTGGTCAATTAATACTGTGTAAATGAAGACACACACACACACACACACACACGTGCACTCACACTCACTCATCCACGCCTCTCCACCAGCATCACGAGATTCCCGAATCTATTACATCGCATAATGAGTTTCCTCCAAGACAACAGAGACGGGTACACCACCTCACTGACCACATGCACGACTGACAACACCACCACAGACACGACTGACAACACCACCACAGACACTGGCAACACCACAGACGGGACTGAAAACACCAGAGAGAGGAGACTGACAACCCAAACAATTCCTCATCACGGCCTCTCCTCCTCCACAACACCCCACAATCACGTCCCCACAACGCTACTTCTTCCCCACAACCCCTCTCCACCCCCACAACCCCCCCTCCACCCCCACAACCCCCTCCACCCCTACAAACCCCCCTCCACCCCACACCCCCCCTCCTCCACCATTCTTGACGAGTGAAATATGGGCGGCATTAATAAGTGTGGATAATTAGCAGGTGACTGAGGAGGGATGCCAGCCAGGTTAAATTAGATGGGTGTTAATATGCACAACCGTACCCCAACGACCATTGTTCCCTACCTCAACCTGACGGCTTAACAATGCTAACTTTAGGTCGGTCTACCCACAACCTCTGCTTGTGCCTCATGTGTTAAAAAAAACTTATGGAGGTGTGTAATATGTTAAAATGATGTGTGTGTGTGTGTGTGTGTGTGTTTATGTTAAAATGATGGAGGGATCAGTGTATGTTAATAGTGGTAAGGGGCTTATGTTAAAATAATGTGGGTGTATTAATATGGTGGGGGTGTATTAATATGGTGGGGGGTTTATTAATATGGTGGGGGTGTATTAATATGGTGGGGGTGTATTAATATGGTGGGGGTGTATTAATATGGTGGGGGTGTATTAATATGGTGGGAGTGTATTAATATGGTGGGGGTGTATTAATATGGTGGGAGTGTATTAATATGGTGGGGGTGTATTAATATGGTGGGGGTGTATTAATATGGTGGGAGTGTATTAATATGGTGGGGGTGTATTAATATGGTGGGGGTGTATTAATATGGTAGGGGTGTATTGTATGTTGAAATGATAGGGAGTGTGTATGTTAAAATAGCCGTGTGTATGAAAAGGACAGACTGGTGTGGGATAGATACAAACAACATCACAAACACTTCACGGTCACACAAAAAGCAACATAAACACACACACACACACACACACACACACCTAAAATCCCTCATTCTCCCAAATTCTCTCCTAAAATTCCAGAACCCCAAAATTCCTTTAAATGTTCTCAAAACTTTCCCAAATTCCCCCCCAAAACTATATATTAATATTTCTGTCACACTGGCTATACATTTCTCACACTATACACTTGTCACACTGTCTGTACATCTGTCACACTATACACTTGTCACACTGTCTATACATCTGTCACACTATACATTTGTCACACTGTTTCTATATCGTTATATACAAGTAGTAATTTATCACTATGTTGTATTTCTCTTAATTGTGTCCTGGTTTTGTCTTATCAGTTCTTTACGTTACTGAAATATATATCTCTTTTAATTTTGCTAAAGTAATGAAACGCCTGAATATATTTTAATTAGTTTTGTATCGTCCACACGTAAGTTCTTGTGTTTATAGATGTATTTTCTTATTCATGTGTATTCAAATATATTTTTATTTACATTCTCGTATTTTCGTCTTCGTGAATACAAGAGGGTCAGTTTGAAGGCTTTTCCTCGTAAGGTGTCGGGATAGACCAAGGGAGCGAGAACCACCTGGAGTTGCAAGCCGAAATAATTGAGCTGTCGGAACCGCGTTAGGGGGAGAACACTGAATTAAGATGAATAGTGAACCTCGAGCAGTCTTTTCACGAAGGAGAAATTGTTATAGAGACTGTGGGGTCGTTTGCCTGGTAATCCTTGTTCCCACGCAGACGCTAATCCCCCCTCCTGCCCCCCCCCCCCCTTCCTCTTCCCTGAGCTTGTTCTCTGACTAGTTTACGCCAGGGGGAAAAACTGTGTGCGGGGGAAGAAAATATTGAGAACTTCGTGTGTTAGAACCATTTTAAAGATTATGGTAATTTTGGTGTGACTGAAAGATAAAGACAAATTATTTAGATCTCAGTTCCGGGAGGATGAAAATTTCAGATTATTTTAATAAGATAAAATACTTTTTTTTATTAAACTTAAAAGAAAAAAATCGCTGTGGTAATCCTAAACAAGATCGTAGATGATTTTTTTGGTAGCCATAACAATGGACCTTAAGAAAGACAACAAAATTCTAGGTTTTGCTCCAACGAAAAGTTAATTAACAAACAACACCTGATCACACACACACACACCAGGTATCAGAGTGTTAAAACAACTAATCAAGTTAAGGTATAGCCACGGTATAACTTCGCTGCCATTTTGATGTTAAAATAAAATAATCTAAATAAGGTAAAGTCATAGCATAATTTCACTTCCATTTTCGACGCTTCAGCTTTAGTGACCCTGTAGGATACATTCTTCAAATCCCCAATTACGAGTAAAATAATTCCTACTAGTCCTTGAGTATCTGGGAACTGAACCGATAAGAGAGAGAAACTTAGATCGGTTGTCCAGTAAGACGGGTCTCTGTTCACATCAATCACCGTAAGAGAGATGAAAGACTCTGGCTAAGTCTTACTGAAGCCAGCATATAAAAGCGTTCTTCCGAAAATTAATTATCTGGGCGATGAAATTTTACTCGCACCAGGAAAGATGTTCATACATTTATATTCATTTACACTACACACATTTACACACATTTATTAATCTTAAAGATATAATTTGTGTCGGCATCTCGTTAAATATATATATTTTTAATTATATAAAAACGAAAAGTTAATAGATTGTTATACAAAGAATACCGATGATGTGATAATTATAGTCTCCTAATTATCCTAGTAATAGATTAGCGGTAATGATAATATTAACGATAAAAGATAATAATAATGATAATAATAATAATAATAATGATAATAAAATAAGCGACAATTTTGTTTATTAAAAAAAAAAATAATAATAATAATGATGAAACAACCATTTTTCTCCTATCAATCAGAAGTTAGTCCACTTATACATAATTTACTGTACCTGGCCACCTCTTCACCTACAGTGTAAGCTGAGTAGACGGAGATGAAATTGAAATTGATACACTACAGTATGTTTCTAGATGGAAAGTGACCAACACCAACAATATTGACATGGCTGAGTCTTTCGAGTATTGGAACTCTTGATTACTGACGTGAATACAGGTACAGTTAGCTCACCTGTCATTTATCGCTATCGTGGTCTTCTAAAAGTCAACAGTCAATTGTATAAAGCTATATTAATACAGTCACTTGTGCATGTACTCACACACTTAAGCTAGACACACTCATATAAGTCACTCACACTCAAGCAAGACACACTCAGATAAGACATAGACTCACACTCAGCATCCCGACTCCCACAGACATAGACACAGGTAGGTCATAACTCACCTGCTCGAGCTCTTGTACCTGCCCCAATTACCTCAGTCATTTAAAACAATTACCTTCACGGCAATCAGTTTTACGGCAAATATCCCTGTAACGAGAGCTGGGTGGAGTGGTGGTGTAGAGGGTGGTGTGGAGGTGGTGGTGTGGGGATGGTGGTGTGGAGGTGGTGGTGTGGAGGGGTGGTGTGGAGGGTCAGGAGTAGTATGGAAGGCATCCATCATTTAGGTGAAGCCGTCTGCGTTAAGGGTTCACCCATCCACATCCAAGCAGGTGGAGGTCGTGGAGGGCATCCATCTTTATTCAGACACATGATAATGCTTGGCTTCATCCATCCTCATCCAAGCAGGTGGTGGTGGAGGGCATCCATCAGGTGGGTGACTGGCTCCACATGCACTCGAGCTGTGACTTAATTAATATTGTGCTGGCTGTTGGAAATTCCTCAAAATCATTATGCTAATGTCGTTTACAGCAGGCAGTGACTAATGGCAGCCCTAGCTCTCACACGGCTGTACACACACACCCTCATGTGCACATGCATACACGGCTACATACATACATACACACACATGAATTGTATATACATGTTTTTACGCTTCGACGTTCATAAATTCATATATACATGAAGATACACATGTATACACATATGCAAATATATATACATAAATACACCCATTTATTCACATGCATACAGGGTGTTCCACCCGCCAGTTCTCACACTGACTTTTCCAGCGCGCACCCATACCCATTTCCTGCACACAGTTATTTATATATACACACATGTACAGAAAAGAAATACACGTATGCATAAACACACACAACGTAAATTCAAGTATACGCTCACACATTAATATACATACACAAAGATATACACACATATACAAGCATAACAGCCTCCATTTGGCGCGAGGGAGCACACACACACACACACACACACACACACACACACAGGGTTCAAAATCAGTATAGTGACTTGGAACCTTTTACAGCAAAGAAGAGTCCCCAGCAGTTGGCTCTATTTACATGTCTCCACACTGCATATAACAGGATGAATACTGATTTGTGTCTCCGTCCGTCCGTCCGTCCGTCCGTCCCTCTGTCCCACTCTAGTTTCAGAAGTATTACGTAAAAAAAAAAATCCAGACTAAAATATTGAAATTTTCTCGGCTTCTTGACATAACACTTTCCATTACCTGACTGTTCCCTCCTCCCAGCTGGGCTTGACAATAGTGATGTCCAAATGTTCTTCACATACACCACTCGCTCATATATACTTCCACTAATTAATTTACCTCATCATAATAATCTCTTGCATTATTTTGTTGTTTGGGGGACATAAATTCGAAATTAAATATAATACGCAAGTTATAATTAGTTGTGTCGCTTCTCTTTGCAAATTAATTTAACTTTTTTTGTGTATTTTTCCTCGGTTACGGCAAAGCTTTGATTGAGGGTGTGTGTGTGTGTGTGTGTGTGTGTGTGTGTGTGTGTGTGTGTGTGTCAAAGCTCCTCTACACCAAATTATACCTCTGGAGTGGTTTAGATTCAAGGAATAACCAGTCAATTTGTGTTGTTATAAATGGTGTTTTATTCCTCAAAGAAACAAAATCTTTCGTTACATTGGTCCAAATTTCTTCATGTCTCAATTCAACTTTGTAATGTGGAAGGAAAGCAAAATGAAAATAATAATATTTCAATAACTTCCTCATCGAGTTGTGTAAAAAAATAATGCAGTTGGCAGATATATAAAAGAAAATTTAAGAGCGAATATTTAGTTTTTAATAGAACCATAAACTTAGTATTACACAAGTATGGGAAGGTATCTTGATTGAGTTTACGTGTCTCAGGCTCCTCATCACAGATTTAGGGACCCTGTAAACTTGTGTAGGTCCTTACAAATTGTCTTCACAGTTCATAAATTTAGTCTCGATGATTCAGTATTAAATTTAGTCTACGGTTTCATCTCGTGAGTTTCAGGGTATAGGTCGATAATTAATCAGCTCGTCCGGTCAGTGTTTACCGGAGTTTATGGCCCTGGATTGTCGAAGAAATTTTCACTGGGAGAAACTGTGCCTTTAGCTATCACCGTTCTCTATTTAATATCATAATTTGTACGCAGGAGAATAGAACGTATTATAGCTACCCATCGATATAGCATTGTAATAGAGTATTTCTCAGTATAGCTCCAAATATTGTTTCGGTTCAGGATAATCTATCGATGCTGTGGTTGATAGTTTTCACCCAGGAGTAATAAAATCAATTGTGACGCCACCATGAGGTCTAGGACAGCGGAACATCTTTAGGCTGTGATGGTGACGGTAGATGATGGCCTGTTTGAACTTCGAACTGGGAAAGTATGTAATTTACTTTGTATATTTACCGTAGAATATGTATGTGAAAGCTTAGAATAAAAAGCTTAACATATGAAGACAAAGAAAAGTGTTAAGCAGGAGAGAGAGAGAGAGAGAGAGAGAGAGAGAGAGAGAGAGCACGGAAGGAGGCGGCAAGTGGCCACCTGTTGAACACACCATCACCTGCAACACTTACCTGACATTCTACCTTGTCCTGAATCAACCCCCTCTCCTCCTCCTCCTCCTCCTACTTCTTCTCTTCCTCCTCCTGCACCTTTACTTTCTCTACCTTCTCCGTCTCCACCTTTACCGCCTCCTCTTCTTCTTCCCAGTTTTTATTCGTGGGTTTTAACATTATACGTCTCCATGAGCTTGTGAGTGACTCGTTGCCCGTGCCGCCCGTACTAGAACGTAATTAACTTAGGAATGCAAAGAGTATTTCTGGATGCTTCGTATATTAATTAATCTAATTCATTCTCTTTTTCTTCTGCGCCCAGAGCAGGTATATAATGGCCACGAGTGTTTAAATTCAGAATGCATTAAGGCAAATTGGAAATCATAATGCATTTTAACGTGGGTATGTGGAAAATGTGAGATTTTAATATGCAACAGTTAAATGTGGCAAGAAGTAGACGAGGAAGCTTTAAAGAAAACATAAAGTTGATTAAGATAAATATGCGGGGAATTTTTTGATATGTGGGGATTTTTTTTATATATTCTGGGGAGTTTTTGATGTGTGGAGAATTTTTTTTATATATACAGGGAATTTTTTTAGTGTCCAGTATACAGGGATTTTTTTCTTGTACGCAGGGAATTTTGTGATGTATGCAAGGATTTTTTTTCATTGATATTAAAAGGGTTTGCCAAGGACTGAACACGTGAGGATGAGATCAACCTGTAAATTAGGTTTAATATCGTGGTATTGTACACAGTTGAACATGACAGTATTCTCTGTAGTAACTAAGGGAAGTGTTGTTAATTTTAGTTTTAGTGTTTGTCTGAACTATTCGTTGTTTAACATGACTACAATTATGAAGTTTCTGGTTACTCTCGGTGAGACCTAACACATACATAGGTTCAATCTTTGTAGAACTGCATTAAAGTCGACCTTAATTTATTTTAAACCATGAAATATATCCAGATTATATTAGATTCACCCTATAATTGTGTTGAAGGGAATAATATCGATAAAAATATTCTTATTAAACTTTCCAAGAATATCATTATCGTCGTCAAAGTTCAGTCTTGAAAGAAAATGTTACGTAAGTGATCTTGAAAATATAGACTTTCAGGATAATATTAGTTTTCTGCCTCGAGAACCTCATTTAATTTGGGTTCATTATTTTTAACTATGTACCTAAAGATGACAAATAGACAGACGTATGAATAGCTATGATCCCAGGGCACTATATATCCCACACCTTATAAGGGTTACCACTGTGTACAGGGAGTCTTGATAGGGTAGTACCACATAGTCTTAAATACTCTTAAAGACCTCTACCATAGTTTAACATAACAGGAAAGACTACATGGTGTTATCATCATAAATTCTTGTTAACTTTTAGATGAGTAGAGATAATCACACATAGATGGCTTCTACTGACCTCACCACTCTCCTTCCCTGTCCTGTCAACTACTGTACTGAATGTTTATTTAGCAAGTTCATTAGTCGACCCATCTCCCCTAACCTCTTCACTACGGGACGCCACTTATTGGTTAACGCCAGACGATGTTATTCAGCAGAGAGGTGACCCTGTACACATGTAGTTAGAAGAAGACCATCTCCCCTAATTGCCTTGTTTTACGTTAGATTATACTGATTCGACGTCTCACAGTAATAAATAAAAAGTCAGATTTTTTTTCCCAGTTGTCTAACTATTGAATTTTATATCCTGTTTCGTTAACTTTATCAGATCTATTCACTGAAGACTCGCCCAAATATTAGGAGGAGGAAGTGATGATAATGTACTGTAGGCTATGGCAGACACTCAGAGGCAAGGAAGTCCACCGAGTGATCGTACACCACGTAAAATAAATTAATTTTGTTTGTGTGAGAGCTAACATTGGCCTATGGTGGATGTGTGGCTGTGAACGTTGTAGGCGTGGCTGTTAACGGTGTACAGGTGAATTAAACACCTCAAAAACAGAATCAAAAGAAAATACACCGAGACTGAAGTAGGGATGAAAATCAAAACAATGAAAAGACCCACTCAGCCATAGCGCCCCTTCCCTGCCTCCCTCTTCCCCCCTACCCTTTTCTCCCCTCCCTCACCCTCCTTCCTTCCTTCCTTCCTTCATATATTCCCTCCATTTACACTCGTTCCTTCCTTCCCTTTCATTTTCCCTTCATCCTCTTTCTCTCCCTCGCCCTTTTCTTCCTTCCTTCCCTCCCCACATTCTCATTCTCTCCCCCTCCCTCATTCCTTTCCTCCCCACCTTCTATCTTTTCCACCTTTACTTCCTTCCCTTCACCCTCCCTCCCTCCCTCAGCGATCGATCAGATGTGTGAGAGAGGGAATACAGGGGCGAGAGTGATATGAAAATCAGATTGACGCCACCAATAGATTATGTCTGTAAATCTGTCTTGATATTGGAGTCACGTGATTAATCAAAGTCACAAAACTCTCGCACACTTGTGAGATTTATTTATTATTTTTTTTTCCGGATGATTTGCGAGATAACGACATTTGTACACGGAGCCGTTCGTTATGAAGGAGGAGGAAGAGAAGAAGAAGAAGAAGACGACGAAGAAGAAGAAGAAGAAGAATTAGAATTAGAATTTGGTCTGGTTTGATTCCTTCTATCATTGACATCATCCGACTGTAAATAGTTCAAGTGTCATGGTAGCTTTCTGTAAGAGTGAAAGTGGGTCCACATAGACATAACTGACCTTTAGGTATAATACGTATGTTGTGTACACTGTATACTAAGCCCCCCCCCCCCCCCAGTACAGAAGAAGTAGCGTGTTATTATTATTTATTTATTTTTATTTTGTTTTGTGTTTATAGGTGTAATTTTTATTATTAGTGTTGTCGTCATTTTATCAGCGTAAAGCCCCCACCATATTGACGTTTATACCTGCACCATAGCTCGTGTGAACCTGGTAAAGGCGTAATTATATATTTCCAGGTAAGGCGTCGGCGAAGTGAGTGAAAATAATTGAAACTGTTTTGACTATATATGTGTTTTTGAGCTGTTGTTTTGAAGTCTATGTAACTGAGTAAGTATTTGTACCTGTACAATTATGTCATATAACAGTCTGGTCTCTATTTGTACCTGAACTATTGTGACGTCATCATGTACCTGTATTCTAGCTTCCTTACATAATTATCGTGGATTACTTTAAGCTACTATGGATATTTCTGTTGGTCTGTGTGTAAACTGTACCTATAACAAGCTAGTTAAAAGTAACACACATTTAAATCTTTTCTACGCTAATAATAACAACCACAACAACGACAACGATGATGATAATAATAATAATAATAATAATTTTACACAACCTCTAGCGCCAAGTGTAGGTTCTCGTCTTGCATCAGCTGGTGGTAATCGACACCTGACACTGAACACATGACACCTAAAACTCTCACGTGTTTATAAGCCTGTGTCACAGTTCAAAGGAATCGAAGCCCCGAAATTTTGAAACTTGAGAACCAACGTTTTCTCCGCTCTTGTTTATGTTGATCAATATATTTTTCGCATCACGACGCGTCACCTCTTGGGCACAGCTACATTGTTTCATATTCTGTGTTGGATTAATCCCGAGTGTGAGTTGTCCGATACCGGGTTGACGTGTTAGTGAATCGACGAGGTGTTACCGGGTGACCTGTTTAGTGGCGAGGTGTTACCAGGTGACCTGTTTAGTGGCGAGGTGTTACCAGGTGACCTGTTTAGTGGCGAGGTGTTACCAGGTGACCTATTTAGTGGCGAGGTGTTACCAGGTGACCTATTTAGTGGCGAGGTGTTACCATGCAGGTGAAGTATTTGTTTCGAGTTGTTCCCAGATGATTTGCCCCATGAAGAGGTTTTTCCACGTGATCTGTCCGATGGCGAAGTGTTCAGTGGCGAAAATTGCAGCAGCAGGAGCAGCAGGAGACAATGGTGGCAGTTGTGTGTCTGTGCCCTTCCTGAGGCAGGGCAGAGGACGGGGCAGGAAGGAGAGCGCCCCACCATCTTGGCCCCGACCCTCCCCCGCCCCATCCTGGTCGTCATCTTGAGGATAAAATTCTTTGTTTGTGAAGTAAAACCTCGAAGGTCAGGGCTCCTCCCGCCCTCCTAGCCGGCACTTGTCGCCACAATTAGCCCCATTTTTCTCCGTCAAGATGCGTGGGGGCGCTTTACACCAATTACCCACTGTTTACATTCCCACAGTCAGATCACCGCCATCAACACAGGACGCCCTCCCGCACTCCGACTCCAGGTCCTCAGACGCTCATCTTCCCTCCGCCGATAGATCCCAACAGTCATAGGGTCGACGGGAGGGACTTTCGACCCTAGCGGCGACTGTGGCATGTCATCTTCTTCTGCCCAGACATCAAATTGATCAACCTGCGTCGTCGTTGTCCAATCAAGTTTTTGCTTGGCTTGTTGAGTTCACCAACTTTACGTTCAGGTTCCACGCGCCATATTCTCGCTCCTTTCATGTATTTACAAACACATTATAACCCTCTCATGACCCGTGATACATCCGCTGTAATCAAACGTACTCTTACTGACCTGAAATATATCCATTTGCTGGAAAATTCGCCGGAAAATACATTAATCGCAAACTCAGCCGGAGCCCCAAAAGGAGAAATGGCCCACGAAAAACAAGTTGATTTGCCAACAGGGAGATAGAAGTTTAAGCTAAGTTAGGCGCGCGTCCACCCCGACGGATAAACACCCTCACAGGCAGCCCCAAAACAAGTCATCACTATTTGATGATTTTAATTAAGACTTGTCGTCGGGGTGATCAAGCGGGCGGTGTGACAGTGTGGTGTGTGAGAGCCGCCCGTCTCACATAGTAGGGCCTGGGATACTGTCCGCCTCTTCTCTCCCTCTCTCACTCACTCGTTCCCTCCTCTCTCTCCCTTTCACACACTCCATTTTTCATTTTCTCCTACTCTCTCTCTCTCTCTCTCTCTCTCTCTCTCTCTCTCTCTCTCTCTCTCTCTCTCTCCCCCCCACTAACATTACCTCCTTCACTTATTCTACCCAAACTCCCTCCCACCCTTTCTCCCACTCACATATTCTTCCTCCCACCCACATTCCCTCCCTCCTGAGGCTTGACGGGACACCCTCAGCCCCCACCATCACCACCTTTCAGTTCCACCATTTCCTCCTCTGCCGCCGCCACCCCCCCCCCCCCCTCCTCACCATTACTGCTAACACATTATCAGTATCTTCACCGCTACCGTCACCGCTACCGTCGCCGCCACCACTACCGTAGCCCCCTAATGGTAAGCCCCCACCCCAGTCTGCCCAATTATGTGTATTATGATCCTAGTTCTACTCACACATGTATGTTAAGAAGTCACTACCACATGTACCTCTTGTATCCCAAAAGACTACCAACCTTCAGTACCATGGGATCACTATCCACCTGGGCAACTCCACACTCAACGTGCTAAACGCCTATGCTCCCTCAGATCAGCTTCAGTACACAGATCTCCCACACTATGTACACACTGAATCCACGGTCCTAATTGGCGACCTGAATACTAGACACAAGAAATTAGGTGACCCCCATCACTAACACCAATGGAGAAATGGTGTGGGAGAGACATGGAGAGGTACGGTGGTGTTGAGGTCTTAAGTAATGTTTTCTATAATATTTAGATCAACTTTCTCCGTATTTATCAGTTGCCACACGCTTCCCTCTCTCAGCCTGATCAATGTGCCAGGATAGTATTGCCAGTGAAAGGGAGAGCAGCGATACAACCACAGGGTGACGTGATAACACCGAGGGCAGTATACGAGTTATTAGGACAATGTTTCCCTATCTATCGAGAGAGTACTGTAATTATGGTGGTCAGGCGTCCATGGTCGATGATTGGTGGCAACGATAAGTGAAAACAAACCTGATGATTGAGTTTATGGTTGTTACTGTAGGTTAGGTTAGGTTAGGGTTCAGGTATCGTGTTCTGTATTTACATGAAAGGTTCAGAATGGTTGTAGGAGACATTTAAAATTAAAGAATAGTGTTCTTGTATGGCTGTTGTTGGGTTACAATCCAGGCCAGGCTCTCGAGTAAGTAATGTTACACACAGGAACACACACACACACACACACACACACACACACACACCAATACAACCCGTAAATAACAAGTCTCATGCCGTTGTTTATATGGAGAATTAATTTTTAGTAAAGTCTTCACAAGATATCGACATCGCATAGCTTATACAATTTGTTTTCAATATATATACTTATGAATGACTTAGTTACAACACTTCACTAACTCGTCGGTGTAAGAGTCAGGCAACACAGTCAGGAGGTGAAATATTGGAAGAAAAACTCAGAGCAAAACATTTGGAGGTTTTTCTTTTCTCGTGGGAAGAAAGTTGATGGTTACCGGGGTGACAGTGATGGGTTTCCGGTCTGTTGTGTGCCCCGGCGAGTGTGTAGAAGGGAAGACACGGAGCAAATGGTCGTAGATGTTGATGTTGGCGTCAGTCTTTGTTGGTGTGAGTTATGGCCTACACTGGTTCACGCACATACCTGGAGATACTGCTGGACCCGAGGCTACAGATGCACCTGTTTTTGTGTTTACTGTATTAAGTAAATATACAATAATGTGAAGGTTCTTTTCAGTGTAAATAATACAATAATGTGTAAGAGGAGCTGTTTTAACGTTTATTATGTCAATATACAAAAAATGTCTAAAATTCTATTACCAATTAAGATTCATAATTATTCACATCATTTAACTCCCAACTATCACGTCTGTGCCAGGAAGTGTCATGGCGTCGACCACTTTCGCTCAATGACTCTCTTCTAATATTTCCTGCAAGATGAAACAAATGTATGTCAGGAAGTTATATTTTCCAATCCCAACCCTACCTACCACTTCCTCCCCCCTCCCTCTTCTCTCTCCCACACGTGATTGTCTTTTTGCCTCATGTAGCACAAATTCTCAACACTCCTTCACACTCCTCTCTCATGTGTTCTTTGTTTTCACTTTATCACTGTTTGTTGTGTTGTGTTTATGTGGAGGAGACCCATTACCAACGGCCCGACATCTTGTTAACTAAAAATAACATTAATGGTATTTTCCCATAATGGTTGCCCCCTGGGATGCCGCGACGTGGCTCCAGTCTTTACGCTCATTGGTCAACCTCCATTGAATCCCACCATTGCAGTACTCTCATTGATCGACTCGGGCTGTGAGGGGAACAACCACCTTGCCTGCTCCTCAATTGATGTTGTGTTGATAATATATTTCGTTAATCGAGAATTGTTTTTACATCTTTTTATGCATTTATGACACAAGCGCATTTTTGGTGTAATTATGTCAGCCCACAAGTGTGATGGCAATGTAAAGTGAGGTAGAAAACGTATAGTGTAGTAAATGAAGTGTATTAAACGACTAGCATACACTACACTATACTGAGCTAGTCATTGTGTACGTGTCAGCATAGTGTTTATTTAATAATAATTTTTTCAGCGTTTGTCTCTGTTTACCTGAATATTTCCACGATGACTAACAGCCCAGTTTAAGAAGACCGAGAAAAGGCTTATGTCTTCGTATTATGATGAGTGTTAATTTTGTTATAAATAATTATTTTATCCACGGTACTATTATTATTATTATTATTATTATCATTATTATTATTATTATTATTATTATTATTATTATTATTATCTTCGAGACGAATGGTTTAGTATTAGTTTAGTATCAGTATTGAAGATAAAGTCATCATAAATAGAATATATTTTTTAAATGGGAAAAAATAATTATTTACACAGGTATTTTAAGTTTGACAAGACTCCCAACACCTGTTGTGTCATTAATTAGATCACTGCAGGTATGCCATTGTCGTCTATATTAATGAGGGTGTAGGGAAAGTTTTACTGGAGCTACTGCTGTCACAGAGGCCAAACAAATATGTAGATACTCTTTTGTTTTATCAATTTTATCTGTATCCTAACCTAACCTAACCAAACCAAACCTCACCTCACCTCACCTAACCTAACCTAACCAAACCTCACCTAACCTAACCAAACCTCACCTAACCAAACCTAACCTAACCAAACCTCACCTCTGGACTCGTTAACGCCTGAAGTTCACATCAATAATTATAGATATTGTTATTGTATTTTTTTTTTATTCAATGAGCATTAGGAAGGTACAGTGCTGTGAATCCAAGACATCACACGACTCGGTGGATCAGTAGGGGACTTCTCTTACCTGGATAATTTACATATTTTACAATACCCGAGACTAAATATTTTATGTGTTTTCCCCAAGTACCAGTAACAGGGAACAGTTGCCTCAAGTAACAGTAACAGGGAACAGTTGCCTCAAGTAACAGTAACAGTTGCCTCAGGTACCAGTAACAGGGAACAGATGCGTTAAGTAACAGTAACAGGGAACAGTTGCTACCAGAGGCCTGGGGTTATGTTTAAGAAACAAATTACAATATGATTTAATTAAGAGAAGAACCAATATAAAAGTAATGGATTTAATTAATCTTTCATTTTCTTAAAAGAACAAAATTGGAAGAAATTGATTTAGTGTATTCTTCACTTATTTACAAGAGATGAAAGAATCTTATTTATTTCACTTTTCATTTATTTTTTATATAAATGAAAAAAAGTTAAATAATATGCATTAGATATAATATATTATCCCCCACCAATACAGAAGAGGTACATATATGTTCTTACGATTAGTGTTGGTCTGTCTGTCTGTCTGTCTGTTTGTTCGGGAAATGTAAACTTGATGACACGAGGAAATAGAGAGATATTTTAACCACACTATTTATGTAGTCTGATGATATTAATATATTTTAAATTATTGTTAGGATTGATTCTGTCATTATTATTATTAATGTTATTATTATTATTATTATTATTATTATTATTATTATAATTGGTATTATTATTATTGGTATTATTATTATTGGTATTATTATTATTGGTATTATTATTATTATTATTGTTTTTATCATTATTATTATTATTATTATTATTATTATTATTGACTTCATCTCTCAAAGTTATTATATTGAACCGTTTCATCTTTTTTAATAAGATTTTGTTATTACAGTACATGTTACTGGTTCCACCACTTTATCAGCCTTTGTTTCAAATATTAACCCAAATAACTCTTATCAGTCCATTATCCAGGTTATCATAATAACCTTTCTCATTACTTCCATCTTCAAATATATTTTTAACCCTCTTCATTATTCCTATCCCTGCTTTGATTACCTCTTCAATTACAATCTTTACGTCTTAATTATCTTCATCTATCTATCTACCATGTACGAACACCCACGACCGATAAACAACGAAACAAAAAAAAAAACACCTCAATATAAGGAAGAGTCAGGGCGATCATAAAGTATTAGTCACTCGGTATAAAGAACGACCGCTGCTGCTGTAGTAGTTGGTGAAGAGTCGAGTGTAGATTACAGTACGAGCCGACTAACAGCACCAAGCAGAGGCGCGGCCACTATACTCTCTTGACAGCCGAAGTAATGGACGTCTCTAATACAAAAGTTATTTATGAAGAAGCAATAAATATACACCTGGATTTATGGCGAGGGAGACTTTTGTTTTGACACAGTGGAGTGGTGTAGAGAGAGAGGGAGGGAGTTGTAGGTGTGGGAGTGGTTAGTGGAGGGGGAGGAGTGGTGTGAGAAGAGGTGGAGGGGAGAGTGGTGTGTGTGTGTGTCTTCATTTACACTTCCTTAATATGTGTGTATAATCTTTACACAGACTAACACTTGAGGCTACAGACAAATCAGACTCCCTCAGCCTATAACTCATCTTCTTACGGTAGAGTCTCAGTGGATCTCAAGAGCCTCACCCTATAAGAGAGAAAACATAACTAACATCATAAATAACTGTGATTCTCATGTCGTTAGGTGAATCAGTTAGTGTCATTTCTCTTAACTTTTTTTTTCACTTAGGGAAGAGATGTTAACTTAGGAGCTAGCTGGTGATGGAAGCTCCCTGACATGTTAAGAAAACCGAGGAGGTGAATTAGACGCCTTTCATAACGCACCAGGTAGAGGAATCTGATTCTTGACGTGGTGATGATACCAGAACCGCTTTACCCCCCCTTCGTCTATTATGGTCTTCGTCATTCCCTGTATCCATAAAGCAGTCGTCTGTCTTAGTCCCTGTTTGTTTGTCTGATCGTGGCTTTTTAGTTGAGTTAATACGAGGAAAATACTCTTACTTGGGGTGACTGGGTGGTCTCTTAGTGTCACGATAATTTTGGAGGACAGATAACACTGCTTACCCTTCACTCTGGCGACGTCACTTTAGTATATTATTTGGCTAAGACCAGACGATTTTATTCAGCACAGAGAAGCTCCCCGTATACAAGGGGTTAAGACACACACACACAATATTACGAACATTTGTGTCTATATTAGATCGCAAACTAGTCAAGTTTATTTACAATTGATAAATAGAACAACTTTGAAGAGATATTTTCAAGTGTATTAGAAGTTGGTGCCATTAAGGAAAGAATTAAAAGTGTTTATTTGAAATATTAGGAACGACAAAATTTAAAGGTACTTAGAGAATATAATTAAGTGATATAAGATTAATTAGGTATTGTTATATAACTCTTAATAATGCCAAGGTTTATGATCCCATGACTATATATAACGATCAATGTCTTTTGTTTGTATATAATCAAGCTCTATATACATAGTAGTATATATTCTTAACTATACGCCAACCCCCAGCAGCTGTTCTGTTTGTAGGGTTTGGAGGTCAAAGGTCAAGGTCACAAAGGTCAAAGGTCACAAGCTTTAAATGATGTGTCACTATCAGGTGTGTGTTGGCACCTTACTCTAGTACAGTGGTCTTATTTGTTTACATTTTCTTTATTATCCTTCACTGATTATTTCTTATGTTTTTATTTCGTTATTCTTATTACTAACTTACTCTGTTTTACTAATTATTATTATTATTGCTGCCGTCGCCGTCTCCGTTTCATTATCCATTTACATTTGTTACTTGTTATTGCTGGTGTGAAGTGAACCATGTCATATTATACCTGTGTTAATCACTTGTTTGTCTCTTGCTAGGGAACACCTGGGGACCGCCTGACACATGTACACTGACGTGATCATTGCATCAAAGAATGTGTTATTTTGGTCTATTTATTGGTGTTGATAATGATGATGATGTTATTTGATATGAGTGTGTGTGAGAGAGATCAAGGTGACAACAATCCTCTGTCAACTCTTACTGTAGTAGGTGGAGTAATGATGATCTCCTCAGACCAATGGTTATCCGGATTTGGAGTAGGACGGACATAAAATCCCAACTGAGCCAAGAAACTTAATCACATATGAAAACAATAAAATCGGAATTTCCTAATATTTCATGGTATGTACAGTAGCTAAAGCACCTATCTGTGCATACTTTGTGGGAAACAGTATGAGACCATGGACGATAAATTTTGGTATGAGGGCCGTCACTAGTCACATGTAAAATTTTGGAGCATATCGACCCCCACCTGCACAGATAGTTGTTTTAGCTACTGTACATTAACTGAGTCTCTTCTACACATTATGATATTCTTGTATACCTAGTATGTACTTTATATGGGATTTTGTTTTTAATTTCCACATATAATAGGTGACAGAAGAATGAGGATTCACTGCATTTAAATCTGACTCTGTGAAGGCGTTATCGGGTTCGGTCGAGGCTTTCAGGTCCAACTCATTCTGAATCCGCGTTAGTACAGGTCTTAAACAGCCGAGTACGGGGAGGGAGGGGGGGGGGGGGGTCTTACCTTTCACAGGGTATTGGTAAAAATGTCTTATTTCCTCAACGTTGAAGTAATTCCAGAATTGTATTGCATTCTTTTTTCGCGTGTAATAAATACCCACGCTGGAGGAGGGAGGCCAGGGCGGTCTGTAAGAGACATTGGACAAGACTGCATCATACAAACTTGGTCGATGTATTTTATTAGACAACCACTAGAGGTGATAAGGTTATTTTGGGGAAGAGAAAGGTTCAAAAGTTAAGGTCACTCAACCTGTGTGAGTTAGTGACTCACCCGAGTGTTGTTTAGTTTACCTTCCTCTTGTGGTGTGTGGGTGAGTTGTGGGCTGACGTGGTGTAGTAATGTTTGTGTTACACCCAGAAAGGTGTTGTTATTGAAGTGATACACCCACCGATATGTTGTTGTTGCTGAAGTGATACACCCAGCAATATGTTGTTGAACAGATACACCCAGCAAAGTGTTGCTGTTGGAGTGATATACCCAGCAAGATGAATGTGTTGAAGTGTCACATCCAAAAAAATGAAGTGTTGCACCCAGTGCACGAGAGAGCTGGGTGTAGCTGGGAGTAAAGCATACACTGTAAAGTGCATCTAGTGAAAATTACCTAAAAAATTCTATACGTTGTGAGAAGGAGAGTTACACTGGACTGCCGATAGCCCAGTTGGTTGGGTTTTGCCTTAGCTGCCCGTCCATCTTGTATTGCCTTCATCCGCCGGTGTAGCCGTTGGGTTCCCATGTTGGTCAGCTCTTATGCCTATTCCGCCGTTGGGGTCTTACTGGAGCTCTGTAAGCATGCCTGCCTGTTACAGGGCTCCACCGCAGAATTTTCGTTTGGGGTTTACTCCCGTAGCCTTATACCTACCAAAGCTAATCCGCAAGGCAGTGGGGCAGTGGTTGGTAGGCGCCAGGACGTGTCCACATGCTGCTCCGAGATCCCCCGCTGGTCTAGCCTGTGTGCTGCCACGAGGAAGCACAGCAGGAGTCTTGATGGTGAAGAGGCTGTGTACTGGCAGGGGAAGACTTACACAAGGTTGCTTCCCTGTTCACCACGAGGGCTAACCTGAGGCAGTAGCTGAAAGCGAGAGGAAGCAACCAGTGCCTGCACTTTAACATAATACTGCCACACTAGAGGCATTACACCACCCTGTGTGTATACGCACACACACACACACACACACACACACAAATGTACAAGACTTTCTTCTGTACTGCCTCTGGTCTATTAAACATCTTTAACTCACGAGGAACAATGTCAACCATAAAAGTGTTATATTATTGTCTCAGTCGCCTCACCCTGTTCTTCTTCACCTCAACAAAATCCTTAACTACTACTCACTGCGTCTGTCAAAATAGACAAATCTTAAAAGGTCGTCAATGAGTCTTTGTGTTCATCAGGAGAGCTTACATGACGTCACAACTTGACTGCGACTGATCGTCCAATAGGAATCAGCTTTGGGCCCGCCATTCTTGTCTATAAAAAGCCCGGGAAGGAGCAACATGAAGTTAATCGTGCAGGAACGTACCCCAGGCGCGCTCCACTCTTCCGCTCCGATCGTTTCTCGATTGTTATGGCGCAGAATTCCCTCCGAGCGATCTGCCACACTGTTATGAATTCTATTTCCGTGGTTATATTGGCGACGAACTAACTTATTCCCGGAATCTAACTTAACATAATGTAATCTAACTTAAACTACCCTGGCTTACCCCTAACATGACATAAACTGACCAAACACGGGGTTTTAGTACGAAAACTCCCACTAAACTCACCCCCATCAGCCACTGTACACGCTCAGGTTGGTTTAATGCCTCACCCCCCCCCCCCCAGTCCTTGCCCCCCCCCCCCCGCTCCTGCCCGCCCCCGCTCCTCGACCCCCCCCCCCCACCGAAAAAACCATACATTGGCGCACAGTTCCAATATGGCGCATCGGCAGAGAAAAACACCATCTCGACGATACGAAGTTTTAATGACTCTTCTATTCTATTCTTTGTGTTGGGAGAGAGAGAGAGAGAGAGAGAGAGAGAGAGAGAGACTATAAATTTTGCCGCTATTTTTTTAGTATTGTGTCCAAATGACCACCGCTAGACTACGAGCCTTGTTGGAGTCTCTTTGATATATAGACACCATTCCTCATTCCTCATCTCCCTAATTCCTCGCCTCCCTCATTCTACGTCTCCCTCATTCCCCTCCTTCCTCATTCCTCATCTACTTCATTCCTCGCCTACCTCATTCCTCGCCTCCTTCATTCCTCGCCTCCCTCATTCCTCGCCGCCTTCATTCCTCGCCTCCCTCATTCCTCGTCTCCCTCATTCCTCTCCCTCCTCATTCCTCACCTCCCTCATTCCTGAACTCCTCCATTCCTCACCTCCGTCATTCAGTGTTTCCCTCATTCTTCGCCTCCTTCATTCCTCGCTTTTCTCATTCTTCGCCTCCCTCATTCCTTACCTCCCTCATTCTTCTACGTCGCACAAGGCAGCCCTTACTTCCTCTTTTTCCTCCTCCTCCTTACCACGACCTCCTAACCACACCCTCCTCCTAACCACACCCTCCTCCTAACCACACCCTCCTTCTAACAACACCCTCCTCCTAACCACACCCTCCTCCTAACCACACCCTCCTTCTAACAACACCCTCCTTCTAACCACACCCTCCTTCTAACCACACCCTCCTCCTAACCACACCCTCCTTCTAACAACACCCTCCTTCTAACCACACCCTCCTTCTAACAACACTCTCCTCCTAACCACATCCTCCTCCTAACCACACTCTCCTCCTAACCACATCCTCCTCCTAACCACACCCTCCTCCTAACCACACCCTCCTTCTAACCACACCCTCCTCCTAACCACACCCTCCTTCTAACCACACCCTGCTTATCACGGTCTCATCACCTCCACACCCTCCTCCTTGAACTGGTGGCGGCGATGGTGAGGAAGAAAACATGCAGAAGTGATGGACAATTTTGAGAGTGAAATGTTGGTTGGTCCTGATTGAAGACACAACTCCCAGAAGAATGTAATAAGTGTGTCTTTAGTTGGTGTAGGTGAGCGTAAAGGAACGTTTGTAGGGTGTATAGAAACGTTTGTATAAATGAACGTTTGCTGGATGTGAAGGAACTTTATATGATTGTACTAGAATGTTTTTTTGTTTTTTTTGTGTGTGTATATATAAAAGGCGATTATTGTGTGGAGAACTCCCCTCCCTTCACCTCCCCTAATACCGCCTCACCCTCTTTTTTTCTACCATGCGATCCACTCTATCTACCTTTCCTTTCTTTCCTCTCTCCAAACACTCTAAAACACCCTAAGACCTCAAAAACTCTATAAAACCTTCCAAAGACTCTTCTAAAATCTCCCCAACACCTCTCTAAGACCTCCCAAACCCTCCATAAGCTTTCAAGACCCTTTAAAACCTCCCCAAGACCTCCTAAAACCTCCAAGACCCCTAAGACTGCCATAAGACCTTTCAAGACCTCTTAAAACCTCCGTAAGTTCTTATAAACCCTCCTCCCTAAGACTTCAAAACCCTCATGAAATCTTCCTAAGCCTTCAAGACCCTTCTTAATCCTCCTTAAGACCTCCAGGGACCCCCAAACACCTCCAAGATCCCCTCAAGTCTCCAAGACTCACCTAAGATCTCCCTAAACCTCTAAGGCCCTCTTGAAACTTTGCTAAGACGTTTCTAAACCTCCAGAAACGTCCCCAAAACCTTGAAAAGATCTCCAAGACTCCATAAAACCCCCTATAAGTCCTTCAAGACCCTCGTAAAGCCTTCTTAAGACCTCCAAGGCCCCATAAAACCTCTCTAAGACCCCAAGACCCTCCTGAAACCTCCCTAAGACCATCAAGACCCTCCTAAAACCTCCCTAAGACCATCAAGACCCTCCTAAAACCTCCCTAACACCATCAAGACCCTCCTAAAACCTCCTTAACACCATCAAGACCCTCCTAAAACCTCCCTAAGACCATCAAGACCCTCCTAAAACCTCCCTAAGACCTTCAATACCCTCCTAAAACCTCCCTAAGACCTTCAAGACCCTGTTAAAACCTCCCTAAGTCTCCTAGCGTCTCATTCCCGCCACATTTACGACACCCGCCACTGTAGCCTCGAGTTTTACCATTGTGGGTGTAGAGTGTAATTGATAGACGGTTCTTGTGGTCGAGCCTCCTGTCCTTGGCTAAATCCACGGACTTAGCCCAGCAGAATTTGGATCTCGGTCCACACAACGGCGTGATGGGAGGGAAGGCCGTGGGTGTAGGGTGGGAGGTGGGTGATGGGGGAAGAGGTTAGGAAGATGGGTGGATAGTGCGAGGAATAGAATGGGTAGGTGAAAGGGAGGAGAGTAAGTGAGTGGTGAGAGAATTGGGTGGAAGAGAATGGATGATGAGGAAGGAAGAGGTGAGGAAAAATGGTTGGGGAGAAGATGGGGTAGAGAGATAGGAGAGGGGGGAGTAGGTGATGGGGCATAGGGAGAGGTGGAGGAGAAGGGAGAGAAGAGGGGGAGGAGGAGAAGGGAGAGAAGAGGGGGAGGAGGAGGGGGAGGAGGAGGAGGGGGAGAAAGAGAGAAAAAAAGGGGGAGGGAGAGAAGAGGAGGAGGAGGGTGACAATTAGATGATGAGGAAGAAGGAATAGGAGGAAGAAAAGGGAGCTAGAGTGATTAAAACCCTTCCCACTTGTTCTTCCATTTGAACATTATACATGAAGTGTTTCTGATATAATGAAATAAAATAAAATAATTATCCTGACGTTCATAATTTACTGTAATCTTGTTAAATATTATGTAATTTTAGTCATAATTATATATATTTTTTTTCAAGTTTAACTATTTTTTTTTTCTATATTTCAGGTTAGTTTTGGAGGAAATGTGACATAAGGTGGAAGACAGGTGTTTCTGTGAGTATTATTAGAGGTGTTCTTGTTAATATTGCAGGTGTTGCATGTGAGGATTATAAACAGGTGTTGCGTGTGAGGATTATAAACAAGTGTTGCATGTGAGGATTATAAACAGGTGTTGCATGTGAGGATTATAAACAGGTGTTGCGTGTGAGGATTATAAACAGGTGTTGCGTGTGAGGATTATAAACAGGTGTTGCGTGTGAGGATTATAAACAAGTGTTGCATGTGAGGATTATAAACAGGTGTTGCATGTGAGGATTATAAACAGGTGTTGCATGTGAGGATTATAAACAGGTGTTGCGTGTGAGGATTAATATTACCTGTATATTAGCACCTCAGCTCGTACAGGTAAGATAAACTTAATGTACAGGATTTTCTTAATATATCTTTATGTGATTGATTTACACAAACTATAAACATTGGTGTTGGATGGAAAGGAGAATGTAATTAAGTATGGAAGGAAGATAATATATGTTTCTCCCCAAGGCAATGTTTATAACTTTCCGACCTTCCTTACGTCTCTCATTCCCACCTTCAGTCCAACTTTAAAATCTAGAGTCTTTGCAAATCAGTTCTTTCATTTCTTTCTTTTTTTATGTAAATGTGTATTTTTTTTTGTTTGATATATATTTGTGTTTATTCATTAGTCTTCTCCGTTGAAATAAGAAAGTGGATATATATGATTATCTCCCCCCCCCCCCCTTTGTCCGTCCGTATGTCTGTCTATCTCTGTCTGTCTGTCTGTCTGTCTTCTGTGTTTTTGTCTCTGTATGTGTGTTAGTCCTGACATTTGTTTTATAACCTGACACAAGTTTAGAATGAAGAAAATAACACATACAGTTTATATTCGTGTTTCTATAACATCATAAATGACCGACTGGAGGTAGTGTAGTGTGTAATAGACCTTGTAAGTGTAGTGTAGGTGTAGGTTACCCTCACAGCTACACCAACACTACCCAACCTGTCGTGAAAAATTGCTAGTGTTGTTACGAATCAGAATATTATGTAGTGAAAATATTCGTAGAAATATGATAAAGTATTACACCTCACCGATAAAAATATTGGATATTACTCGTAAATTGAAGTATACTGTTTATCACTAATTACTGCTGACAGGTGATTGGCCAGTGGCTCACCTGTAAAACATAAACAGAATATGGAGACATGATTGTGTTGGGGGGGGGGGGGACTTAAAGACACTCAATCTTGTATCAGACTTATAGAATTAAACTCCGCTACTTTATGTCGACTTACAGTACTGTTTTATAATGCCCTTGTGACACTTTTTTAATAACAAGTTTTTAATTTAATTTTGTGTCAGCTGTAAGTATGGAGAGTAATAATTATTTTTTATAGTATTTTTAATTTTATGGTTCTGGTCTACTGTATATAAGTCTGTTTTCTGGTATTTCACGGGAATTTAAATAAAAACTAATGTTGATAAGTTTTTCCAGTCTTTTGTAAGGATTTTACTTAAAGTTCCTACGGGCATTTACATGATATTAGCCTCAGGATTTTACAAGTCTTATTTAGGAGAATTTCCCTGACATTTTTATAAAATTTTCCTATAATTTCCTTCAGTCTTTACAAATCTCTAACTCCCACCAGTCTTTTTGCAATGATAATTTTCTCGTGTCTTAACAGGTCTCCTTTTACGATAATTTCCTCCTTGATAATTTGTGATAATTAGTCACAAAGAAAGTCAAAAGGGAAGTCGGGAACAACAATTGTGTATTATTTCTCTGTGATTATAATTTTACGGCAGCAAATCTTAATTCAACGTCGCCTGGTGGGAGAGAGAGAGAGAGAGAGAGAGAGAGAGAGAGAGAGAGAGAGAGAGAGGGGTAAGTCTTTTAAGTGGCTGGGACCATAACTCTGTGGGAACGTGATGGTGAAGCTTCCGTAATAATATTTCAAGTGTTGGAGAATGAGGGAGGAGAATGAGGGGGGGGGGAGAAGAAGAGGAGACGAGATAGGAGGAGGAAAGAGAAGGTGGATGGGAGAAGAGAGGGAAGAGGAGGATCAGGAGGGGGGGGGGAGAAGAGAATGAGGAGGGGAGTTGGGAAGAAAAAGATGAAGATGAGGAGGACGGGATAGAACAAGGGAAGAGGGGGAGTGTGAGGGGGTGAAGAGATGAGAAGCAGGGGGGGAAGGGAGAGGAAGAGGAAGACAGGAGAGGAGGAGGACACGAGAGGAGGAGAAGGGAAGTTTATTAGTTACATCATCCTTCACGGAGACAATAGAGGGCCGTAATGCCTTCCTACACCAGGGACTTGTTTACGATCCTCCCGCCGACGCCTCAGCCACTGCCGCCGCTGCCACTATTGCCACCACCACCACCTACCACTATCCCCACTACCCCCACTACCACTACCCCAACTACTACTACACCCACTACCACCCCCCCCTAATACCCCCCATTACCCCCCACTACCATCCCCCTCTAACACCCCCCACTACCACCATCATCACCACTATCCTCCTCCATAAGGCTTTTATGCGAGAGGGATAATGGCGACGGTGAGAGTGGGGGTGGTGTTGGTGGTGAGAGGGATGATTGTGTGTGTGTGTGCGTGTGTGTGTGTGTGTGTGTGTCCCCTCCCCTCCCCTTGGCCTGGCCACTGACCAACCGAATTCACTCAGTCGCCTCGGCTATATTAATAAGACTTAATATTTTATCCCTTCTGCTATATTGACTCTATATTAACTCCCTTAGCTCCAACCTAACCTAACCTAACCTAACCTAACCTAACTTAACCCAAGCAAAACACAGTATATATATATATATATATATATATATATATATATATATATATATATATATATATATATATATATATATAGTGTGTCTAGATAAAGAAAAAAGACTCGCCACTTAACAAAATTAACCTCGAGGAGTCGGGTTACGTGAGGTGTGTACAGCAGCTGTGAGTCATTAAGTAAAACTTCCATTGAATTGGTCAAGTTTTCTCGTCTATGTGACCTGTGTTTACGATACGGGATGGTGACGTCACAGGCGCCGTTATCTGTTTTCTTCCTTTGAGTTTGTGTTTCTTGTTGCCTTGTTGCTGGAGATAGATCATTTTGTAAATACGATAACCTGATATCTTGATGACTTAAGTTTTTGCTCTGTCTCTGATAACCTAGCATCTTGAGAGCTAACTTTAACCTGTGACACTATAACCTAACATCTTGAGAGCTAACTTTAACCAGGAACTAATATAACCTTGATACCTTGAAGTCTATAGCAAGTATCACAGCACAGTGGCGCTATATTACATCATTTGTGTCCATCTATCTTATAATACACCGAGTTGAACCGAACCAGAGAGAGAGGCAGACGTGGGTAATATATTTTCAACATACTATTTTGGCTTCCGATAATTGGTAAACTGAGCGCCTCCTCGTCCCCAGGTACAGCTTACCTGAGGGTGATTACCGTACACGAATATGGAGATCCACTGCATAATCCGTGTTTATTTTTGCCTTGGGTTTGTTTTTGGTATGTGGTTCACCCGTCGCCGTGTCTAGGAGGGAGTGAGGAAGAATGGTGAGGGGGGGGGGAGGTGAGTGACTTGGGAGTGTTTGTTTGCTCTCTGTCTGTCTGTCTACTTGTTCATCTGTCTGTCTGTTCGTGGTAGTATTGTACAGATTTTAGTGACAGCATCGCCCAGTCATTGTTATTGACACCGTTATATCATTGCTGATAGTGGCAGCAATTGCGAAAATTTACCTGTGTAATAATTTTCCCGCTTTTGTTGATTCAAGAAAGTAGTTTACACTTGTGTGTTGTCTGAACTAAGTTTGTGTTGCTTAAATGGATCCGTTTTGGAGATTCTTACTATTATTTTTACTCATCTGCCCCTCAACTCTATTCTTTGCCTGGTCACTCACTCACTCACTCACTTACTCACTCACTCACTCACTCACTCACGACTAATGATTGGTGTACAGGTGAATCGTCCGCGCTTTACCTGTAGTAGGGAACACAAGAAGGTATTCGATTTAATTAACTTCACAAACAGTTTAGATCCGAGACTGACTGCGCCATTATTTGTGCAACAGATTAAGTGAGTCAGTTAGAAGGTGTGTGTGTGTGCGCGCGCGGGTAAGAATGCCTCTGTAATATGTCTTTGGACTTACAAATTACATACAATTATCAAGTGGGCTTTAGTCATTGATCTCGTGACAACCCACCAAAAAGTTTTATCCAGTTCAGAAATTTTAGTTCACCCAATTTACTACATGGCTGTGGAGATGTTTAGCACCCTTAACCCACTGACGCCCTTCTGTTGGTTATTGACGCCGTAACATTAACCAGGGGAAGACTTCAAAGTAGTAGCATTAACCTCTTCCTCCTCCTTCTCCTCCTCATCAACACCACCACCCTGCCTCTCTCTTCCTCCTCCTCCTCCTCCCCAACATCCCCACCATCTCCACCATCTCCACACAACACAACTCTCTCTCTCTCACCCTCTCTCTCCTCTCTCTCTCTCTCTCTCTCTCTCTCTCTCTCTCTCTCTCTCTCCTCTCTCTCTCTCTCTCTCTCTCTCTCTCTCTCTCTCTCTCTCTCGTTTGTGTACGTATATAATAGACAAGTAAACTCGGACATAATGTGTTGGTTATTGCCTCCTGCATTACCATCAGGCAGATCCCCATGCCACCCCCTCACTTACTGCCTGGCACTACCCCTCACTTACTGCCTGGCACTACCCCTCACTTACTGCCTGGCACTACTCCCCCTCACTTACTGCCTGGCACTACTCCCCCTCACTTATTGCCTGGCACTACTCCCCCTCACTAACTGCCTGACACTACCTCCCTTACTAACTGCTTGGCACTACTCCCCCTACTAACTGCCTGGCACTACCCCGTCCCTCCACCACCAGCTCGTTACAGCTAACGAGGCAGTTCTCGCGGACCTTCTCCCTGTAGACTCGTAAGACGGCTCCTACCCATTTGTGACACAACGACGGTGACCCACACACCACAGCAGCCAGCACAGCGACGGTGACCCACACACACCACAGCAGCCATCACAGCGACGGTGACCCACACACCACAGCAGCCAGCACAGCGACGGTGACCCACACACCACAGCAGCCAGCACAGCGACGGTGACCCACACACCACAGCAGCCAGCACAGCGACGGTGACCCACACACCACAGCCGCCAGCACAGCGACGGTGACCCACACACCACAGCAGCCAGCACAGCGACGGTGACCCACACACCACAGCAGCCAGCACAGCGACGGTGACCCACACACCACAGCAGCCAGCACAGCGACGGTGACCCACACACCACAGCAGCCAGCACAGCGACGGTGACCCACACACCACAGCAGCCAGCACAGTGACGGTGGCCCACACACCACAGCAGCCAGCACAGCGACGGTGACCCACACACACCACAGCAGCCAGCACAGCGACGATGACCCACACACACCACAGCAGCCAGCACAGCGACGGTGACCCACACACCACAGCAGCCAGCACAGCGACGGTGACCCACACACACCACAGCAGCCAGCACAGCGACGGTGACCCACACACCACAGCAGCCAGCACAGCGACGGTGACCCACACACCACAGCAGCCAGCACAGCGACGGTGACCCACACACCACAGCAGCCAGCACAGCGACGGTGACCCACACACCACAGCAGCCAGCACAGCGACGGTGACCCCCACACACCACAGCAGCCAGCACAGCGACAGTGACCCACACACCACAGCCGCCAGCACAGCGACGGCAGCACAGACACACCACAGCAGCCAGCACAGCGACGGTGACCCACACACACCACAGCAGCCAGCACAGCGACAGTGACCCACACACCACAGCCGCCAGCACAGCGACGGCAGCACAGACACACCTCCACTGTGAGGCTGGAGCCACAAAGACTCTTGCGTTCACTTCCTCTCTCATCTGGAGACTTGAGACCTGACTCTAAATGGTTCACTTAACTGGTATATGATCACGTTTCTCCCCTTCACTTAAAGTTCACATGTTCATTTTCTCCACTTATCGCATCTAAGTAGCACAATTAAGTGTTATACGTTCGTCTAACTAGCTCACTGAAGGTAATTTTTCCGTTTCCTTTACCCCGTGACTGACAATATTTTGAAAGATGATTGAAATGGCTTCCTCCGCTCATGGTGACGATCAGAGAATTGAGAGGAAGTGCGTCTGTCCGTCCGTCCTAATAATGACTCACTCTTCCGAATTTGGAGAAGTTTCCTATGATGGTTCCTTTGTGTATCTCTCCTCTCCGTCATCCTCTCTAACTCATTGTGTTAAACTCACATAACATTGACCATCCCATCCCTGCCCTCCCTTCCTCCCTTCTCCGTTCCATCGCCTCCCTCCCTCCCTCTCTCCCTCCCTCCCTTCCCTCTCTTCCTTCCTTCTTCCATCTCCTTCCCTCTCTCTCCTTCATTCCCGTCTCCCTCCACACTACTCCCCTCACACTCTTCAAGACAGCATCCTACCCCCTCCCCCACAAGTTACAACCCTTGCCATACCTTTCTCTCCTCACCCCTCCCCTCCCCTCCCCCAAGTTACGACCCTTGCCTTAACTTTCTCTCCCCTCCCCTCCCCTCCCCTCCCCTCCCCACAAGTTACAACCCTTGCCTTAACTTTCTCTCCCCACCCCTCCCCACAAGTTACAACCCTTGCCTTACCTTTCTCTCCTCACCCCTCCCCTCCCCACAAGTTACAACCCTTGCCTTACCTTTCTCTCCCCACCCCTCCCCTCTCCCATCCCCCATTCCCCACACATCACCCCTGAGAGTACTAATGACTCGCAGATAATAGAAAGATGTACATCACACCCGTCTCCTCCTCCCCCCCCCCTCCCCGTCGCTACTCTCCACCCCACCAATATCCCCCCTGCCTCTACCCCCCCCTCCGCCACTACCCCCCTCCTCACCTTTCTCCGTTTCTCCCCCACGTTTATCTCCATCTCCTTCTCCCTCCAACACATCCTCTTACCCTTCCACTTCTTTCACCCCCATTACCTTCTCTCCCCCACCAACCCCCCCCCCCTTCGCCTCCACCACCTTCTACCCCTCTCTGAACTACAACCCTCCCTCTCCGTCCACTTCCCCCCCCCTCATCCTATTCGCTCAACCAACCCCTCCCCTTTCCCTTCCTCCTCCCTTTACCATCCCTCCCTGCACCCCTCCCTGCACCCCTACCCCCTCCCTGCACCCCACACCACCATTAACGGGGTAGGTAAGGCAGGGGGGGGGGAGGTAATGAGTGTGGCCTAGGGGTCTGATCCACTAGTCTAATCCTCTTCATTTTAAACTGCTGAATTTTTATATTACTTCCTAGGACATGGTAGCTCTGTGTGTGTGTGTGTGTGGGCATTACATTTAGATGGTGCCTTGTGTGTTATCTGGTGGTGGCAGGGGTCCTGTGTTCTAATGGTTTAACAAATCGTGTTAAACTTCCCCACAAAAAAGTTTACAATCATGATCATTATAACGTCATCATCATCTTATTAATATTATTATTTTTGTTCATCATTATTTTCTTCTTTTTCTTTTTTTATATTATTTAAAATTGTTCCTTAAAAATTACCTTTATTATTATTATTATTATTATTATTATTATTATTATTATTGCGGTGATTATTATTTTCATTAACTAATTATCATAAGTTTCATAATTACTCCCATTATAATTCCCTGCTGTATAATCACCAACAGATATAGCTCCACCCTTAGACTTACTCGATTCGTGACCTCTAACCTAACCTAACCTTCAGGTGATCCCAAGATAAGTAAATAGTGTGTAGTACGACATAGGGTTTGTGAAGTAAAGCCAGAACACGAGGCATACGATTCAGTATCTTCAGGACCCCAGCACGAGAAGAACTGCCTCATATATCCAAGGTTCCCGTTAACAGATGGATAAGGATCATAACTTTCAAAAATAGGACGAAAAAAAAATCATGACTACCTAACTCGTTCAGGATATTAATGGAATGGGTTGGGCTGGGCTGGATTTGGTTAAGTAAGGTTTGCTCTCTCTCTCTCTCTCTCACTCTCTCTCTCTCTCTCTCTCTCTCTCTCTCTCTCTCGGTGGTGCAGGAAAATGAGAAATAGAAGAAAAAATGAAGTGGATGAAGAACAAGAGGACTTGGTATTCCTTGATGTATCAGAGGCATGGAAGAAATGATGATGATGGAAGGATGAACAAGGATAAAACTGGATACGAATGAAGAAATGAGGTGGAAGAGAACAAGTGAGAGGATGATGGACAGAGGAAGGAGGAGGAGGAGGAGGATTAAAAACAAACACACCTGGCCGACTGACTAATCTACTGAAAGAGATTTGCTTCTGCACCCCCTCCCCCCACCCCACTCCTAACCCCCTCCCCCCTCCTTACCCTGCATGACGTCTCTTGCCAGGCTTTCTTCTTCTGCTTGTTCTCGTCTTTATCTTCTTCCTCTCTATTCATTCGTCATTCTGTTATGTTGAGGGAGTTTTTTTTTTCTTCTTTTCTTTATCTTATCTCTTGCTTTGTCTCTCAGTGCCTCTCTTCTCTATTTCTGTTTCTCTTTCTCTGTCTTATTTGTGTTGCCGGTCTCTCTTTGTTTTCTCTTTATCATATTTTCCACTGTTTCTCTTCCCATGTTTTTACGTAATTCCGTACATATATTTTTATCTTTCTTTTTCTCTTTTTATTGTGTAACATCTGAGTTTTTTTTATTATATATGTTAAGGGCCCTAAGTTAAGGGTACAGAGTTAAGGGTTTGAAGTTAAAGGCTCTATGGTTAAGAGTCCAAAGTTAAGTGTCCTAAGAGAAGGGTCCAAAGTTAAGGGTCCAAAGGGAAGGGTCCTAACAGAAGGGTCCAAAGAGAAGAGTCCAAAGTTAAGGGTCCAAAGTTAAAAGGCTCTAAGGTTAAGTCTCCATTTTATGTTCACAAATAACAAAGTCAAAATAAAGCCCAACCAAATCACAGGTTGGGGCATTTGTCTTGGAGATTAATGTACCTGTAGCTGAACCTGTAGCTGAACCTGTCGCTGAACCTGTCGCTGAACCTGTAGCTGTACCTGAACCTGTAACTGTACCTGAACCTGTCGCTGAACCTGTAGCTGTACCTGAACCTGTAGCTGTACCTGTAGCTGTAGCTGAACCTGTAACTGTACCTGAACCTGTAACTGTACCTGAACCTTAACTGTACCTGAATTTGTAACTGTACCTGAACCTGTAACTGTACCTGAACCTGTAACTGTATCTGAACCTGTAGCTGTACCTGAACCTGTAACTGTACGTGTATTGCGTAATGGTACAGCTAAAATTAAGGAAATTACTGTATGTAATGTGTGTGTGTGTGTGTGTGTGTGTATGTAATGTGTGTGTGTGTGTGTGTGTGTGTGTGTGTGTATGTGTGTGTGTGTGTGTGTGTGTGTCTACGCTGTTGATGGATTAACAAACTCGTGTAATTGTGTCAACGACGTCAGGTGACACTTGATGATTACCCTCGAGGCCACAAGTTCCCATCGCTCGTCCTCCAAGTTTTAACTCAATTTACATTTTCTCCGCAACTTACATGAGAATTATTTTTGAAACCTGTATTTTATTTTTTTAAGAAACGAAATCATACCATCAGGCGTTTAAGTGGCGGTGGCTGTGAACCCGCCTCCACCCCTGCTCTCCTCCTTCCTCCCCCCCACTGTGTTGACCTTGTGTTCACTGTTCACTACGTCTGTTGCCACACACCTTGAACTTCCTCCTCCAGACTTATCATCTGTTCATCAGGCCTCGTGATGTGGGATGTTAATGTTTCATTTTGAAGTCATGGGTGATGGCCTTCATACCTGTTGAATATCGACCAGGCATTCTGATTGGTGTCCTGAGTTCAGTTGTTCATCGCCACGGTTGCCATGTCTCTCCAGCCCTCGCCTCACCCCCCCTAGTGATCTGTTCACTCGCACGCCCGCATGTTCATTCCCACCCACCGACCGTCGATTTGTACGATCACTGCGTTCACTTGTTCATCAAGGATAGTTCAAGTTGAGCCGAGGGGATGACGTTGAGGTCTGTGAGTGTTGACGCAGTGCGGTGTGAGGACCAAGCCAAGCATATTTGCCCAGGAATTTTGCTTCTTGATCAATCAAAATCAGTATGCAAGTATGCCGTTTCATGTGATCGGAATACACAACTAGCTGCTCCTCCCAAGGCCAAGACCATCTTCACCTGCAGTTTTTTTCTCTGTGTCTTTCTTTCACTCTTTGTACTTTTGTGTTTCTGAATCTCTTTGATAAGAAGCTCGGGGCGTCGGAGCGAACACTGAGGCAGCCGTAGAAACAATAACAGGAACTGAGTGTGTGGAGGAGATGCCCGACATGAAGCCAGTGTGTGTTTGGTTCTGTGATTGCCGGGTGCTCGTGCCTGCTGTGGCGCCCCCAGTGGGAGGGGAGCTCCCTTGTGCCACATCCTTCTGACGGTGAGTCCTGGGGTCTCTGGAGTGCATGTAGACATCCTCAAGGGGCGGGGTCATTGTCGCAGTAGTTGAGCATAAGGAACGAGAAGAGATGTGTTGGTGTGTATACATGAAGCAGTGCCGAGTGCAGACCGACCCGGGCCAAGTTAAGGAGGGTTCAGCACATCCCCTTCGGGCACTAGCTTAATGAACTAGACTCACTTGCAATTTTGGGTCTTAAGAATGTGGGTGATACAGGCGAGAGTGGCGTACAGCAGCGAGTGAGTCAAACGTCCAATCATTCATCCTGAGCTACAGGTAAGGGCAGGTGAGACCCGCATCCGATTGTGCTCCCGCGACTTGATTCGCGTTTACGATTATTTCGGCCGTTTTTCTCAAGTTCGTTTCGTCTAACCTAAAGGATTCGAGTTGATAAATGTAGAAGAGGAAAAAAGACGGTCGTACAGAGGTTAAGATCCGGCAGTGAGACGACGTGGGTAGCGATACCAGGACGACCACGGGCAGGGGTGTGGACGACGGGCAGGCAGGACCACGCGGCGCCCCGCTCTCAACACCACCACACACACAAACCTCCACCAGTTTTCGTCGAATTTTAATGCCTTTCGCTGAGGTGCTTTCTTGTTTTCACTCTTCGATAGGAGCGAAGACCTGTGGCTCTGCTTGGGAGTTTCCGTTTCAGTGATGATTGTTCATTTACGGCCAAGATTGACGGAGATGGGGCATAATAACACAGGAAATAAAAGGAGGAATAAATGTAAACAAGCAAAGAGAAAGAAAATTGTTGGGTTCATGCCTGTACACTGCATTCTTGTCTGATGTACAGTGTTTAATGCACATTGTTTTGTCCTGTTTTTCTTACCACCAACCACTGGCCCGTATTGTGTTGGAGAGGTGGCCTTGTGAACCACTACCACACCCTCCCCTACACCACGCCCCATCACCACACCCTCGCCCTACACCAACCTCTACTAGCCACACTCTCCTCTGCACTATCACCACTATTACCACACCCTTCCCTACACCACCACCACTATTACCACACTCTTCCCTACACCACCACCACTATTACCACACCCTTCCCTACACCACCACCACTACGTCTCCCTTACACCACCACTCCCACCGCCACCCCACCTCCCATACACCACCAACACAGCACCCTTACGCAAACCACCAATACTTCCACACCCTCCCCTACACCACCACACTTCCTCTACACCACCACGCACTCCCCTACACAACCACATACTCCTTTATACCACACCCTCCGCTACACCACCACACCCTCCCCTACACCACCACACCCTTCTCTACACCACCACACTGTCCTCTACACCACACCTTCCCCTACACCACCACACCCTTCTCTACACCACCACACTGTCCTCTACACCACGCCCTCCCCTACACCACCACACCCTTCTCTACACCACCACACTGTCCTCTACACCACGCCCTCCCCTACACCACCACACCCTTCTCTACACCACGCCCTCCCCTACACCACCACACCCTCCTTTACACCACCACACTGTCCTCTACACCACACCCTCCCCTACACCACCACACTGTCCCCTACACCACCACACCCTCCCCTACACCACCACGCCCCCCCCCTACACCACCACGCCCCCCCCTACACCACGCCCTCCCCTACACCACCACTTTTGTGACTAACACGCTTTTTAACACAGGTGAACCAAGTTTAGATCATCTGAAGATTAACACCCTAGCGGTACCTGGAGTAAGGTTAGGCTAGGCTAAGTTAGGTTAGGTTAGGTGTGTCTGTCTGTGTGTTTATTTGAAGGAAGAATAGAAGGCAGGAATGATAGACATAAAGGAAGGAAGGAAGGAAGGAAGGAAGGGTAGGCGTAAAGGAAGGAAGAACGAACAATCAGTCAGGGTCGCGCCCATACCTGACAGACACAACCAATCATGCTCCTCGTGACTCGTTAAGATCACGCCCTGAAGTTTGACATTTAAGTCAGATGTTTTAGGTCTTAAGTCTTATGGGTCTTAGGTCACAGGTGTTAGGTCACTGGTGTTCGGTCTAAGGTGTTAGGTCACAGGTGTTAGGTCACAGGCGTTAGGTGTTAGGTCACAGGTAATAGGTGTTAGGTCATAGGTGTTAGTCATAGGTGTTAGGTCACAGGTGTTAGGTCACAGGTATTAGGTCTTAGGTCACAGGTGTTAGGTCACAGATATTAGGTGTTAGGTCACAGGTGTTAGTCATAGGTGTTAGGTCAGGTGTTAGGTCACAGGTGTTAGGTGTTAGGTCACAGGTGTTAGATCACAGGTATTAGGTGTTAGGTCACAGGTGTTAGGTCATAGGTGTAAGTCATAGGTGTTAGGTGTTCGGTCGTAAGTGTAAGGTGTTCGGTCATAATTGTTAGGTCAGATCTTAGGTCTTAGGAACGGGGTTATATCACCAAAGAAATGTACTAAGTGCGGTGGTTGGGTGAATACAGTGCTCACCTCCTGTCATCTGGGTCGGTGGTTCCATCCCGAGGCACTCCTAGTCGACCCAGCTGTAAATGAGTACCTACCTCTTACAAGTTGGGGAAGTGAAGGAGGTCGGAGTACAATGCCGTCGAGTACAGTGCCGTCGAGTACAGTGCCGTCGAGTACAATGCCGTCGAGTACAATGCCGTCTACTCTGTCTCTTTGAGTACCGAAGGTTTAATATACAAGTGTCCTACGCCATGTCAGTACATATACTAACTTACACTAAACGCCTTTAAGACCTTACTTGATGAAGAGCAGTAATACATCATAACATCAACATGATCAAGTTTATGGAAACCCCGAAATTTAGTCTCGAAACAAAGGAAATTTTGCAACGTAAGTAATACCGCAGGACCTTTAACCTTTTCAGTCTCCTAAAGCTCGAATTTCAGTTCAATTGGACGTGGAGAAGACAATATTAGATTAGGGGGGAGAGGGAGGAAAGAGATGAAAGGGGAGGAGGGGCTCGGGAAAGTGGTGAAGAGGCAGGAGGAGGTGGAAAATTGGAGAGGGGAACGTGGGGGAAGGGGAGTAAGGAGGGGTGAGAAAAGGGAAGGGAGGAAAGGGAGGGAGGAAAAGAGAAAGAGGGGAAGAAGAAAAGGGAGGAAAGAGGGAGAGGTAAAAGTATTTTCGTAGCTTTGCCTCTTCACACGCCACCTGTTGGATAATGTGTACGGTAAACTATCTTATTATTATTATTATTATTATTATTAGTAGTAGTAGTAGTAGTAGTAGTAGTAGTAGTAGTAGCACCAGCAATGTTAATACTAGTAGTAGTAACACAATAGTAGTTGTAGTAATATCAAGAGTATACACATAAAGAGTAAAATATATATGAGTGACACGTAAAGACTGTTGCATAAAGACTTAACACAAAGAGTTACACCTATGAGTGATACATAAAGAATTACACCGAAAGAATGACACATAGTGATACAGTAAATAGTACAATGAGTGCTTGCCTGGAGTGCCTGGCATGCTGAGACTGTCACCCAAGCAGCCAGGCAAAAACATTCATTGACAATCTTGAGTGAAACCTCCCGCGCTCACTGCAGGAAATGACTCGACATGCCATGCATTTCTCCCCCAAAATCAGATAAGAACTCTGGTGCATTTTAATTTCAAGAATCACATGAAGATTAGGCACCCCCAGCTTATATTACCTTAGGATTAACCACCTTAACTTATCCGTACCTAATCTCGTCTAACCTGACCTAACATAGTTTAACCTAACCTAACCAAACCTAACCTCTAGGTAGCGTTAGTGTGGTTAATCCTAAGGTGAAATAAGATTGGGTGTGTAGCGCCGCTGTAGACCACGTGTACTGTATCGCCACAGTTAGACACGTGATAGTTTCTTCAGATGGTCAGGATTTCACTGTCTGTTATAGTGTACATAGTAAGAATTTGGTGTCAGCTGTACCCAACATAGGAAGAATTAGTTGTCAACTGTAATCCATAAATTAAATAATATATAACTGAAGACAGGAATACGAAGGTGAAAATAATAAGAAAACAACAAAAATGAATAGATAGAGAGAATGATAATTATAAACATGATGATAATTGGGAGAAGGAAAAGTAATTGACTAAATCAAGGAAGTCCCAGAACGGATAAATCAAGACAGAGAGGAGGAGGAGGAGGAGAAAGAAGAAGGAACTCATTAGAATATGAAAGTAGTGAGAGGGAAACGAGGTGATAAAGGGTAGGAGTGAGAAGAAGAAAAAGATAGGAAGGGTAGATTGTTGATGGAAGAGTGGAGGGGCGTGGGTTTGAGAGAGAGAGAGAGAGAGAGAGAGAGAGAGAGCGAGCATAATATCGCCATTCCTAAAACAAAACTCTTACAATAAATTTAGAAATGCCATTTAAAGTTTAGAATTGACATAGATAAGCTTCATAATGTTTAAAATTGCCATAAATGAACTTGGAAGAGCCTTTTGAAAACCCACCTTATCACAGATATGTGTCAGGTCGTATGGTCGCTGTGTTGGTCGGGGACATGAAAGTTAACAATAGCTTAAACATTAAATTATATATTAAACTCAACACACTAATAGTAGACTGTGAAAAAAAAAATTGTCTTTGAATTAATTTTTACGGGAGAAAAAGCTTTTGTTTGTAGAATTATTACTCCCCAAACATTAGTGTTGGTCCACGATTTATCTCATTCAAAGTTTAATTTAGTCAAACTAATTATACGAGTTTCGTTCAGTATTTGCATATTATGATTAAATTTTAGGAAAGGTATGAAATGCTTCGTTTATGCACAAAGCTATCTACATGCAAACACCCCAGGTAAAGCTGTGTTAGACCTGGGGTGTAAATATTAAGCATATGTGTGTGAGAGAGAGAGAGAGAGAGAGAGAGAGAGAGAGAGAGAGAGAGAGATTCTTCACCACTAAATTAAAACGACCAAAACCATTACCAGAATTACTTAAAACATCCTTGAGAAATACTGACTTTTTTTTTTCCTTAATACTCGGTTTCAATTTTCCGTCCTGTACAGATCACTTGTCCCACTCCTAAACAACCTTTGACTCTAATAAGCACAGCGATGTTTTTTCTTGTTTTACGAGGTATCATAACAAATTGCAATAAGGAATGAATATATTTTTTTTTTCAATTGACGTCGTTCGTTTTATTTGTTTTTTTGTTTTTCTCTCTTCTTTATCATAGTGTTCTTGTAGTTATAGATTTCTCTCATTTCTGTTTATGGCTTTGCACGTATCTTGTAATCGTATGTCAATTACTGTAGACTAATGCAGGAGATATTAATTGTCTTCATGTCTACCATATTGTTTTACTTATCATAGCATATGTCTGTCTCTCTCTCTCTCTCTCTCTCTCTCTCTCTCTCTCTCTCTCTCTCTCTCTCTCTCTCTCTCGTGCACATTCTACCAGTCTCAGTGTTCAAGGACTAGCCACCACCACCACCACCACCGCTTGCAGTCTCTCTAGCAATCATTTTAATTATAAAACTTGTTCATATTGCGTCTACAAAATATTGCTTTCTAATCCCGTCTTCTTCTTTTTCTAACCACTTTTCTTTTTTTCCTCTCTCCTCAACCACGACTCGCCCTCAACATGGTATAGCTGACATATTATACGTGGTTTGGTTGCTCTCTCTCTCTTATCTAACTACGGCAATTGAAGGAGAAATCTTAATATGAAATGTTTTTGTCATAGTTTTCTTATGTCTCGTCTCTTTGTCTCTCGGTCGATGGTTTTCTTAAGTGGTTAAGTGGTTTTAAGTGGTTATTGTTATGGTGATTCTGAGGTATTATTTTTATCAACCAATCTACCCAAGCTTATCAAATCAAAGCTTACTTAACCTAACCAAGCTTATCAAATCAAAGCTTACCTAACCAAGCTTATCAGATCAAAGTTCATCTAATCTTACCTCATCTAACCTAGCTTAAAATAAGGTAATCTAACCTAACCAAGCTAAGCTAAGGCAGGCTAACCTAACCTAATCTAACCACACGACCAGGCACCTATCACCCTCCATCGCTCATTACTCGTTCTGGTACAAGGTGACCGTGAACATACGAGGTGACAGTGAACGTACAAGGTGACAGTGAACGTACGAGGTGACAGTGAACGTACGAGGTGACAGTGAACGTATCAGTTTCTTCTTTTTCTTCTATTGGCTAAAAATCTTTGTTTTATTTCTCACATAACAAATATTCTCTAGAAGTCAGTAATACTCTATAACTCTCCTGTAATTCATTTTAAAACTCTTGCATTGTAATTTTTCACATCATGTAATATGGTTTTAGGTTAGGGTCTTGGTGGGGAGTGTATAATGGGAAGAAATCGAGTTTTATTTTTCAAGAATTTCAGGCTAAATATTAACAAAATAAACCTGAAGATTACCAGGGCTTCATGTTGTCGTTATCTATATCAACAAAGTGAAAGTGTGTCTCATAGGTAATGTGGATATTGCACACTATATACTAAGTCCTCAGTACACAAAGAGCCAGCATGGCCGTTATTGGCTAAAAAGTATCTTGTAAAGTTAAGTACAGTTGGGGAAAGATGTCCCTACGCCCCCTGTGGTAACCCGTGTCTCCAAACGGCGGACCTATATGACCTATAGCAAACCTATCCACCAATCACGTCCGTCGTTACTCGACCAATACCTGCAGCATCTGCCAGGCGTCACTTACCTGCACCACCTGCCAGGAGTCACTTACCTGCACCACCTGCCAGGACTCACTAACCTGCACCACCTGCCAGGACTCACTAACCTGCTTCACCTGCTATCAGTCACTAACCTGCACCACTTGCCAGGCGACACTAACATGCACCACCTGCCAGGAGTCACCACCTGCCAGGAGTCACTAACCCGCACCATCTGCCGGGTGACATTAACCTGCACCATCTGCCAGAAGGGTCCAAGAGAAACGTCCGCTTTGAGCAAGTTCCAAGTATTTACACAGGAGTGGACAAGGATCTGTTTAACATACAAAAGCTCCTTAGAGCATGATGGACGCGACACAGCCAGCGAGAGAAGCGCAGTCAACCAGGATCACCCAGCACCAGGTCAAGTTAGGTTAGGTTAGGTTGTGTTAGGGTAGATTAGGTTGGGTTAGGTTAGGTTATGTTTAGCTATGATTAGGTTAGAAAAGCTTTGGAAATTCCTCTCAATTTGTCTCATCTCCCGGAACTTCTCCAGCGCCCACCTTCTCCTCCTCCAGCACTCACCTCCTCCAGCACCCTCCTCCTGCAGCACCCTCCTCCTGCAGCACCCTCCTCCTCCAGCACCCTCCTCCTCCAGCACCCTCCTCCTCCAGCACCCACCTCCTCCAGCACCCTCCTCCTCCAGCACCCTCCTCCTCCAGCACCCACCTCCTCCAGCACCCTCCTCCTCCAGCACCCTCCTCCTCCAGCACCCTCCTCCTCCAGCACCCACCTTCTCCAGTACCCTCCTCCTCCAGCACCCTCCTCCTACAGCACCCTCCTTCTCCAGCACCCTCCTTCTCCAGCACCATCCTCCTCCAGCACCCTCCTCCTACAGCACCCTCCTTCTCCAGCACCCTCCTCCTCCAGCACCCACCTCCTCTAGCACCCTCCTCCTCCAGCACCCTCCTTCTCCAGCACCCTCCTCCTCCAGCACCCTCCTCCTCCAGCACCCACCTTCTCCAGTACCCTCCTCCTGCAGCACCCTCCTTCTCCAGCACCCTCCTTCTCCAGCACCCTCCTCCTCCAGCACCCACCTCCTCCAGCACCCACCTCCTCTAGCACCCTCCTCCTCCAGCACCCTCCTCCTCCAGCACCCACCTCCTCTAGCACCCTCCTCCTCCTCCAGCACCCACCTCCTCCTCCAGCACCCTCCTCCTCCAGCACCCTCCTCCTCCAGCACCCACCTCCTCCAGCACCCACCTCCTCCAGCACCCTCCTCCTCCAGCACCCTCCTCCTCCAGCACCCTCCTCCTCCAGCACCCTCCTCCTCCAGCACCCACCTCCTCCTCCAGCACCCACCTCCTCCTCCAGCACCCACCTCCTCCTCCAGCACCCTCCTCCTCTAGCACCCTCCTCCTCCAGCACCCACCTCCTCCTCCAGCACCCACCTCCTTCAGCACCCTCCTCCTCCAGCACCCTCCTCCTCCTCCAGCACCCACCTCCTCCTCCAGCACCCACCTCCTCCTCCAGCACCCACCTCCTCCAGCACCCACCTCCTCCAGCACCCTCCTCCTCCAGCACCCTCCTCCTCCAGCACCCACCTCCTCCTCCAGCACCCACCTCCTTACCACCACTTACATGGTATACAAACACGTCGAGAACGTCATTAATTATAGGTGTCATAGTACCATATAACACAGGTGTCGTTCTGGTTTTATATCTTATCACTTAAAGAGGTTTTGTTGAGATTTTGAGAGCAAGTTTAGAGAGGGAGGAGAAATTGGTTCTGATAAGCCCTTCTTGGTCATCCTGTTGTAGCGTAAATATAACTTGAAACTTTATTATAGCTTGAGCGCCTGTTTGGTCTGGTCTTCTGCGAGTAATATGACTGAGGTGGTTGTCGTGTGGGGGTGTGGGCAACAGGGGTGAGGTGAGGTGATTGCCCCGCGTGGTGTGGTCAACAGGGGTGAGGTGAGGTGATTGTTTTGCGTGGTGTGGGTAATAAGAGGTGGTTGTTGTGTGAGGTATGGGCAACAGGTGATTGCCCTACGCAGTGTGGGCAACATAGGTGAGGTGAGGTAATTGCCCCGCGCAGTGCGGACTGAGGTTCTGCGCCCTGGCAAGTGAGAGACTTAAACTCCGTCAAGATAGTGAGCCAGATGAGAGTTGAAGGAGGAACTGTAGACAATGTTATCTCTGCCCTGCCGTCTCCGCTCTCCTCCACCCATCAGTTGGGCCCCGGGCCAGCTGGCTGATGCAAGCACTCACACACACACACACACAGGGGTAAACAAACTCTTATGCTTGTCCTCGTCTCTTCACTTACGTATGGTGTTTACACAATAGCCTTTTATTGCCTTACCTCGGGAGGACGGTCACCCGACTGCTACCCCTTCCACCCCCTCTTACCTGCTAAGGGTCACCTGTATTCATTTTCAGAGAGGTAGCTGCCAGGTAAGCCTTGTACCTTCCCCCTTTTCCTACCCTCCCCTATTTAACTGCTTCCCCCTTCCTACCTGCCCACCCCCCCCACCTACCTGCCGTCCCACCCACCCACCCACCCACCCACCCTGCCCTACCCTACCCTACCCTACCCTCAGCCTACGAATGCATTAAGGAAAGATATCCTTGCAAAGTCGATAGTCAGTCGTACAGAACCTCTTCCTACCCTTACCCCAGACAAACACTATGTGGAACTCCCTGCCACACACACACACACACACACACACACACACACTGATTTTTCTTTATCATTTATCCTCCACCAGTTGAAAACATCCTGCTTCATATATATCCAGACTTTGGTAAGGTGACGCCAAGGTGGATAGATATGACAGCCGTACTTATCTGATCTTCCCCCTGTCATATATTTTTTGAAGACGAAAAATTATAAAGATACATTATTTGATCTCAGCTTAGTGGAGATATAACGAGACAATACAAGGATGCTGTTGATGAGTCTTCATACATATCACCCCCACAGCACATATCACCCCCACAGCACATATCACCCCCCACAGCACATATCACCCCCACAGCACATATCACCCCCACAGCACATATCACCCCCACAGCACATATCACCCCCACAGCACATATTACCCCCACAGCACATGTTACCCCCCACAGCACATATCACCCCCCACAGCGAGCATCACCCCCACAGATCACTCCCACAGTTGTAGATGCCGTGATTATTGGATATACCGGTGTAAATGCTGTGGTGATATAGTGTTAAGGAAATAACAGCACGAAAATATTTAACACAGGTAACTTGTAATTAACGGTAAGGAACCATTTTAACCACCTGTATGGATATTTCTAGCACAGGTGGCGTAATAATTAACACTAGGAAGCTCTTAGACACAGGTACATGGCGTGATAGGTGTCTAGGACGGCATTCTCGGACTGCTTGTATCATGTTGGCCTCACATGGTCCTATCACCCTCCCACCCGCGCATTACCCGTGTGGCTAGCATAGGGAACTGATTAATAGCGCTGTTTCCTAGTACTTGTTTTTGCCAGTATTTGTATGGTCTATGATGTTACTTACGGAGACAACGAAAGGAAAGGAGGCGGTGGGAGAGGCGGGGAAAGGATGACGGGATATGAAAAGGAGATAGGAGAGGTGATGGAGGTGAGGGGGAGGGATGAGGGGTGGGTGAGAAAGGGGTAAGGGGGATGAACAGCTAGTTACAACGTTTGTACTTTCTCTACCCACCAGTCTTAGCAGTTACCACCTTGCAGTCTGTTTGGGAGGGAGGCTACAGTATTATACAGAATTTGTTGCCGATTTCAGGCGTAAAGTCTCCCACTCATCCTTCCTGTGTTGGAGTGGCTGTGGTGTTGGGTACTCCTCCGACTCCCACGACCTACCGATAGTTCCTCATACATTCTCGATGGAGTTGAGATCGTACCCTTTACTCAGTCACTGCAGAGGTTGTAGTTCTGGCCAAAATATCGCATCCCTCAAACGATTGTAAAGGGTGAAAGGTGATGAGTGATGCTAGTAGTTGTGGTAGATGGAGATGTAGAAGGTGGAGGGTGATGAGTGATGCTGGGAGTTGTGGTAGATGGAGATGTGGAGGGTGATGAGTGATGCTGGTAGTTGTGGTTTGTGGTGGTAGTGGATGTTACTGTAGTGATGAGTAATACTGGTAGTTTTGTTTGTTGGTGGTGGTGACTGGTGACCCGAGTGTTGCCGGTAATTGTGTTAGTTATTGTTGGTGTCTAAGAGTCACCTCTTAAGTGTACCTGTATACATGTGAGCTTACCTGCTGGGTGTACTTGTGACTGTACATGTAAGTGTATATGTGACTATACCTATAACTGTACCAGTGACTGTTCCATTGAGTGTACCTGTGACTGTAACTACCTCTGATTGTACCTGCAAGTATACCCGTGACTGTACCTACAACTGTACCTGTGACTGTACCCCTGATTGTACCTGTGACTATATCTGTATTGTACCTGTGACTGTACCTATAAGATAACCTGTGATTGTACCCTGTAATGCGTTGCAATAGTGTTAAATCATTTGACAAGTCTTAGCAATGCCTCGTTAAGATCTTCTTCTTCTTCTTCTTCTTCTCCTCCTCCCCCTCCTTCTCGTTCATCATCAAGCACCTGTCTCCTCACCGACTAAACAATTTTTATCGGTAGCTACGGGCGATGTTCACTCAACAGCTGCCGACACAAACCTATCTTGGGTATTTCCTGTTGTCTTCTTAATTGTAGTTCCCAGTGGTGTGGTGACCTGGTGAACGGGTGTGTGAGGGGGTGAACGAGTGTGGTAACCAGGTGAACGGGTGTGTGAGGGGTGAACGAGTGTGTGAGGGGGTGAACGAGTGTGGTGAGGGGGTGAACGAGTGTGGTGACCTGGTGAACGAGTGTGGTGACCTGGTGAACGAGTGTGTGAGGGGGTGAACGAGTGTGGTGACCTGGTGAACGAGTGTGTGAGGGGGTGAACGAGTGTGTGAGGGGGTGAACGAGTGTGGTGACCTGGTGAACGGGTGTGTGAGGGGGTGAACGAGTGTGGTGACCTGGTGAACGAGTGTGTGAGGGGGTGAACGAGTGTGTGTGTGAGGGGGTGAACGAGTGTGGTGACCTGGTGAACGAGTGTGTGAGGGGGTGAACGAGTGTGGTGACCTGGTGAACGAGTGTGTGAGGGGGTGAACGAGTGTGTGTGTGAGGGGGTGAACGAGTGTGGTGACCTGGTGAACGAGTGTGTGAGGGGGTGAACGAGTGTGTGTGTGAGGGGGTGAACGAGTGTGGTGGCCTGGTGAACGAGTGTGTGAGGGGGTGAACGAGTGTGTGTGTGAGGGGGGTGAACGAGTGTGTGAGGGGGGTGAACGAGTGTGTGAGGGGGTGAACGAGTGTGGTGACCTGGTGAAAGAGTGTGTGAGGGGGTGAACGAGTGTGTGAGGGGATGAACGAGTGTGTGAGGGGATGAACGAGTGTGTGAGGGGATGAACGAGTGTGTGAGGGGGTGAACGAGTGTGTGAGGGGGTGAACGAGTGTGTGAGGGGGTGAACGAGTGTGTGAGGGGGTGAACGAGTGTGTGTGGGGGTGAACGAGTGTGTGAGGGGGTGAACGAGTGTGTGAGGGGGTGAACGAGTGTGTGAGGGGGTGAACGAGTGTGTGAGGGGGTGAACGAGTGTGTGAGGGGGTGAACGAGTGTGTGTGGGGGTGAACGGGTGTGTGAGGGGTGAACGAGTGTGTGTGGGGGTGAACGAGTGTGTGAGGGGGTGAACGAATGATGATGATGATGAAGAAGTTAGTAGACAGTAATGATAATGATAATGATGGTGACGACTAAAGTAGGAGACACTAATGGTGATGAAAATGATGATAATGATGATGATGATAGGAGACCGTGATGATGATGATATTCTTGATGATAATGATAACAACAATACGTAGAAAGGTATAGAGAGGGAAGCAGGAAGAAAACAGAGGATGAGGAAGAAAGCAGAAGGACAAAGGAGGAGGAGGAGGAGGAGAAGCAGTAGATGGAAGAGGAAGAGGAGAAGGAGCAGTAGAAAGAGGAGGAGGAGGAGCTGTGCTAGGAATATTTAACGAGATGGCAGGTAGTGATGATGATGCAAGTGACAATTTTAACAGCAGGGGGTAGGTTAAAGAGGCACCTCGACCTGAATACACACACTCACCTGCCCCAAGGTGGGTGAGCACAGGGATGGGTCACCTGTACCTACCACCTCGTATCCTCCCCACGTATGGTAGTAATGGGTTGAGTGGTTGTTGATATTTCTGGTTGGTAGTCGTAGATGTTATTTGTGGTTGGATTAGTTAGTTGTTTATGGGGGGGGGGGGGAGTTGTGGTGGATGGTTTCAGTGTTAAGTAGCGAGAATAGTTGTGGAAGTTATCATTATGGTAAGTTATAATCTAGTGGTTGTGGTGGTTACAGTGTCAGGTGATAGTTACGTACATTAGTAGATATTATTATGGTAGAGGTTGTTACAGTGTCGTATTGGGGAGTTGATATGGTAGTAATGATACCGATATAGAGATGTACACACACACACAGAGACACACACAGAGACACACACACACACACAGACACACACACACACACACACACACACAGACACACACACACACACACACACACACAGACACACACACACACACACACACACACACACACACACACAGACACACACACACACACACACACACACCGGGTAGGGACCCTAAGTGCCAGTTCAGTGGTGAGTTTTACTACGTTGACAAACTGGCCTTTACGAGCGTCTCCAGGCCGTTACGTCACCTACAGCCGTGCCTAGCAGTGATCGGTGGCTCTGCCTGGCGAAGCTGGTACATTGGAGGATGGGGGGGGGGGGATCTTTAAACTGTGAGGGTAGTTCTTGTATGGTAGTCCTCATATTATTGTGTGTGGGTGGGCGTGTATGTGGATGGGTGTGTGTGTGTGTGTGTGTGGGTGGGAGTGTATGTGGGTGGGTGGGTTCCACGGTCGAGGGAAGTGAAGAGTGACTTGGTAAGAGGAAAGATAAATGTTAGTTTAATGTTGATGAACGCTGGAGTAGCGAGTGGAGAGTCTGGGCTCAAACAGATGTATAATCATGTACCGGATTTAGACAAGTGTGGGATCATGTACCTGGTTTAGACAGATGTATAATTATGCATTGGGTTTAGACCAGACCAGACCAGACCAGACCTCACTAGACCTATGTCATCCTCCTCTTTCTCCTCTTCCATCCTCTTACTCTTCCAACTCTCTTCCACTTCCTCTACTCACTAACTTCCTTCCACGTCCTTTCCTCCCCTTTCCCTTCCTTCTCCATCCCTTTCCTCCTTCTTTCCTCATCTCCCCCCCCCCTCTCTCCTTCTCCATCTGCCTCCTCCATCCTTCCTCCACTTTTCTTCTCTCTCCACATTTCCCCTCTCGTCTTTCTCCATCTTCCCCCTCCCCACTCCCCTCCCCACTCCCCAACCAGTACGGTAGGTGGTCGTCAACGGTGCCTGCTTAGTGTGCAAGACTTTCCTTCTCATTCTCTCCCACCTCTATCTACCCCACCACCCCCCTCCCCTCCTTTACCACCCCCATTGTCCACCCCCCCTCTTTTACCACTCCTTTTGTCCATCTCCCGCTCTCCTTCCTCACCCTTCCATCCCACAATTCTCCCCCTCTTCACTATCTCTCTTAGTTTCCCCTTCATTCTTCCTTTCTTCACCCAATATCTCTCTCTCCCTCCTTCTCTTCCTCTCTTCCTCATCACCAATTTCCTTCTCCTCCGCTTCTCCACCAACTCCCTTACTCCATTCCTCACCATCATCTCCCCCCCCCCTCCACCTATCCTCCACCCCTCCCCATTCTCTACTCCACCATCTCCCTCCCCTTCCTTTCTTCACCACCACCTCCCCCATCACCCCACCTCCCCCATCACCCCCCCCCCTCACAGGTAGTCGTCACCGCTACCTGTTTAGTGTGCAAGGTAATCTGGTTGACTGACGGCCCGCCTAAAACCTAATTCACCTGGAGGTCGCTGGCCTGGATCCCCTTCTGTGGTTTGGCTCGGGCGAGTTTGTGTGGGCGTCTCTCGTTTTGTCTGTGGCTGTGTTCGGCACTGTCTTACGTTTGCATCTGTTTCGTCTGTGATACAGCCGTGGTTTGTCTGTTTTATTGTATTTCTAGAGTCATTAGTGGTTGGTCAGGTTGGGTTCAGTAGGTTAGGTTAGGTTAGGTTGTGGGAAAGCAATTTTGCGTGACTTTTTTGCAATGTGTCAGGTATCTCTTGCACTTAAATGTAACATCTCTTATCATCCTACCCCTCCTTCATCTTCCTCCTCCTCTTTCATCCACTTCCTTCTCTTTCTCTTCTCTTCCTTCCTCTGAAGTCTTTGGGAGGGGGGGGGGGGGGTGGTGAGAACATGCTGCATTAGCTTCCGAAATTTATTATTATTATTATTATTATTTGCAACTATATGCGATATAATTTATTCACCCAATAATGAACTCAACAAAAGTTTTATTGCAAAAAATATCATAAAACGGCTTACTACAATTAATAAAGCAACTCGGGTAATCTTTTGACATGTATTTGGCACGACTGCTACGAGCGTGAGTTGTGACAGCACATTTTTTGACTAATGTCGTTTTCAGTGATGAATCTACATTCCATCTGTCTAGTAAAGTGAACAGATACAATTGCTGCATACGGGAATCAGAAAATCCCTTTTTCATTTCTTAAACACGAGCGTGACAGTCCTAAAATAAACGGTTGCTGCGCACTCTCCTATAACTGTGTGATTCGACTATTTTGCCTCCGTGAGAACACTGTGACAATAACATAGATATGCTTGAATTTTATGCCGTACCTCAGCAACATGGGGTACCACCACACTGGGGCTTACAAGTGCGCGATTTCCTCAATGAAAACTTCCCTACTCGTTAGATCGGGCGTGATGGTCCCATTCTGTCAAGGACAAGGTTGAAGAGGCACTGGCTTCTCTCACGCTAGACAAGCTTCATAACACCTGGAATGAAATCAGCTGCCGTCTTGATATTCTACGTGCTTACTGAAGAACTGTTATGTGTGCCAAATACATGTAAAGAGATTACCTGAGTTGCTTTATTAATTGTAGCAAATCGTTTTATGATATCTCTTACAATAATTTTTTTGTAAAGCTTCAAAATCATTTTCGTTGCATTAACAGCTCTATGGACGCCTTTCTTGGTTGACTGACCGATTGACTGACTGACCAATCCGCTGTTAGAATATTTAACCTGTTCACAATATGGCCCTCCTCCTTGTTATCCACGACCCTATCTCACCCATTTCACGATCCTATCTTGCCCTTTCCACCATTCCATCCCAACACCCATTTCAGTACCCTTTCCGCCCATTCCACTACCCATTTCACTACCAATTCCACCCCTCCCACGACCCTTCCCACCACCCAATCCAAGGCTCATTCCAATACCCAATCTCCCACCATTCTCACCATACACACGTCTTCCTCCCTCCCCTCCCATCCACTCCCCTTCTCCACCCCTCCTCCTCCACCCCCTACCCTCCACACCTCTCCTCTCACAGCTGTTACCGCGAGGGGTGAGGGAGGTGGCCCCGCACACCTTGATTGCTTACATATAATACGAGAAATTCCGTGGGGGCAACAGGTAGATTGGCATCCCTCCCCTTCTATATGACCTGCTCACCCCTCCTCCTCCTCTCCCCTCCTCCCCCTCCTTCCCCTCGGACGAACGATCGGCCTCCTCCCCCTCCTCCCCCTCCTCCCACAGGCGACCTCCCCCTCTCCTTCTCCCCAGACGACATGCCCTACTTGCCCTAGGCTCATCCATAACTTTGGACTGGTGTTGGTGTCAGGGGAGAAGACCAGGGGAGGGGAGGGGAGGGAATAGGAAGAGGGGAGGTGAGAAAAAGAGAAGAGGACGAGGAAGAAGACCGGGGAAAGGAAGGGCCAAAGAGAAGGAAGAGGAGGGGGAAGAGAGGAAATTTGGGGAGAGGAGGGAAGTGGTGTTAAAGGAGATCCTAATGTGGGGAGACATGATCACTTGTTAGGGGGGGGGGAGTTCTGGGGAGGAAGATCAGAGAAAGGTAGGGGAAAATGAGTAAGAGAGAGAGAGAGAGAGAGAGAGAGATGTGTGTTCGTGGTAAAGAGCAAATTCACTTGTAGGGATGAACCTCTTCCAGGTATTACAGTTTACAAAATGATTCTTGCGCTACAGCTCAACAGTATGTAACTTAAGGTAATGCCAACTTTTAACACCCGAGAATCTTTTTTTTTTTATTCTTTCATGTCGTCTATTTTTTACTTTATCAAATTTTCCTTTCATTCTTCTCTTTCGTGTTGCTTATCTCTACGTTTCGTTCGTCTCGTTTGTTCTGTTACGATTCGTTATCATTCTGTTATCATGAATTATCACTCTTCTCTTTCGTTATGTTATTCATTATCATTCTTCTCCTTCGTTCTACATCTTCCATCTAGTTCTTATCTGTTTATTATGCTATATCTCGTTCGTCTCCTTGTTATCTATCATTCCTTTGTCTCGGTTTTATTACCCTATTTCCCCTTCCCCTTTATGCGTAGTAGGGATGGACGACGATAATAGATAGATAGCTACATAGACAGCCTGTGTGTGTGTGTGTGTGTGCTCTACAGAACTTCGCTCGTGTTTTGACAACTCTTACCTTCAAACAATATTTTCACGGATTCAGAACAACTCCGGTCCTAAAGTCACTAACGAATCCCCGAACCCGATACATTTTCTTTAGGTAATGTAGGTATCGTAAATATGAGGAAAAGTCTATTTTCGTTACTTTTATATACATGGTTTGGTTATTTCAGTAATAAATTCGAAGACTCGGTGGATCGAAAATTGTGTGTTGCGAAGATTTGGTGGTTCCGAGAATCGATGATTTACATTATTTATTTGATATAATTATTGTCAATAGAAATATTCTTCAATTTGATTGCTCGAAAATTTGGTGTTTTGAAGACTTGGTGGTTCGGGAAGTTCAAAGTTCAGAGACTCGGGGATTCGAGAGTAACCTTCACACCTGACCTGAAAAAAACCACTGGTCTTATCCTCTATATCCAGCACAAGGTGAGAATACCCATCCTGCCCTGGGGTGGGAGGGCGGGGTGGAGAGACGGGGTAGGTAGGTAGGTAGAGAGGGGAGGAGGGGTGATGTACCTGTTTCACTGTAGGGTGATAACTTAATGAATTAGTTTATTTACTCTACCGACAACATGGTAGCTAATTTTCTATTATTAGACACTCAGACCTAATTAACCTGACGTCTTGTTCGGGTAGCCAGGTGGGTGAGCATTACCGAGGTGAGGTAAGACTCTCTACCCGTTCGTTTATCCTGTAAAGATATTTTTCTTGTCTTTTTCCGCCACGCTCTTTTTGTTGATAGCTTGACAACGAGGTCCTCATCTGTCTCCGATATCTTGACGGCGAAGTTTTAAATCCTCTTCGAATCCTCTCTTGGCAAGGAAGTCTTCGTCCTTCTTAAACTCTTCCTCGTATCTTCTCTTCCTCTCATTGTCTCCTACCCCGATATCTTACCTTGATAACGAAGTCTTCTTTCCTCGTTATCTTCCTCATTTATCTTATCCTGTAAACTAGATCTTGTCATTCATATCTTTCTCCCCCCGATCTTTCTTGCTACGTTCAGAAAGTTATTATTCTATATTCTCTCACTTACCGTTCGTGTAATCCGAGACTGATTCAAACGGTTAAAAAACACTAATTTGTTTATAATGTCGCTTAATATGGACATTTTAATAGTGATTAGTAAGTATTATGTGGAGGGAGGTAAGAACGAGTTAGTTAACCAAGTACTGTACGTGTTCTACCAAAGACCTCAGTGTTAAGGGTTCAACTCAGACACACACACACCTCTCTTTCTCTCTCTCTCTCTCTCTCTCTCTCTCTCTCAGATCGTCTGTTCATGACTACTGAAAATTCATCCCCCATCAGATACCTTGTTTTAATATTCCACTTTTTAGGAAAATGTTCAATCGCTCGGCTGAACAAAGTCAACGATGATTTGCCCAGTTTGGTGAACACCTGCGCCATCGATCTATCATCAAGTTTGAACATGAATGATTGACGGTTCAATTCATATTTCATCTCTTGCAAATGATCGGCTTTTGAAAATTTTTAACTTACGCGTTCACTTTTACATTTGAAGCGTTCATTTATTAACTGGGCGTTCTTAAGTCACAACGTCATAATTCAGTTGGATAATTGTAACTCCACGTTCACAGACACACGTTCACTTACCAAATGAACTTTCCTAACCAACACGTTCATCCACGTTCACATTTCCCCACGTTCACTCCCCAATTGAGATATACCAAACCTAACCATTGGTAACATAAGCCCCAGTTACCCAATACACTGTCATATCTCCAGTGGGTCGTTAACAAGAGCGAATGGCCTTATACGCCTCGTTACACTGTCTACCCCCCAGATGCTGTTATGCATAAATGTGGTGGAGTTGTTTGTTTTTTTAGCGTATACGCCCCACCTTAAACTGACTTCATCAATGTGCAGACGATTTTGCTGTTTTTTCCTCTCAATTTTCTGCCAATCAGTTTTTGACAGTATTCACCTGCGGCCGCTCGTCAGATGGTATCAGGTATATTAAACACCCTGTTAGAATGTTGAGATGCGAACGAACTGACACACACTCTCTCTCTCTCTCTCTCTCTCTCTCTCTCTCTCTCTCTCTCTCTCTCTCTCTCTCTCTCTCTCTCTCTCTCTCTCTCTACATCCCCCAGTCCATCCCCCATAACTCTCCTTTTTTTCTCTATCCCGCTACTCCTCCCTCCTCTCCTTCACCCCTCCCTCCTCTCCTTTCACCCCTCCCTCCTCTCCTTCACCCCTCCCTCCTCTCTCTCACCCCCTCCCCCCCTCCGTGTGCCAGCTGCTGAGAGGTGTTCCTTTTCACCAGCGTGGATTAAAACCTCATATAAGAATACCTGGATAAACGGTGTCGGAAGAGTAAGGTGTTTATTGCTAATTGCCATAATAACCTGACAGGCAACGGATGTGTAGTTGCAGGTATGTGTGTTTGCGTGTGTGCGTAACAGATGAATGTATGACAGATGTGTAACGGGTGTATTTGACGTCTTCAAGGTATCTATAACACCTGTAACAGATGTGTGTGTGTGTATGTGTATGAAACAGGTGTGTAACAAGTGTATATGACAATTCTGTGACAATTTCGTATGTGTAGTAGAAGTAAGTGTATTTTTGTGACATGTGCGTGCGTGCGTGCGTGCGTAACCTTATAATTTTCCTTCAGCAAACATAGACTGATGGTAGTAGCTCTTGGGTGCCCCGAATGCAACTGTCAGGTGATGAAGCTCCAATATTTAATGATCTTGGGTCACTTACCTTTAAATATCACTCTAAGGGTGATGGGGGAGGGGTGGGGGGGTGGAGTGAGGGGTGAGGTAAGTGGGGAGGGGTGAAGTGAAGGGGAGGAGGAGTAAGGGTTGAAGAGGGAGTGATAGGGAGGAGTAAGGGGTAGAGAGAGGGGGAGAACGCCACTAACCCCCCCTTACCAAGTCAGACAACAGGATGGGGTCAGTAGTAGTGAGGATAGAGGGGCAGGGGGTGAGGAGGAGGAGGAGGAGGAGGAGGGGTCAGTGTAAACACGGGCGGACGAACAGAGACGATCACCTGCATTATGGGACAGGTTCTTGGCCATGCATAATTCATCGTACTCAAGAGATGGTCGTAAAGGCCTTACCTGAGAGTCCAGCCAATACCTAATTAATGTCTCTTTCAGGTGATCTCTCCCCCCCCCCTCCCCTCCCCCTGTAGCCCTTGGCGTGCCACTGTGCTTGTAGGAATGTGACAGGTCAGGGGGAAGGAGGCAAGGGGAGAGAAGTGGTTGGGGGAGGTTTTAGGGGGAAGGAGGTAGTAGAGGGTGGGAGTTAGGAAGGGGTGAGGGGTGGTAGGGGGTGAGGGGTGGTAGGGGGTGAGGGGTGGTAGGGGAAAGAGTGTGTGTATGAGTTTGTGTTGTAAGAAGTGGAAAAAAATAAATATAATATAAGAAAGAGAGAAATACAGTAGAATGGACGGAGGTGGACAGAGAACGATGGATAAAGAGAATGGAAGGGAGAAAGGGTGAGAGAGATGATGGTGAATAAGGAGAAAGAGAGAAATGATATCAGAAGTGAAATTACACGATTCACTATACACACACACACACACACACCCAACACACTACACACACACTACACCCTGCACGCTCACACATCATCACACCCAACACGTCATCACACGCCACACGTCATCACACGCCACTACACCCAGTAATCGATTCCATGATGAAATTCCCTAAACTCAGAGGTGATCAGACAACACTACGGTGGAGATGGATGGATGATTGAGAGTGGGAGGCGGAGGGGGGGATGGGGAGGGAAGAGGAAGGGGAGGTCGAGGGGTGGATGAGGGGGTGAGGGAAGGGGAAAGAGAGGTCGAGGGGGAAGGGGAGGGGGAAATGAAAGAAGAAGGGGGATGAGAAGGTGTACAGGGGAAGAAAAGAAGGCGGGAGGGGAAGAGTGGAGGGGGGAAGGGGGTGGGAGGGGGTGGAGGAAGGAAGGGGAGGGGAAGGGGAGGGGGGATGGAGGAGGGAAGGGGAGGGGATGGGTGTGGGAACAAGTTGAATGGGATTGATAACATCAGATAGCAGGAGGAGTCGCTCATTGTGAGTTGATTGGCTGGGAGCGGCGAGTGAACTGATGATTGATACAGAGAGTTGAATTCTGTGTGTCACTGGATTGGAATAGTGTCTGTAAATGCGTAAATTAAGTAGGAAGGATTGGAATACTACCTGTAAATGCGTAAATTAAGTAGGAAGGATTGGAATAGTGTCTGTAAATGCGTAAATTAAGTAGGAAGGATTGGAATACTACCTGTAAATGCGTAAATTAAGTTGGAAGGATTGGAATATTGATGCAATGAGTGACTATTTTTTTTTTTTTTTGCTAAGGATTGAAATGCTTGCTGTATTAAGAAGAGAGTACAGTATTAGTGATTGGAACTCCACCTGTAAATGAGTAAGTTATATAGTTAGGATTGGAATGCGGTGTGTAAATTTGTAGTGAGGATTAGAATGTGGCGTATAAGTCTGTCTGTCTGTCTGTCTATCTGAGTTTCCATTTCATCTCCATCTCAAAATCTATTCCAAGTGTTACGCAATAAACTATGTACACAAATTAACTCGGTAGTATCGAGAGATGCTTTTTGTCGATGCTCTTAATAGCATTATTATTCAATATATTACTTTATTTTTGTCTAAATTAATTTGTTTTCAAATTTTAACTGTTGTTTTTGTTTTTTATTTTATAAGTGATTTTTTTTTTCACTGTAGTTTTTATGCGTAATTTTTGTCCTGATTTTGGCGATGAATTAAAAGTAAATTAAAGACCCGAAGTTAAAGGGACTGGCGACAAGGTTTTAATGGATATCCAATTTTAAACTATGTAGATGAATCTAACCTTAGCTTATCATTAAAACTGAGGCCTTATTGGATTGGGGTCTATTATGACTGGGGGTCTCTTATAACTAGGTCCTATTATACCTGGTGTCTATTATGCCCTCACAGTCATCACTTCAGTGTTGGCCTCATCACTTCACTTCCCTCCTCATTCATCACCTCAGTGTTGGCCTCATCACTTCACTTTCCTCCTCATTCATCACTTCAGTCTCCTCACTTATCACTTCACTTCCCTCATCATTTATTACCTCACTGTTGGCAAGAGTGAGCACAAAACACAGGACTCCTAATTTATAGTTTAGTGAGAGGGAGGTGGTGACCGTCCCTAAGGGTGACTACCTGTTCCCCTTCCAATTATCAACTTCGCATACATCAATATTTAATAAGATAGTTACAGTGGTTAGTAGATCCACAATATAACAGGAGGTGGGGAGGGGATAGGAGAGACACGGGTAATTTTTAAAGTGTGTAAAAGTAACAAGATAATGGATCAGTTTTGGAAGAATTGATGTACCCCATTACAAACGTTTCCTATAATATGTAATTGTTTTTGTTTTCCAGGTAAATAAGGACCAAGGACCAAGATGCCAACGTACACGGACGAAGGTAAGGTAATACGAACAACGTCCCTCACTATAAAGGTAACCTGACAATGATCATGACAGAACCTCACTCCTTCATTCCCTCCCCAGATGCCACATGAAGCGCGTACAGTACTAACTTCCTAAAGTGGGTGGGGAGTTACTTCGTGGCAGCTCTGTTTGTTTGTTTTCCTCTTTGTCCTGGCGATATCTCTGTTACTTTAATTCTACCCGATGCTTGTATAGTCATTTTCATTTCCCTAAGGCTAATTTCAGATATAATGTCAAGCTGAATATTTCTCCCAAGCCCGTAAAGGGGAAATATACAAGATGGCCGCCACACGAATTGAAAGATCGAGTAAGTCCCTCATCTTCGGCAATATATTACATATAACATAAATGAAGTCCCGTTTTCTATGCTTTCTCACATTATTTTTTTTGTGCGTAACGTTAACAGTAATTAGACTGTAAAAATATTTTGAACCCGCAAAATGTACAGATAAAAGTTGTTTTTGTGGGAGCCTCGCTGCTGCTGCCTTGATGTGAAAAATATTATTCTGGAAAAACAAGTAGGCTGATATAATGACCAAGTTTGTCCACGTACTTCTAGTTATATATAATGACTATATTTATACCTTATATGTATATAACGTGTAGGTGATGTCTGGCATGGTCTAGGGTGGCGTGGAGAGGGAGAGGTGATGAGAGGAGGAGGAGGAGTAGAAGGAAGAGGGATATGAGGAGAAAGAGGAGGTAATTTAGTGAAGAAAGATGAGAAGGAGGAGGAGATAAATTAGTGGAGAAAGAGGAGTAGGAGGAGAATAATTAGTGGAGGGAGGAAGATAGATAGGAGGAATGAATAACAAGTCGAAGGAAAAGAGGAACAGGAAAGGGAGAAAGAGAAGAATAGAGAAAAATTGAATATATATAGAGAAGGGGCGGAGGAGAAGGAAGAGAAATAAAATTAACACGAAATTGATGAAAAGACCAAGGAGGGAAGAAAGAAGGTCAATTAATATGAGGGAGTTAACTAGAGGGAGAGAAGAGGAACTGTCTGAAATTAAATGAGAGAGAGAGAGAGAGAGAGAGAGAGAGAGAGAGAGTCAATAAACAAGGGGAAAAATTGAAAAAAAATAAATGGATGGACAAGAGGAGAATAGTAGCTATATATTAAAGAATGGTGGAGGTTACCATGTTAGGGATTAACGTGATGGAGGTTACCATGATAGGGATTAACGTGATGGAGGTTACCATGATAGGGATTAACGTGATGGAGGTTACCATGATAGGGATTAACATGATGGAGGTTACCATGTTAGGGATAAACATGATGGAGGTTACCATGATAGGGATTAACATGATGGAGGTTAAAACGTGACTCACGGTTCTGTATGGCGACGCATTAGCGACTCACATCTTTGTATAGCGACTCTCGTCCTTTTATGGTGACTCAACCGTCTTGACTCACGGCTGATGTTGATGTTTTTCTGCCTTCTGTCGAGGGGGACGAGTCAAGAAGTAATGTGTTTTTTTTTTTACAGGAATTCCTAAAACTTACGAGATTATACAATGCCTTTCACTCCTCCACTGCTTAATATTTATAACCAATGATCTTTATTACACACACACACACACACACACACACACACACACACGTTTCAAGACATCCGGCTCATAAACAAAGGGACGACTCGAGTGTGTGTGTTAGATGGAATAGAGAGGCAGAAGAAAGTAGACCAGAAAACTCAGTAAAAACAATATTGGGGGAAATCTAATGCCATAAAAAGAGAGATTCAGCGACGTAAGGCGGAGAGGAGTACTAACTAGGGGCCAAGTTGTGACATCTGGGGGGTCGACTGAGGAAAGTTCGGTCAGAATCCTTCCTCGAGTTTGGTGGGAGTAACCGGTGAGAGAGTGAGAGAGAAAAGTTTGACAGCTACCTCCCGACAGTGATCACATTGTGGGCGGGTGGGCAGGGTGTTGAGGTTGGCCTCTTGGGTGTTGTGTGGTTTCTTGGTCGTCTTCCTTTCTCCTCCAAGGTCCTCCTCCAAGGTCCTCCTCCAAACGACGTCTACCTCGGGGGATGTGGGGTGAGGTAACTTGAGGAGTTTTCACATTAGCTTGTAAATAGTGCTATGTCGGGGAGTGAGTGAGGGTTGAGTGAGTGAGTGAGTGAGTTAGTTGGTTGGTTGGTGAGTCAGTAAATAAGTTAGTGAATGATATACCATGAGATTTCTATGAGAAGTTGTAATAATCCCCCCCCCCCTCCTCCTCCCCTCCCGTCCCCACACCCTCCTCTCCCTTCCCTCCCCTCCTCCTCCTCCCAACATTCCCTCCACTCCTCAGCACCATACCCTCCATCCCTCCTTCAAGAAAAAAGAAGAAAATATCCAACTCTCATCTTGTGGTGTACAGTAGGCACGTCACACCCAGGATTTCAGACACGTGTTCATTGGCAATATCACTGTATACGACACACAGTATATTGCCATATAATACCTCCTATATCACTTAAGGGTTGATGTAGCCTTTGTTACTAAAGCCCTCCCAGAATTTAATAACATCAGCCTATACCGTATAAGGCCACCCTCTAGTGTGGCTGGATATTCAAACTGTAACTTTTGTATCGTGCTACAGTGGTCTACAGTAGCCTGTATGATACTGTATTGAGGAGTCGCTTGGTAATATTCATGGTGATCTCATGGTTGTGTTGGGGTCATGGTAGGCGGTACGGAGGCTCCCACACGACTGTAAACACGATGGAATGGCCGAACCTAACCTGACCTGACCTAACCTAACCTGACCTGACCTGACCTAACCTAGCCTAGCCTAGCATAACCAAACAACATAACCTAACCTAACTAAACCCCCCAGGTAGCGTTATGATGATTAATCTTCAGGTGAAATAATCTTCAGGTGATCCTTTTTGTTACAGAATGGAATACTTTGTTGACATTGTGGTTTCCTAAGGATTATAGCATTTATTGTGTTATTCAGTTAAATACGCATTTTATCCAGGTACGAGGGGAAAATTCAGGTGAGTGAAAGTACCTGTTACCTGTGGAGCCTGGCCGTCTTAGTTCATGTTTTCAAGTTCATTTTCTAAAAGAGATTTTCACTTACAGCGATGATGGTACTTTTACCTGCTCGTTAAGAGGAGTAACTTTAATTAAGTAGCAGTGCCGTGAGAGTCCCCTCGTTTCCCCTCCTGGGTAAATTATAATTTGATAACGTCACTGTTAAGCTCTAATTTGATGACGTCACTCTTAAGCTTTATTTTGATGACGTCACTTGAGTTAATAGGAAAAGTACGGCTGACAAAATAGGCCGTCTTCGGTGCGGTAGTGAAGGAGTGCAATGAAGAGCCATTATTATTATTATTATCACCATCATCATTATCATCATGTCGTTGTCATTATTGCGCCGTAGTCATCATCATCATCATCATCACTATTATGTGTCAATCTCCCTTTATATGCAAATAACACACACACACACACACACACACACACACACACACACACACACACACATATTACCATCCAGTATATTCTCGTTATATTAAGTAAAAACTATATACCTTTCCTTTTTATGCTATTAACAAACAATATACGCATTATGCACAGCCTAACCTCATTATACAAAGGAAAAACAACATATCTCCTTGTATATAAATAATAATATACACAACGGGACGCGTTTAATTTACATAGAAGCAACACCAAGGTACAAACTCCACTAGTCTCCACTCTGCTGAAATTACTCCGATAAACTTGTTTGTATTCAAGAAGTTTGCACCTCCTTCCCGACGCCCCCCCCCCCCCCTCCTGCACTCATCCTCACACCCCTGTCATACACCCTCTCCTCCTCCTCCCTCACAACCCTCCCTCACAACCCTCCCCCACAACACTCCCTCACAACACTCCCCCACAACCCTGCCTCACAACCCTGCCTCACAACACACCCCAAAATACTATGCACATAACTTGGCAGATGAAAAACACAGAGCAACACCACTCAAGTTGTTGCTTCCGAGACACAACAAAATTTTCGGTAATCAAGTTTGGAGTCTTGACTTTCCTGTGCTACTTGTTGTGAGGGGGGAGAGGGGTGAGGGGGAAGCGAGTGAGGGGGAAGGGGGTAGAGAGAGAGAGAAAGAGAGGAGGGAGAAGCAGGAGGACGAGAAGATGATGTTTGAGGAGGTGTTGGTGTGTTTCTCTAACCTCCCACTCATCCCACTCAAGTATTCCTTCATCTTCACCTCTTCTCACGTATTTCCCCCCTCCATCTCTACTCCTCACTCATGTGTTCCTCCACCTCCCACTCATCCCACTCAAATACTTCTCTACATCCCACTCATTCCCTCTCAAGTATTCCCTCTCCGTGATAACATAAACAAGCGTGGGCTAATGAGAGACTGGCCTCATTATTTGTGTTCAGTGGAGCGATGGTACAGGATTAACTCAAGTGGCGGTGTTCTGTTGATACGGTGTTCTGTTGATATGGTGTTCTGTTGATACGGTGTTCTGTAAATACGGTGTTCTGTTGATACGGTGTTCTGTAAATACGGTGTTCTGTTGATACGGTGTTCTGTAAATACGGTGTTATGTAAATACGGTGTTCTGTTGATACGGTGTTCTGTTGACACGGTGTTCTGTAAATACGGTGTTCTGTAAATACGGTGTTCTGTTGATACGGTGTTCTGTTGATACGGTGTTCTGTTGATACGGTGTTCTGTTGATACGGTGTTCTGTAAATACGGTGTTCTGTTGATACGGTGTTCTGTTGATGCGGTGTTCTGTTGATACGGTATTCTGTTGATTCGGTGTTCTGTTAATGCGGTGTTCTGTTAATGCGGTGTTCTGTTGATACGGTGTTCTGTTAATACGGTGTTCTGTTGATACGGTGTTCTGTTAATCCAGTGCTCTGTTACTACAACACTGTTAACATGGTATCCTGTTGTCACTTCTCCATGTTAACTTTTCCTCGCTTTCTTTTTCGTTAATGTAAATGAACCTCGCTCTTATTAACACAATACCTCTGACTCTCTTCAAGAAAATTGTGTTTTGTTTAAGGCTCGTCCCCTGTGTGTGTGTGTGTGTGTGTGTGTGTGTGTGTGTGTTGATTGCTATTTTTGTCGTGTTTTTTTGTAATTTATACTTGTATTTGTCGGTTTTTGCACTATTTTTGTTCTGTTCATTTGTTGTTGTTGTTGGATATGTCATTATTATTTTTTGTTTGGTTATTATTGTAGAATTTTTCGATATTTTCATTGTTTTTTTTGTTTTTAACTTGTATTCTTGTTTTTTCTATTCTTTTGTTAATTTTTTCTGTTTTTATTTAATTTATAGGGTAGATTAGGTTAAATTAGGTTAGTTTAGTTTAGAGTAGATTAGGTTAGGTTAGTTACGTTACGTTACGTTAGGTAAATGTTTGGTTATTTAAAACAACAATAAGATTGAGAATAGCTTGTGGTAAGCGTCTTTATTTCGGTAAATAATATACGGAATTGTCAATAGTTGTGAATAATTATAGACGAAAGATGTATAATGGACTTTATAGTTATAATTTAGACGTATAATGGACTTTGCAGTTATATTAAGACTTATAATTGGTCTTTTCGTTTTATCACTGAGGTATAATTAGTCTTGACACATAATTGGTCATGTAGTTATACGCGGGGTTTATATTCGTATAATATAAAAGATGAGTCATATACTTTTGTTATAACATTCTTAAACAAGACCAATTATACGTTGTTGATATAACAAAAAGGTAAATTATTCCCGTATATACTAATCTCTTTTATTCCCCGCCCGTTATAATAATTGATATTTTTGTAGTAGGGGTTTGTCCTCTGTGTTTGTGTCTGTCTGTGTGTAATGATGATGATAATAGTAATAATGATAATAATAATAATAATGCAGTAATTAGTAGTGTGTGTGTGTGTGTGTGTGCATAACGTTTGCTTTTTCGGTGAGCACAACTCTTGCACAGAAGGTTAGTAGGGTCAGTTGTAGTCAAGATGATAGCTGAAGGTTAAATTTTACAAATCGAGAACAAAAACCGAAGTTCACAGGTCAAGGTCAGGGTTCACAGGTCAAAGGTCAACCATGCCCCGAGATGAAGGATGTGCCGCCGTTGCTCTTCACCTAGGCGGGGGGTGGCGGAGGGGGGGGGGGGTGGGTGGGGTGGGGTGTTGGTGGTTCCGAAGCCTCATTATAAGCGGTAAACTTTGTTATTCTGGCCTCTGTCGTCCACGTCATTACCGATTCCAGCCGTTACTCCGGTGATACATTATGAAAACCCATTAGTATTAAGGTTCTCCATTATCTCGCTAATTATCATAATGGCTCGTTAATTCCGGGTGTCAATATGGCGAGCTTCCGAACTCTGGTTAGTAGAGGCAGCAAGCATCCATCTCTCTCTCTCTCTCTCTCTCTCTCTCTGGGGTTCGAGGAAGGATGATGATTGGCGGAGGCACCTGCAACCCCCCCCCTCCCCCTCCCCCTCCCCCCAGGACGGGACGTGAGGTTGTGGAAGAGTCACAGTAGCTGGGGTCAGGTATGAAACCCTCTACAACTGACTCCTCAACCTTGGAATCCTAACCTGTGAATTCCCCTGAAATTATTAGTTATTCTTAAAAGTAAATCAACCGATGGTAACTTAATATTAGGTTCCTAAGTTAGGTTCAAAGTTCTGGGCTCGGGGTTATATTATTCGGGGTTCAGGGTTCGGGGGTTTGGAGTTCGGGGGTTTGGAGTTCGGGGATACACACTTCGAAAATACAGAATTCAGGTGTTACTAGTTAAGGGGTTCAGAGTTCAGAAGTTCAGTTTTCGAAGGTTCAGAGTTCAGGGATTCAAAGTTCGTGGCTTCTGGGTTCATTGTATTCAGAGTTAATGTACAAAGTTAAGTAGCTTCATAGTTCAGGGTTCAGAGAATGGGGTGTTCAAAGCTCAGAGATACTGAGTTCAGGCGGGTTTCAGGATGCATGGGGTTCATAGTTTCCGGGTTCAAATTTCAGGGGTTCAAAGTTCAAAGGTTCAAAGTTAGGGGGGGAGGTGTCTCTCACAACTGGGCTCATACTTATCATGTAGAGGAAGCCGTCTCACCTGTCCTCACCTGGTTGTCCGCCATACATCACCTGCTGTACTAAATTCAACTCGTAAATTAGTTTGTGTACGTACCATGGAAGAGTACTGATGGGTCCCCTCGTCTTTCTCTCTCTCTCTCTCTCTTGTGTGTGTGTGTGTGTGTGAAATACGTTCGAGGAATTAGTTAACATTAATTGCAACATCAAGCTGTATTAATTGCAACATCAAGGTGTATTAATTGCAACATCAAGCAGTATTAATTGCAACATCAAGCTGTATTAATTGCAACATCAAGCTGTATTAATTGCAACATCAAGCTGTATTAATTGCAGCATCAAACAATAATAATTGCAACATCAAAGTTTATAAAGTGTTTTGGCAATGTCTACGTGTAAGCTCTTAAGTGAATCATAAGTATAGTGTAAGTAATTTGTAAGTTATTGTTATTCTTCAAGATACACTTATTATATCTTAACTGTATTGCAAATAACATCAAGGGGTAATGTAAGTAATTTCTAAGTGTATAAGTAGTATCAAGTGTACAAGTAGCAAGTAATAGGAAGTGTAAATTAAATGGGAGGCGTAGAGGGAAGGAAGGTAGAAGGGAGGGAGGGGGAGAAGAGGAGAGGGAGGAAGGGAGGAAAGTGAGAGGAAGGGGGAGACGGAGGAATGGAAGAAGGAAGGAGGTTAGAAGGAATAAAGAGAAAAAAATACGAGAGAAGAAGAGGTAAAAATGGGGATAATGAGAAGAGAGGAATGAAAGTAAGAGGGAATGAGGAGAAGAATGTGGGAGAAGAGAAGAGAAAGAAGAATTATAGTCACCTTCTCTTTCAAAACTTCCACAAACGTCATAACACAAACAAACAAAAACAAAACTAGAAAATGGCCGCCAAAGTGCACTGTGACTGTCCCTAAGTCGGCCCCCAAGTACTCAAAGGTCCATATGCTAATCTCGTCCTTAACTGCGGATGTAAACAAGCACCTAACTGGCTCACTTAAGCTAACAGCACAAAAATAATGTCCAAAAATGGTACCCAGAATTGCACTGAGACTATACCCTAACGAGATGAGTTCTCTTAATATCCTAATTAGGGGGATAGGAGATTAGCATAACGAACCCTTTTAAGAATCTTGCTCCTAGGTGCTGAGTCGTAAAGCTTCGTAAGATAATTTAGAACAGAACGGATCTTTTTTAAGTAAGGGTATAAAATCTCTTGTTTACTTCGGAAGCCATATTGGATTTTTTCTTTGTTTATTTACGTCATAACTTTAAGTGAAATAATTTGAATGATATTTTTTGGCAGAATCTTCAGTTACGAGGAAAAATGAACTTGGGAAATTTTTGAGAAGTAAGGATAATTGTAGTGTTCTTCTCTTCCCTTTTCTTTTTCCTTCTCTGTTATTCTTTTTCGTCTTCTTCTATCTCCCTCCCTCATTCTTTCTCTCCCTCTTCCTCTCCCTTCTTCCCTTTTTTTCCTCTCCTTTCTTCCATCTTCTTCCTCCCCCCTTCATCTTCCTTCCTCTTTTTCCTATCTCCCTCTTCTTCATCTTCCTCCCTCTTCTTCCTCTTCCTTCCCCTTTTTCATCTTCCTCTCCCTCTTCTTCCTCTCCCCCTCTTCTTCATCTTCCTCCCTCTTCTTCCCTTCCCTCCCTCCCTCCTCTTCCCTTCCCTCCCTCCTCTTCCTCTCCCTCCCTCTTCTCCCTGCCATCTCCCTTGGTTAGCTGCATGTAAGGGAGCAGCACAAGTGGCGGTCCTATTTAATATGCAGGACACAGGCCAGCGGGTTGATGGCCGACTGGGTCTGTACATCACAATCCTCTTCCTCACTCCCTCCTTAGCAGGGTCTCCTACCCTCCTGGTGCCCTCACTCCCTCCTTAGCTGGGTCTCCTGCCCTCCTCCTACCCTTAATAGCTGGGCCTCCTACCCTCCTCCTACCCTCAATAGCTGGGCCTCCTACCCTCCTCCTACCCTCAATAGCTGGGCCTCCTACCCTTAATAGCTGGGTCTCCTACCCTCCTCCTACCCTCAATAGCTGGTCCTCCTCCTACCCTCAATAGCTGGGCCTCCTACCCTCAATAGCTTGGCCTCCTACCCTTCTCCTGCCATTCTCTTACCCTCCTGCTGCCCTCACTACCTCCGTAGCAAGGCCTCCTACCCACCCCGTGCCCTCCTTCTACCCTCCACCACACGAATAAACCTTAAGTGGGGGTTGGTTGATTCTCATGGCTATTTGTGAGGGCTATGGACTGTTTGATGACGTTTGATAGGTTTTGTTTAGTTTTGAGAGATTTTGGTGGGTTTTGAGGGGTTTGGGTGGGTTTTGAATGGTCTTGGGGGGTTTTTCGTGGGTTTTGATATGTACTGTACCTTTGGGTTCATGTGTACAGTATAGTAATAGGTTTTGATGTTTTCGTTTAGGTTTTCTTGATGTGTTTTATTCCAGGCTTTTGTGAAATACCTATTTTATGGAATTTTGATGGATTACTGTCGATTATGTACCCTTTTTGATGGATTACTGTCGATTATGTACCCTTTTTGATAGATTACTGTCGATTATGTACCCTTTTTTATGGATTACTGTCGATTATGTACCCTTTTTGATGGATTACTGTCGATTATGTACCCTTTTTTATGGATTACTGTCGATTATGTACCCTTTTTGATGGATTACTGTCGATTATGTACCCTTTTTGATAGATTACTGTCGATTATGTACAGGTTTTGGGAATTACTTTCGATTTAATACTGGTTTTGGGATTTTTTTTATTGAATATTATTGATTACTTCTTAGATTTGAAAGTTGAGTTGATATAAGTTTTGCTTCGAGTTATAACTAGTATCGAGAAAAGAAAAATGATCGTCTGTTTAATCAAAGTATTATTTTTTACTATTAATATTTATTTATTTGATTGTTTATTTGTATCGATGTGTAAATAGACACGTTATTAATAAGTTAGTTCTTGGGTCTTATTTGTGGCGTTTCAGCTAAATTGCACTTAGCGGTTCTCGTATACACATGAGGTATTACAGACTATCGAGCACTTAAGAGACATGTCTGTTTATCTGAGAGAGGAGGAGGATAGCATAGGATAGCGATATTCTGTAGACGCACATAATAATATCCACGTCTGGCTATCGACCATCTCACAGCTGGTAACAAAATAGTGTTAGCTGGACAGAAGGAGCGGGGAGGTTTAAGTTACATAAATGACACGTAACATGAAAATGATTATTATTGTTTAAATGCTGGTGGGGGAGGCAGAAGGGGTGGGAATTTAATCTTTCGTGTAGCCAGAAATCTATAAATTCTTGTACCTGTATTTACCTGTGTGTGTAATTATTCGCTCACCTGTCCTTGTAACTTTGCTTTTTGTCATGTTCTTGTTTTTATTATTTGTTTTTATTTTTTGTATTACTATTTCCGATATTTTTTCTTTCTTTCCTATCTGTTTATTTTTCTCTTTCATTTCCATTATCCTCCCGACAGGTCAGGTCAAGAAAGATGGGGAGGAGGGGAACGTAGAGGAAGAGGAGGAATTGGGGAGGGGAAATTGGTGGAGGAGAGAAGGGAAAAGAAGGAGGAGGAGTAGAGTAGAGTAGAATAGAGTAGAGTAGGAGAAGGAGGAGGAGAACGTGAAGGACATGGGTGAGAGGAAGCTAATGCGACAATAGTAACTAGGACGATCGGAAGCTCTGGGGTTTACTATAGGCTCTGAGGTTTATTATAGACTCTAATATTTATAAAAGGCTCTATCTCCGTGTCACATTTACCTCCAAGAACCTAAAGTCTCTAGGTGAACCCTGTGTTCCATTCCCCATTTTTATCTCATTTTCTTCCAATTTGATCCCCTTCCTCCCTGTCTTCCTATTAACCCTCTTCTTCCCCCCTGTCTTCCTATTAACCCTCTTCTTCCTCCCTGTCTTCCTATTAACCCTCTTCTTCCTCCCTGTCTTCCTATTAACCCTCTTCTTCCTCCCTGTCTTCCTATTAACCCTCTTCTTCCTCCGTTTTCTTCCTCCTCTCTGAACTTCCTCCTTCCAATTTGAACGCCTTCCTCCCCTTTGGATTATTTCTTCCCTTTGAACCTCTATTTTCCTGTTTAAAACCTCTTACTCCCCCTTTCCCTTGTTTCCCCTCTCTCGCCTCTTTTCTTACTGAACCCTCTTCCTCCCCTTCCCCCTCCTCCTCCTCTTTTCTCTTTGACCCCCCCCCCCCCCGGACTCCCCTATAAACCTCCTTTCCCCTCTCATCCTTCTTCCCCTCTGTTCCCTCCTCCTCTCTTTCACTTTCCCCTCTCACTTACCTCTCTTCCCTCACCCATCTTTACCCTCACTTCCTCCATCTTTCCCTTCTTCACCTCTCACCCCCTCTCACCACCTCTCACCCCCCCCTCACCCCTCGAACCACTACATGAGATCTTACATAAGCATCAGTGACGGTGGAACTATAGAGACGTAGAGATTGTGCAAGTCTCTCCTCCCCTCCCACTTGTGTCTCCTTGAGGACTATCTCTCACACTCCGAGTGAAAGGGAGATACCTATTGGTCATCACTTGTGTGGATCTGGAACTCTCTCTCTCTCTCTCTCTCTCTCTCTCTCTCTCTCTCTCTCTCTCTCTCTCTCTCTCTCTCTCTCTCTCTCTCTCCTTTCCGCAATCAAAAGTTTTTATATCTTGTCTCACGTTAAAAGACCGCTTGAATATATCAGGTCACCCTCCAAAGTTTTCTTTTGTAGGTCACTGGTCTTCAATTCCCCTTCAAAGTCTACTCTTGGAGGTCACAGGTCCTCAATAGTCACCCTCCAAAGTCTACTCTTGGAGGTCACGGCCGCCTGAGAGAACCTTCCCCCTCACCCCTTTAAAATGCTTAGTAATACTTAAATCCCTTAAATTATCGTGGAATTGGGACCTTTAAATTACCATAGATCCTTTAAAATATTTCATAGGGGGGGGGGGCTACCTTAAAAGGCTTAAATTATCTCACTAATGATAAGCCTACTTTAAAGTATCACACAGGGAATAGGCCTACCTTTTATCATCACACAGGGAATTGGCCTACCTTATATCATAACACAGAGAAGAGGCCTACATTAAATCATCACATAGGGAATAGGCCTACATTAAATCATCACACAGGGAATAGGCCTACCTTATATCATCACACAGAGAAGAGGCCTACATTAAATCATCACACAGGGAATAGGCCTACATTAAATCATCACACAGGGAATAGGCCTACATTAAATCATCACACAGGGAATAGGCCTACATTAAATCATCACACAGGGAATAGGCCTACATTAAATCATCACACAGGGAATAGGCCTACATTATATTAACACAGACTAACACATTTTCTCGTTACCTAAAAATAAATGATGGCAAAAACACGTCAAAAGTTTCCCTAAGACCACCCTAGTGACTCTCTCTCTCTCTCTCTCTCTCTCTCTCTCTCACTCTCTCTCTCTCTCTCTAAATTATTCACCTCCCCCCTTTCACCTCCTCCTCCTCCATCATCTTTAATCTCTCCTCCTCCTCTTCGTCCTCTCATCCCTCCTCTCCCTTAATCTCCCCTTTCTCACCTCCCCGTTACCCTCCCCTCGCCCCTTCCCCGTTACCCTCCCCTCGCCCCTTCCCCGTTAACCTACTCTCGCCTCTTCCCCTTGACCTACCTCCCCTTTCCACCTTCCATTTGACCTCTCCTTTCCACCTTCCCCTTAATATCCCCTTTCCTCCTTCTCTTTAACCTCCCCTCATCTTCCCCATCTCCCCCTTAACTTCCCATTCCCACCCCCCTTTTCCTCTTCGACTCCCCCCCCCCCCCCTGCTAAGTATACCTTTTCCCTTTCCCCCCTTTTCCTCTCCTAGCCTTCTCCCCCTTTACTAACCCTTTTGTTCCCCCTTTATCTCCTCATCCCTTCTCTTCACATCTTCCTCCCCTGACTTTGACCCTTAGTTTTCCCCTTACACCCCCTTATCTCCCTTTCCCCTATGACCTTGACCTGACCCCTTCCCTTCCCTTCTCCTCATCCCCCTCTCTCTCTCTCTCCCTAACCTACTTCCTTCCCGGGTTCCTCCTCCTCCTCCTCCCCTTTCCTTTCTTTCCCTGCTATCCCTTCCCTTCCTCTATTATTATTGTTCTCTTTTCTTCCCCTCGTTCTTCTCCGTCCCTTCCCTCTCCCTTCCTCTTGTTATCGATGTTCACTTCTCTTCCACGTCCATGTTCTTTCATGTTCTACTAGTCCCTCTTCCTTCCTTCACCTCTTCCTGCTCCTCCATTTCTTCCTGTGCCTCCTCTTCCTTCTCCACCTTTTCTTTCGCCTCCTCCTCTTTCGATTCCTCCTCTTCCTCCCCTCTCCACCTACGCCTTCCTCTTGTTATAATTTCTTCTCCTTCCCTCTCTTCTTATCAATCCTACTCCTCCTCCTCTTCCATATTATCCTCCTCTTCCTCTTTCTTTTATTTCATATTCTTAATCTTCCTCCTGTAGTTTGTCCTCTTCATCCCATCTTCCTTTTCCTCATCTTCTTCTTCTTCTTCTTCTTCTTGTCCTCCTCCTCCTCCTCCTCGTCTAGGGAGTAAAGGTTCATCGTATCATTATGAGACCTGGGACCCTTTTCATTATTCAGTGTCTCAGCTCTATTACTGCTGTCTCTCCTCCTCTCAGGTCTCCTGCTCTCAGCTCTATTGTTTCCCTCTATTACTGCTGCCTCTCCTCCTCTCAGCTCTATTGCTTCCCTCTATTACTGCTGCCTTTCCTCCTCTCAGCTCTCCTGCTCTCAGCTCTAGTTCTCTTAGTTATAGTACTCTCACAGCTGTGGTACTCTCAGTTGTAGTACTCTCAGCTGTAGTATTCTTACATATGGTATTCTCAACTCTCTTCCTCTCAGCTCTCATTTTGTTCACGCTCTCAGCTCCGTCAGTTTGGTCTCCATGACGTGTTCTCTGTATAGTCACAGGTACAGATACAGGTATAAGAAACAGGTACAACAGGTGTTTACAGTACAGCCGGGACACACACACACACACACACACACTCTCTCTCTCTCTCTCTCTCTCTACATTTTTTTCACTTAATACAACACTGAATATACGGTAATTATGTCGTGTTTTTTGTGGATTATTTGATGACGTGTTGTGTTGATTACCATTTGGTGTTAGATTTATATACTGTATATATATATCCGTCTGTACTGAGTATTTATACGAATATACTGTATTTGTTCACGTATACTGTATATATATTTCTGTATCCTGTATATATTGGTATGTATACCCACTTAGGTTGGTTATAATTTTATGATTTTTTTTCTGTAATACTAAATTGTTTCGTTTATTAATCTTTTTGTTGTTGTCATTACGTATTATTGTTGTTATTGTCCAGTGTTGGGGATAATCCTCTGATGTGTGTACTACGTCACTCTTTATTACTGTATCACGTAATTGCCTTATATATAATTGGTTTATTTATTTATTTTTTTATTAATTAGTTCATATGTTATTTGAGGTGATTCGAGATTTAATGGTTGTTATTGTGTTGTACTCATGATTACAATGTTGGTACTTTTTTTTATGTTGGGTTTATCAATTATATTTAGTAGTGATGGTGATATTCAGGTAAATATATTGATTAATTAAGAAGATAGTTTATAACAGGTGATTAAGGTTGGTTCCTATCATTATACTCTCTCGCTCAGTTACGTATGTTTCTTGTTTATCTGAAATGATGGTATATTGTTATATCTTCACTATGATATATCTGTTATACTTTCACTTTAGAGATATACCGTTGTTTTTGTATATTTCCCTTCTCTGTTCCTCTCCTCTCTCCCACTAATCTACTTTCCTACTCTTCTTTCTCTTCTCTCCTCTTCTCTTCTTCCCTCCCCTCACCTTTCTTCCGACCCTCTACTCTTCTGTCTTTTTTTCCCCTTCCCTTCTCCTGTTTCCTTCATTTCCCTTGTTCCCCTCTCCTTCCCCGTCCCTCCCCCTTCCCCTCCTCAACCCTGTGGCGTCTTTTCTTCACCCCTCCCTTCACCCCTTTCTCTTTCGTCCCTTCACTGTTACCCATGCACAGATAGTTGATGAGGGGAGGCCATTACCCCTTCCACTTCCGGACCATCACCCCACCCCCCTCCCCACACACACCCCCTCTCTCCCTTTCCCGTCATTTCCTCTCCTCCCCTTCCTCTTCTTTCCCCTCCCTCCACCCTTCATCTCTCCCTCTAACCCTTCTTTCCCTCCGTCCTCTCCATTTTCTCCAACCCTCCCCTTCCCTCCATCCCTTCCTTCCACCCTTCCCTCTTCCCTCCCCTTCTCCCCCCTACCCTCCCTCCCTCCCTTCCGTAATTATCACCACCTTCACTCCCCGGGCGGAGAGAGAGGAAGTCACACACTGTTATTGGAGAGAAATAAAAAATGAAGATTAGAATTTTCATGTGTGTGTGTGTGTGTGTGTGTGTGTGTGTGTGTGTGTGTGTCCTCCACTACCATTTTGTACCAGTTGGTTATTTTTATGTAATCGTAAAGGCTATTAATGGGTGGTTGAAAATGGAGCATCTCTCTCTCTCTCTCTCTCTCTCTCTCTCTCTCTCTCTCTCTCTCTCTCTCTCTCTCTCTCTCTCTTACTTTGTTTTTTCACTGTAAAAACATTTCAGAAACAAATAGATATACCCATTAAAGTCTTCGTCTTCCATTTACTGAAAACGTTTATTAAATTGATTTTAATTATTTATATCCTTCTTTTATTTAATTTTCTTGGCGATAATTTAAAATCGTGAAGTGTTCTCGTGGATAGGTCGAGCCACTTGACACAGCAACAATACAAGCTGCAACAGACAAACCTTTAAAAAAAAAAAGGGCTTTGACTGCAATGCGGACATAAGCAAATGAGCACAAAGAGACCCCTGGCAATGATAGTGACATAACAACCACAACAAAGTGAGACAAGTCTTCAAACACGTCTGTCTGTAGCTGTGGATTCTGTAAAGTTCTTACGAGTTTTTGTATCGCGTTTGTGGATGGGAGAACAATGGAGACGAAATGGTGTTCATAGTTTTCTGAGACTTTAGTGTAACTCAGTATTATTCTCGTATCTCCAGATGTTAACTTAAGAGTTTTTTTATTTCGTATTTTGGTTCCCGAGATACGATTTCCATTGCACATTGTTTACATTCTGTATAATTAAAGACAAATTTAGATTTATTGGGATTAGTAGAAAATTACATTAAATTACTTTTCGTTCCATGTATGACTTGGTTACACATACAAATATACATACATTTATATAATCTCTCTTTCAACAGTTTCCAGTAATATACAATACGAGTTTCTTAAGCAACACACTTTGTGACTCCTCAAGGAATCTCATTGATGGAAGATACAGCATAATGATCACCTGAAGATTAGTGCCAATTCCAGCATTTTTATCTGAAGATTAACCACCCTAATCCTACCTGGAGAAGGGATTAGGTTTGTTTAGGTTAAATTAGGTTAAGTATGGTAAAATTATGTTAAGTTAGGCTGGGTGTTAAGGAAAGTTGCTAGGTGAGGTTTGATAAAGTTGAAGTAGGTTAGGTTTGTTTAGGTTAAATTAGATTAAAATAGGTTAGGTAGGTTAATCTTCAGGTGACCGAAGTATTATGCAGATAAACCTCAGAGAAAGTTATACCTTGTGATAACTTTAAGACGCTGCGTAATGGGAAACCGATCCTTTTGAGGTCATAAACAAATTCATTTTATTCTTAAGTGATTCCAACCACCAACATTCATATGCATTGGCGGCCGTGTGCTTACGAATGTTTTGGTGTTTGTGTTAAAAGTTTGACCAGGAAGGGAAAAAATTGTTTACTTCACGTTGTTATCTGTAAGAGATGTCGGTGGGGGGGGGGGGGTATAGTTGTTGTCCAAGAAAGGTTCAGGATAACTTAAAATATTCACAGGGAAATGTTCCGGATAAAATCAGAACAATGCTAGGATATTTAACAGAAGGATCTAGGACAATATAGGATATTCTCCATGATGGGCTCAGGACAATACTAGGATAATAAATACTATGATAGATTAAGGACAATGCTAGGATAGTCTTAGGACAATGCTAGGACACTTACCTTGATAAACCCAGGACAACATAGGATATTTGCCATGATAAACTTAGGACAAGCTATGCTAGGATATTCACCATGATATATTCAAGATAATGCTAGGATAGTCCTCATGGTAGACCTAGGGTAATGCTAGGATAGTCCTCATGGTAGACCTAGGGTAATGCTAGGATAGTCCTCATGGTAGACCTAGGGTAATGCTAGGATACATACCAAGATAGATCCAGGACAAATTATGCTAGCAGTCCACCTTGAGAGACGCCAACTCGACTTAACTCGGATATTAAACCTAACCTAACCTAACCTACCGTATACACCTGTTATGAACACGCTTGTCTCTTATATAAACTAGTAATTATAATTCCCGATCAGAAACAACAGTACAGATGTCGAAAGGCTCACAAAAGTAACAGGGTGTTAACCTGACCGTATTGTACCGCTATTTGTTGGGTATTTCTCAATAAAACGATACTATTGGTTGGGTATTCTCAATAAAACGATGCTATTGGCTGGGTATTTCTCAATAAAACGATGTTATTGGCTGGCTATTTTCAATAAAACGATGTTATTGGCTGGATATTTCTCAATAAAACGAGGCAATTGGTTGAATATTTCTCAATAAAACGATATTATTGGCTGGATATTTCTCAGTACAACGATACTATTGGTTGTATATTTCTCAATATAATGATTTTATTGGCTGGATATTTCTCAATAAAACGAGGCAATTGGTGAATATTTCTCATTAAAACTACACCTTGAACCTAGATACGACTGGGTCCGCATCTAGAATTTTCAAAATTTATTATTTGCAACTTGAAATGTATCCAACTACAGGGCTCTTGAACATCCTTCTTCCATACATTATATATTAGTAGTTTAATTTGTACACCCCATTATAGTCTCCATGTGTTGTTATACCGTCTCTGTGTTAGTAGTTCCGTGTTGTAGTCAAGTTTTGGTTATATTTTCTTCAACTTGTGGAACTTTTTTTCAACTTGTGGAACTTTCTTTAACTTGTGAAACTTTCTTTAACTTGTGGGAATTTTTTGTACATTTATTACATCATTAAGTACACTCACCCAAAAACTTGAAAAATGAACGAATAATCTGAAACCATTCCCAGATGACAAGCCCCATTCTACTCATTCTCACATCCATCGTCCCAGGTGTTGAATAGTTTGAGTAGAGTGTGTACCTTTGCACGCCTGTGGGTTATATTTCGTCAGTATTATAGTAATAAATCGTGAATAGATATAACAACCACATAATTAAGTCAAGGAGATTGAACAGACCGTGTTAAGAACTGTCTTCAACAATGAACTTACTTTACGCTCCTAACTGGATGATTATTATTATTTTATATACTCCTGTGAAATTTTTCCCCGTATTTGTGTCGATGTATAAGAGAGAGAGAGAGAGAGAGAGAGAGAGAGAGAGAGAGAGAGAGAGATTGTTGCAGGGAGGGGGGGAATGGGGAGGGAGGGTGGGAGGAATAAGGAGGTGGTGAGTGAGGGAGAGAGGAATACAGAGGAAATGGGTGAGGAAGAGAAGGAAGGAGGGAGGGAGGGAATCCTAGGGAGTCTGGTCATTATTTATATATTGACTGCCACGATAACACACTCCTACCGGTGATGAACGGCTCGCTCTGACTCCCTCCACCTGCATTTACCTGTGCTTTCTGTAACCCACCTGTGATTTCTGTAACCCACCTGTGCTTTCTGTAACCCACCTGTGCTTTCTGTAACCCACCTGTGCTTTCTGTAACCCACCTGTGCTTTCTGTAACCCACCTGTGATTTCTGTAAACCACCTTTGTTTTCACTTACTTGTCTCTGCTTTCATTGGTGAATACCTGTGTTCTCTAAACCTCAGGTGCTTTAACTGAATCGCCTTCGCTTTTATTTACGCTCCTGTGTTTTTGTAAATGGCTTGTGCTTTCTATAAACTACCTGTATATTTTTACTAACTCATCTGTGCTTTCGCTGACCCTCCTTTGCTTTCTTCACCTTGCCTCTATTTTCACACAACCGAATGTGCTTTCCCAAACCAACATACCATTTTTACTCATCCACTTCTGCTTTCATTAATATCCCTGGACTTTCACGAGCCCCCATTGTGCTTTCACTAAATCCTTATTCTTTCACCTTTGTACTGTACCTTTTAGTTTGTGCTGTCACCAAGCTATCCAGTTTTATCTTGCCCTTCACTAATCTGCTTCTAGCTGAAGGCATAAACGAGTGTTCTTGCCCTTAGGATGCCCTGGGCAACTAATTATAGTTTAATGATGACACTTACATGAAACTATGAACTTTATGTAACTACAGTATGTTAAGCTGGGTTTATATAAGCTGCATATTAAGCTGAGTTTGTGTAAGCTGAATATCAAGCTGAGTTTATGTAAACTGAATATTAAGCTGGTTTTATGTAAGCTGAACATTATGCTGAATATTAAGTTAGGTTTATGTAAACTGAATATTAAGCTGGGTTTATGTAAGCTGAATACTGTATTAAACTCAGTTCATGTAAGCTGAATATTAAGCTGGGCTTATGTGAGCTAAATACTAAGTTGAGTTTATGTAAGCTGAACATTAAGTTGAGTTTATGGAAGCTACAATTTAGAATAATGATAATTGAAATGATACCGATATTTTTTTTTACGAATGTGCTGAAGATTAGACGACCCAGATTATTTCACCTGAAGATTAACCAACCTATGCTTACCTAACCTAACCTAACACCAGGTAACGTTAGGGCGGTTAGTGTTCAGGCGGAATAAGTTGGTGTTTCTAATTTTCCGGAGACCTTTCGTTTACTAATAACAACTGGGTAACAGTGATCAATAACAACGTGATTGAAGCATCTCTGTTTGTCCGTCCCGGTGTGTTGTACAGTTACTGCCCCCCCCCCCCCCCCACACACCTCTGGCCTCACCATCGGGTGATTGATGGTTATTTAGAGGTTGTTCTATGGACTGTGAAAATAAATCGTGTTTGAGTTTAAGGGAAGGTTGAAGAATACGTCATACGCCCGCCCTACATATCCTGCCTGGACACAACAACAATAATAACAACAACAACAACAACAACAATACTAATAATAATAATACCTGTAACAATAATAGTAATAATAATAATAATAATAATAATAATAATAATAGAGTGGTGGTGTTGTCTCATTTATCTTATTAACTGTTAATATATTTATGGTGGATGTATCGAGGCCCGTGAAGCACCTGAACCAACAACTTAACAGTGTCAGCTCATCAAGCGGCAGCGACCCGCCTTGTAGGGCTCTCGTAACTGTTCCCGGCATTATTTAACTAACAATAATTTGTTTGATGTATAGAGGCCTCTGGTGAAGTGCCTATGTAGGGCCACTTAACCCGCCTCTAGGAGCCATGCAGGGCGACTTATGACAATTAAATCTTGTCTCATAATGAAGAAATTTACTGTTTGAATTATATTACAGACTATAATGTACGCTCCATTTCAATTTGCATAAAGCATCTTCAGAAAATGGCCACCGAGTAAATATTATACGTCAGGTGTGTGTTATATATGTGGCGTATACTGCTCTTATATCATGGTTACGTTATTGCGCACGAAATCTCCCCGGCTGAACTGCCACGCCCCAGTCTAGCGGAATTTCAGATTAATGTTAAGGAATTGCCTGACCAAAACCCATCTTAACATTGGAAAATCTCTTCTTTGTAAGTATATATTGTAGAAGGTGGCAGGAGTCCCACCCATCACCTGGCCTCGCCTTCCTCCCCCAGGGTGGCATCGTCAAATTAGACTGTGCATCAGGCGATATGTCTGTCTGTGGCTGTGGTGGCTGTGGTAGGTGTTTGACAAAGCGCGCTAATATGAAGGCAGAACAGACCCGAGCTGGCCGCAGGAGCACCGCTACATATCTCCGCAGCTGTCAGGTACGTCTGACGATAAGCCCCGAGGATTTATCAAACATATGCAAGGGACTTTAACCTCCTCAACCCTTCATGGCCAGCAGCGGGTACGGGCGGGAGATGTGGACCAAGGTTGTGTTGTGTTGTGTTTGTGGTTATGTGATGGTAACTGGTTGAGGGTCTCTATGGTGTTTTGGTTTCTCGGTAATTAAAGGCCTCTGTTATTTATGCCAACAAATGGATTTTTTTTATGTCTTTTGGTTCATTTTTACGGTAATTGGAGATTGTCGGTAATTGTAGGGGACTTCAAACCATTAGGGCGATTTGGTAATTTAATAACGTATTTCTTTCACATTTTATCAATGAATGAAGTACTGTGTTGTTTATTTCGGTAATTGAAGGACTTTACGGATGTCTTTTTCGGTATATTTAGGGAAATAACTTTTTTTTTTTTTTTACCTGTACGCATGTCTTTTTTATTCGGTGGTTGAAGATGCTTGTGGTGTTTTTGTGGGCTCAAGGTTAGGTTAGGTTCCGGGTCCAGAGACGGTAGTTGTGTGGGGCGGTAACTCTAGGTATCTCTACCGTGTACCTTGTCTCGGTATATTTAGAGGTGAACTTTGTTGATGCCGGTACTATGTAGTGATTGTAGCTTGTTAAGGTACTTGTGATTGCGGTAAGTGTTTGATTTATAAGAATTTTAGTCCTTGTGTCTGATGTGTATTGATTGATGTTATTGAATAGTGGTACTTGTGATTTATTTATAGTAATAGCGGTCTTGGTGATTGAATAGCGGTCCTGGTGATTGATGTATGTAAATGGTCCTTATTTAAACAACCATGTATGTGTTTAGTATGTAATCTTTAATATCTTTAGGCGATTTCAAGAAATATATTATTGGTCCGTGCCCCGTCGTGACCGTGGCCTTGTCCGTCGCGTTCGTCCGTAAATCACTCTGTCCATGCGTCAGTGTGCTACCTGTAGGGGTATAATGATATAGTGTAGCCAGTGTATCGTACCTTGATGTTAACTACAGGTGTATTGTAGGTAGACCAACAGGTAAATATCCAAATGTGAGCTATAAAAAGGCCAGGTAAACACACACACACACACACACAAACACACACACACACACACACACACACACACACCATGAAAATTTATCCCACCTGCCTCGCATCACTTGGAGTTAGTTTACATAAAAGCAGTATTTAGCGTCCCCATATTTTCTCATCACCGGGTTGGTAACGCTGTGCCATGGACCCTTGAGCCTCCCTGGCCTGTCTTGTGCTACCTGCTCCTTTGTTAATGATTGTTCCTTCGTTTGTTTACCTGTTGCTTTGTTACTTAGTGTTCCTCTGTTAGTTTATATGTTCCTTTGTTAGTTTACTTGTTCCTTTAATAGTTAGTTCTTATTAGTTACTGCTTCTTTGTTGGTTAATGTACCTTTGTTAGTTAATACTCTTTTGTTAATGTATGTACACGTGTTAGTCTCTCTACCTTTGTTAATTTGTGATTTTGTTATTAAGGAGGGAAGGGGAGGAGGGGGTAGAGTAGGCAAAAGGGGAGGAGAGGGGAGGGGAAGTAAGGAAGGGGGTGGAGAAGAGAGGGAGTAACGAGGGGAGGGGAGAAGAGGAGAGGGAAGTAAGGAGGGGACGGAGGAGAGTGAAAATAAGGAGGGGAGGAAAGGGGGAAGTAAAGGGGGAGGGGAGGAGAAAAAAAAAGACGAGATACGCTAAAGTGACTGACAGAACAGTTTAGTTTACGCCCTGAACTGTGAAATAAATGATGTTATGTACTGTGTGTGTAGGTGTGTGTGTTTATATATATATAGATATGTCTGTGTGTGTATTTTTATTCTGTGTCTGTCTGTCTGTTTTTTTGTGTGTGTGTGTATTTTGATGCGGTAAAAATAACAGGAGTAGGTTGTTGTTGTGTTGGTGTCACAGTAAACGGGAGGAGTCGTACGGAATACTGATCTCCCAGTTGTACACTATTCACGTGTATTTGTATTGACTTCAACAACATTATAATTTATACGATTTCAGAATATTTCTTTGTTTATACTTATACTGTATATACACAAACCCTTGAACCCACGACTTGGTTCATAAGATCATTATTGGTTACTCAGTGCTAAAATAAAATTAACTTGAGTTTTCATTTTTTCAGGGAATATATAGTACAGTACATGTATTCAGCTGCGTGTATCTTTCGCATCTGGTGTCAGTCAGTCAGTCAGTCAGTGAGTCAGTCCTCACACCATTTCCTATATAGTATTTTTTGTATTAGACTCACTATACACAACACATATACTTTCCATCTGCTGATTTTTTTTATAATAATGATGATTTTACTTAATTTCAATAAAGAACTGTACTATTATATTATACATACGTGTGTCTTAGCGAATCAATCAGTCCCACTAATCAATCTAATCATTAGTGTTTCTATATTCAATCGTGATTATAACATCATATCTCCGAGTGCCACCTGTCTTAATCACCACATACATACCTGTGTTAGTCTATATCCAAATTTCCACCTTACCTGTCTAGACTAAACATGTCTTTCCCAGGTGAGTTCAGGTCTTGGTCGTAACTGTTATATCGACCTCCTCTCTGCATCAAAACAGGTTACAGTCTTTGGAAATTCATGTACCGACTCTCCCCGCGGTTACAGTAGACTCGTCCCCTGTACAGAGCATTTCCCCGCAGCCCATCTAGGGTATAGCGATCCCTCTCGTTTGTCTTCATCTATAAGGGTATTAAGGAGTGTAGGGGAGGAGGATATGGAGACGTTCCTAGCCCACTCACCCTATCCCGCTCACCCTAGACCACTCATCCAAGACCAGTCAATCTAGCTCATTCACCCTAACCCACTCATCTAGCCCACTCACCCTAGCCTCCACCCCAGTACAGACGGTAGAGGTGACATTGAACCAACCCCGTGGTAGTCGACCTATCGTGAGTTTTGTGTGTGTGTGTGTGTGTTTTACTTAACAGGTCAGGTCTAGATAAGGGTAGTGAAAACCAACAAGCGTATACGCAATGTTTCAACACTACACAACACCAATTATCTTTACCACAGCGACCATAAACCACACGCCCTTGAAATACACTTCATACGTCTCTCTACGCACCACGAATTTTATGATTTTATTTATTCATTTTTTTTTTCAATATTGGGAGAATAATTTTTGATGAATGTGGAGGTAACGCCGTTGAATATTTTGGTATATTTATTTATATTGTTATGATTTGATGTGTATTTCCACGAACTTCAGTTCAAGGAGATTAATTAACAAGTTTAAATGGGATATATTATGTTAGGTTATATATGTGTGAATGTTCGGCGTTTTCTTTTTTTTTTCTTTTCTTTGACTTGTGTTTTGTCCGGTATTGGTGTTTTTTTATTGTTCAATTCTAATGTTTGTGTTTTATTGTATAGGTTAATGTGTGATGTGTTATTAGACTCACTCACTCACTCACTCACTGATGGCGTTAATTATTAGACATTTCCAATCGTGGGTATACGTGTGTCGGGTGCCAGTTATAAGACTCCTCCCTTTACTTATCTCTTCCCTTCCATCCCCCCTTCACATCATACCCTTTCATTTACGTCTCTCTCTTCCACTTCCATCCCCCTTCACATCATACCCTTTCATTTACGTCTCTCTCTTCCACTTCCATCTCCCCCTTCCTCTTGAACACTTCCCTCAACCTTACCCCATCTTTCCCATCACCATGCTTGCTTTTTGAATTCTTATTTATTCCTCCATTTATCAGTGTCTTCTCGGTGCTCTGTCTCTCTTCTCTTCCTCCATCCCTTTCTTCCTCCACCCGTTTTCTTCCGCCTTCCCTCTCTCTCCTTTCACCCCTTCTCTTCCTCCCTCCACCCATTTCTCCAACCCCCCTCTCTTTTCCCCTTCTTTCAATCCCTTCCTCCGACCCTCCATCGCTCATACCTTTCCCTTCCTCCCACCCTTCATCCATATCTCCCAACCATCCAACCTTTCCCTCCTTCCTCTCTATCCCTCCTCTCCCACCCTTCATTCCTCCTCTCACCGCCATCCTTTCCCTCCCTCGCTCCCTCCATCCTGGAAACTCAAAATTTAACTTATCATGAATCACTCAGGTCTGCCTACACTTGACCAGTCAGGAAGGTCTTGTATTTATGAGGCCACGATGCGCCTCCAAATGTGTGTGTGTGTGTGTGTGGGTGTGGGCGTGTGTGTGTGGGCGTGTGCGCGTGGGCGTGTGTGTGTGTATGTGTGTGCGCGGTCAAGAACGGGTTTGCCGATTTACACCAGAACTTGGAAGGTTTGACCAACATGTGATAACGTCAACATGATAAACTATAGGTGTAAATCTCGCGAATATTGACCAAGAGAAACGATGGTACAGCAATAGGATTTTCAGCGGTTAAAGAAAACGATGACATGAGACAGCCTGTAGCGGTGACTATAATGTTTTGTTGTAACAGCATTACGCTTTTGATATTTACCCTACCACGGTAACGAATCGCGGGCTGGGTTTGCATTCATTCGGGTAATGATTTACTGCAGAATGGAAAGGTCTTTGGTGAAGTGATGCTCTAGAGAAGAACTTATTGTTGATCGAGTTTCTTGTACCATAATGTCTCTCTCCAAGTTATCCTCAGACAGTGTGCAAGTGGAGTAGCTCGAGTATGAATCTTATTACCTACCTAGTCCAGGATAGGACCCGGGACAGAACACCCAGGCGAACGGTGCCGCCTCTTCGATATGGCTCATACAAGGATCTTAAAGCTTTTGCCGTCTAGTTGCTTCAAGGTTGTTCTATCGACGACCAATGTGACCTGCCACAGTCTTTCCCGAGTTGATACAGCTACGAGGTTTTTATTGATGGCTTGCAGAGTTGAGGTCGCCTCCTGCCTTGTAAAGGAGAAGGTTAAAGTGTAGTCATCTGCATATGCATAGACTTCATGTATGAGATGCAGGTGATCGTTAAAAATAGACGACTTGTACCAGGGGACGTGGTACACCACCTCGAGGCACTCCAGGTATAATCGGGTGAAATTCGAACCCTACACACGACTCTAAGATCACCACAACGAAATTGCTCACAAAAATTCGTCGTGCCTCACTGTGCCTGAAGATTTATTATTATTTATTTATTTATTATATATATATATCATTTTTTTTTTTTTGGGGGGGGGATTTTGCAGCCATAATACGTCACCTTCACTACACACTGTACATCACCTGCACTATACACTATACATCACCTTCACTACACACTGTACACCACCTACACTATACACTGTACATCACATTCACTGCACACTGTACATCGCCTTCACTACACACTGTACATCACCTGCACTACACACTGTACATCACCTTCACTACACACTGTACATCACCTTCACTACACACTGTACCTCATCTTCACTACACTCTGTACATCACCTTCACTACACACTGTACATCACCTTCACTACACACTGTACATCACCTTCACTACACTCTGTACATCACCTTCACTACACACTGTACATCACCTTTACTACACACTGTAATCATCTTCACTACACACTGTACATCACCTTCACTACACTCTGTACATCACCTTCACTACACACTGTACATCACCTTCACTACACACTGTACATCACCTTTACTACACACTGTATATCACCTTCACTACACTCTGTACATCACCTTCACTACACTCTGTACATCACCTTCACTACACTCTGTACCTCATCTTCACTATACACTGTAATCACCTTCACTACACACTGTACATCACCTTCACTACACTCTGTACATCACCTTCACTACACACTGTACATCACCTTCACTACACACTGTACATCACCTTCACTACACACTGTACATCACCTTCACTATACACTGTACATCACCTTCACTACACACTGTACATCACCTTCACTACACACTGTACATCACCTTCACTACACACTGTACATCACCTTCATTACACTCTGTACACCACCTACACTACACACTGTACATCACCTTCACTACACACTGTACATCACCTTCACTACACACTGTACATCACCTTCACTACACACTGTACATCACCTTCACTACACACTGTACATCACCTTCACTACACACTGTACATCACCTTCACTACACTCTGTACACCACCTACACTACACACTGTACATCACCTTCACTACACACTGTACATCACCTTTACTACACACTGTACATCACCTTCACTACACACTGTAATCATCTTCACTACACTCTGTACCTCACCTTCACTACACACTGTACATCACCTTTACTGCACACTGTACATCACCTACACTATACAGTGTACAGCGTTTTCACTATTCTGTTCACTACCTTCACTATACACCATGTTCTAACGTCCAATAAGCCCTCACCTCTTACTACAAAACTCACCTACCTCTTTTTCAAATGTATGGTCTTCAATGACATGGTCTTGAATTACTATAAAATATTGTTCGAGATGCCTTATTGCACGTGTTATTCACCTCTTAGAAACGGCAAACTTCACGGGTTCTGCTCTTGCTAGCCAGAACCCACGCCAGAACCTCAGCGTCCAGAAAGCTGTCGTCCATTGATATTGTATGAATATCAATGGAAGTTAACTTAATTACATATAAGGGTAAATGCTAGCATTGAACATGAATCTGAGGACCAAGATGAACTGTCGTCAATCCGCCTAGCACGGTGTTTCGTCTCTCTAAGAAAATATTTGCGGTACGCATTTTTCTTCGTGTTGATGGCTATCGTCATTACCCTGATATATGTGAAACTGATTGTGTTGGAGCGCATGGTAGAAAGGCCCGAGTACACATGGCTTCAGTTCAAAGAAGAAATGATGAACGACTTCTGGAGTAGGAGATGCTAAGGCTTTGTCACTAGCACTTGCCCAACAACCACACACTGAGTTAAGCAGTTGCACAACTCAGTGTCAAGGAACAGTCCGAGAAGATCATTACCCCGGAACACGATCCGCAAATCGATTAACATCCAGGTTCCCAATTACTGCTGGGTAGACAGAGGCAAATGGCGTAAAGAAACTTGCCCATAGTTTCACCCAGCCCGGGGATCGAACCCAGGTCCACTCGCTTCCGAGGCGAGCATGCTTACCACAGGTCGCGCGCACGCCCTCGCACACACACGCGCGCACACACACACACACACACACACACACACACACACAAAACGTTCTCCCCTCACCCCTTCGCCAAACATTATAAACAGCTCTAACATTTTTTTTTGTTACCTTATCAGCATTGTTTCCCTCCCGGCCACAGGATCCAAAGGTAATTAACAAGAGAAATAGTTGGGCACATTACCTTGAATCTCTCACACTATGAACGATGACTCTACACCTCGTTAAAGTTCCATTAGTGACAAATAACCCTGACAGAAACCTCCGGGGATTAACTATAGCAGCTGGTCATTGATCTTTTGCCGTAATGACTGGTTTTATATCATTATTTACGTAATTATTAGCGTAATTAGAAAAGGCTTTGTTAATTAGAGCCGTTGGATGTGTTCTGGAGATGGAAGAGGAGGAGGTGGAGGTGTAGGAGGAGGCGGTGGAGGTGTAGGAGGAAGAGGATGTCTCTAAAACTACCCGAAGTTGATGGTCGATAGGATTGACACCGAGGATATTTGGGTCATGAGACGTGTTATGAACGTGTATATTTTTCACACACACACACACACACACACACACACACACACACACACAGGAAAAATAGGCGATGAAATATGTATATTTTCGTTTCTTTTGATAACTAGAACTGGTTTCTATATTGTGACGAACACATAGATAACCATAACAACCAAACGAAACCAGCAACACCTAACCTAACCAAACCAACCCAACCTTAACCACCTTAATTGACGTGTGTAGTTTGGTTAGGTTAAGGTAGTAAAAATAGCGTCTTTAATGAAACATGAATATATTCTACAATCTACATGAACAAAATTTTTATTCAGGTATAACAATAACAAAAAATATTCCAATTTAGCAGAAAAGAATAATTTTAAGGCTTGTTTATTTCTAGTATTCCTATTTATCCCTATTTATCCCTATTATTCCTATTTATTCTTATTTGTTGCGCGTTTTGGTAATATTTTTTGTTTTTATATTTGCAGTAATCCCCTAAGAAGTAATGTACAGTATATATATGGTTATGTTATGATATGTTGAACTGGGCTAGGTTACGTTACGTTGACCTCTCTTAAATTGAATTCAGTTAAGTTAGGTCAGGTCAGGTCAGATATTATTAGGTTTGAGTTCGGTTGGGTTGGTGATGGGAGACAGGTGGCCATCAGTGAGGGGAGACAGGTGGCCAGCAGTGAGGGGAGACAGGTGGCCAGCAGTGAGGGGAGACAGGTGGCCAGCAGTGAGGGGAGACAGGTGGCCAGCAGTGAGGGGAGACAGGTGGCCAGCAGTGAGGGGAGACAGGTGGCCAGCAGTGAGGGGAGACAGGTGGCCATCAGTGAGGGGAGACAGGTGGCCAGCAGTGAGGGGAGACAGGTGGCCAGCAGTGAGGGGAGACAGGTGGCCAGCAGTGAGGGGAGACAGGTGGCCAGCAGTGAGGGGAGACAGGTGGCCAGCAGTGAGGGGAGACAGGCGGCCAGCAGTGAGGAGAGACAGGCGGCCAGCAGTGAGGAGAGACAGGCGGCCAGCAGTGAGGGGAGACAGGCGGCCAGCAGTGAGGGGAGACAGGTGGCCAGCAGTGAGGGGAGACAGGCGGCCAGCAGTGAGGGGAGACAGGCGGCCAGCAGTGAGGGGAGACAGGCGGCCAGCAGTGAGGGGAGACAGGCGGCCAGCAGTGAGGAGAGACAGGCGGCCAGCAGTGAGGGGAGACAGGCGGCCAGCAGTGAGGGGAGACAGGCGGCCAGCAGTGAGGGGAGACAGGCGGCCAGCAGTGAGGGGAGACAGGTGGCTATTATTCTCAATACACTATTCAGTATTAAATCAGAGCTTGTTGACCTGATCAATTGCCAATCAGGAACTAGGAGGAGATTGGTTTATATATGTGTGTGTGTGTGAGGTTATTGGGGATTAGAAATATAGGAGATTAGACTTTCAGGTGATTAGGGGTATAGAAGATTAGTGTTGGTTGGATATTGGGCGTGTGAGGGATTAAGAACATAGGAGGCCTAAAAGTACCATATTGGGCTGCGTAAAGGTTGATGCGTTCCATACATTAGACTGTAAAGTGTACCAAGGCCATCTAGTTATCCGTTATCATTCAGTTACCAGTCACTAGACGGCTACCAGTCATCAGCCTTACAGGGAGTCAGTTACCACTCAACTAGTCAACAGCTACTAATTACCAGTCAGCCAATCAGTCACCAATCATCTAGTCAGTCGGTTACCAGTCAAGACGGGTAGCAGAGGTTTCGTGCTTGGCTATAATAGTCTTGGTCACGGCATCCAGTCTTGCCAGCCTCCACGCCACCTAAATAGTGTTTTACACCTCCCATTCCCTACCCCTCTCACGTCTTGCCCCTCCCACGCCTTGCCCCTCCCACGCCTTGCCCCTCCCACGTCTTGCCCCTCCCACGCCTTGCTCCTCCCACGCCCTACCCCTCCCACACCTTGTCCCTCCCACGCCTTGCCCCTCCCACGCCTTGCCCCTCCCACGCCTTGCCCCTCCCACGCCTTGCCCCTCCCACGCCTTGCCCCTCCCACGCCTTGCCCCTCCCACGCCTTGCTCCTCCCACGCCTTGCTCCTCCCACACCTTGCCCCACCACTAATACCACCACCACCACCACCACCACTACCACTATTACCTCCAACACCTTTACCACCACCACCTACAACACCACTACCACCACTACCGCCATCACCATTACCGTCACCACCATTACCGTCACCACCATCACTTTTGCTACCATTACTACCACCACTATCACCATTCCACTATCCCCATCACTACCACTACCATCACTACTACTACTACCACCACCACCACCACTTTCACTACCATTACCATCACTACCACCACCACCATTACTCCCGCCACCAATACCACCACCACCACCACTAACATCACTACCACCACCACCACCACTACTACCACCATCACCACTACTACCACTACCACCATTACCAAGACTACCACCATCACCACTACCACTGGAACTGTGACCTCGGGAACATACTTAAACAGGCTCGGTAAATTTAGTAATTCTAGGCCGGGTCTGTATATAAACTATTGGATTCCAATTAAGAGGATCTCAGGCTGACTTAAGGGCGCTCTTCTAAGTCCCTCCTTCTCTTAATGGGATTCCGGTAAGGACATTGATTTTCCTGAGCGTGGTAGGGAGATCCAGGAGAGTGTATTAATATTTTCCTCAGCGTGGTAAGGAGATCCAGGAGAGTGTATTGATATTTTCCTGAACGTTGGAGGGAGATCTAGGATATATTATTATTTTTCCTGGGCGTTGTTGGGAAAATATAATGTGTTCAAGTATGTGGTCCGTGGTACTTGCTATAAGGACTATGTTGCCTGGTGTTCGTAAACTAAATAAATAAATATAAGGCGTGAGTATTAGTAGATATCAGGCATAAGGGTTTTCTATCCTCCATAAAACACGGTATATATGGAAGTATAAGGAGAGAGAGAGAGAGAGAGAGAGAGAGAGAGAGAGAGAGAGAGAGACTAAACCCTACCAGTCTAATCAGGTAAAGTGAATGTCAACCAGTGCCTACTTTTTAGTAAATTATGTAATATATTTATTTTTCTCTTAAATCCGAGTTTCTTTAGTCCACGCTTGTTATATGGTGGTGGTGCTGGTGTGTTGCGTTTGTCAGTAGCTGTGGTTGTCTGTCTGTCTGTCTGTCTGTCTGTCTTTCCGTCCTATCATGCAGGTTCATTTAAAAGTCACCTAACATGTTATTATGTATATCACGGGCAGATGTGAGTCGTCGAGGGTAACAACTTGTCATGTCTTTCTAATTGACGATTTTAAAGTTCGTATGTGTCTAAGTCTCATTTTTTTTCACAATTTAGGAAATGTTGTTTTATGTGATTGGAGCTGGAATGTTGAGAGAAGAAAATGTTTGGATGTTGATTTTAGTCAGGTATACAAAAGGAAAATGTTGGTTAAGTAACATTCATGTATCAGTCAAAAAGTAACATTTGTTTAACACTATGTTTAGATACTTATTAGTGGGGGTATTTAAAGATAGATGTTGGTTAAGTAGCACCCATGCATCAGTAACAATACGATAATAACACTTACGTAACCCTCCAAAAAGACTCGAAACTTAATTAAACAGGTGTGTACAGGTAGACTCGTAATCAGGTTAATCCTCTTAATTAAACAGGTGTGTACAGGTAGACTCGTTATCAGGTTAATCTTCTACCAACATCATCACTCAGGGAATTAACAAGTAATTCCGTTTTCCTTGACTATGGAGTGTGTGTGTGTGTGTGTGTGTGTGGAGAGAGAGAGAGAGGGGCGAGCAGGAGGAGGAGGAGGAGTAGGTGACGGTGGTAAGCTGTAAAGTACAATAAAAGGATTTTACCAAGGGAGTTGTGGCAAGCGTTTCAGAACTCGAAGGTCAGTGCAATATTTGATCGTGCAGGAGCGATCACATGTGGAGGGGAGATGAGAAAGATGGAGGGGGTGGGAAGAGAAGGTAAGAGGAGGAGGAGGAGCAGCAGTAGAGAGGAAGCATGGAAGGAAGAGGAGGTGGAAGATGGGGGGTTATGAGGAAGAGTAGAAGGAAGATGAGGAGGTGAGGAGAAGAAGGTGGGGGAGGTGTACTGTACATGTATTAGAGTTGTGTTGGGGTGTAAGGGTCCAGGTTAAGACATGAGAGGGTGAGAGGAATGGGTGAGAGGGAGGGAGGAAAGGAATGGGTGAGAGGGAGGGAGGAAAGGAAGGGGTGAGAGGGAGGGAGGACAGGTGGTGTGAGGTAAAATATAGATAGAGATTAAGAATGAAATAGAAGGAGAGGGGAGGCAAAACTGTCTGTATGTTGAGAGAGAGAGAGAGAGAGAGAGAGAGAGAGAGCTTTAACTAAACACTGACCAGGAACCTGTGTTGTTGTCTAAAAAAAAAGAAAAAAAAATTAAGAAAAAATTAATTAAAACGTAACCCCTCCCCCCCCTCCCCTCCCCCCCCCCTCCCCTCCCCTCCCCTCCCCCCCCCTCCCCCCCCAAAAAAATAAAAGATTTAAAAATAAAAATTAGTTTGAAATATACGTAAAAACGCTTGACATAAATAAAACCAAAAAGTATGTAATATATTATTTAAACAAAAGGCTTAAGGAAAAGTGGCTTCAAACATCGTAAATAAATAGTAAAATATCATTGGAAATTAAGGCTTTAAAAATTTAATTAAAAACTCAAAATATTAGATCGGTATAGAATTTTGTTTAATATTTACTACGTTATTGTTCATTATGGAAGAAATAGATTATGAAGTAAATAAATTGATCTGAAAAATAAAAACTGTTTATATCACACTAAAGAAAACACCATACATACATACATACATACAGACATACATTCATACATACATACATACATACATACATTCAAATCGAACGATATTCTCTGATATTTGAAATAATATATTTAATCAGTAGAATAATAATAATAATTATAAAATCAGTGAAAAAAAAGAAAAAATAATGTTTAGTTTTGGGGGAGAGACTTGAATATTTTTTTGTCATTAAAACACGTAATTGGAGGCAACTTCGGGGTAATGTATACACTGCATAAATTATTGTCGAATTATCTGTCCTGTAGCCGCCTGATAATCCCCCCTCAGCCCAGGAGGAGGAGGAGGAATGCGGTGGGAAACAGAGGAGGGGAGTGTTGGGGGAAGAGGTAGGGGGTGTTGGGGGAAGAGGTAGGGGGGTGTTGGGGGAAGAGGTAGGGGGTGTTGGGGAAGAGGTAGGGGGTGTTGGGGAAGAGGTAGGGGGTGTTGGGGAAGAGGTAGGGGGTGTTGGGGGAAGAGGTAGGGGGTGTTGGGGAAGAGGTAGGGGGTGTTGGGGAAGAGGTAGGGGGTGTTGGGGGAAGAGGTAGGGGGGTGTTGGGGGAAGAGTAGGGGGTGTTGGGGAAGAGGTAGGGGGTGTTGGGGAAGAGGTAGGGAGTGTTGGGGTAAGAGGTAGGGTAGTGTTGGGGTAAGAGGTAGGGTAGTGTTGGGGGAAGAGGTAGGGGGTGTTGGGGGAAGAGGTAGGGGGTGTTGGGGGAAGAGGTAGGGGGTGTTGGGGGAAGAGGTAGGGGGTGTTGGGGTAAGAGGTAGGGGGGTGTTGGGGGAAGAGGTAGGGTGAATGTTGGGGGAAGAGGTAGGGGGGTGTTGGGGGAAGAGTAGGGTAGTGTTGGGGGAAGAGGTAGGGAGTGTTGGGGGAAGAGTAGGGTAGTGTTGGGGGGGAGAGGTAGGGTGAATGTTTGGGGGTGTAAGGAAGAGGGGAAATGGGAATGGCAGACGTGATAGTTAAAAGAAAAGAGGAGATAAATAGAAAGGGGGGAGGGACAGGAAAGAATGAAAGAAATGGGAGGTGAAAAGAGGGAGTGGAAAAGATGAAAAGCAGAAAAGGAAGTGGGAGAGGAGGGTATTGGAAAGTCGTTGTGAAAGCGGGGAGGGAGAAAGGAAGGGAGGGATGTGAAAGGGAGAGATAAAAAGGGAGGCCGAATGAGTATAGAAGAGGGAAAGGAAGAAAGTGGGTTTGATAGAAGGGGAAGAACTTTATGAGCAGATGAAGGGAGAGTTAACGAGGGGAAGAGGAAGATAATAGGTGAGAGGAGGGGTAGGTGGAGAGGAATGGGGTGAGGGGGAAGGATAGAGGTAGAGAGAGAGAGAGAGAGAGAGAGAGAGAGAGAGAGAGAGAGAGAGAGAGAGAGAGAGAGAGAGAGAAGGTGGTTAATGGAGAGGAGGAAGATGGTAGAGGGAGGAGAAAGAAGGTGGTAAGGAAAAGGGAAGAATTAGTAGAAATGGAGGTGGAAAAGGAAAGGGGGGGGGGGGGTTGGAGAGGGTGAGAGTGAGTCGGGGGGGGCGGAGGAGGAGCATCCCCAGTAGATACAATTGCTGTGAAAATCTTACCTGAAGCTCATTAGGTAACGTCGCCTCTTATTACACCATTAAAAGAGATGCAGCCTCCGGTGTATGGGGTGTACCTGTGTATTAGCCTCAGGTGTATGGGGTGTACCTGTGTATTAGCCTCAGGTGTATGAGGTGTACCTGTGTATTAGCCTCAGGTGTATGATGTGTACCTGTGTATTAGCCTCAGGTGTATGGGGTGTACTTGTGTATTAGCCTCAGGTGTATGAGGTGTACCTGTATATTAGCCTCAGGTGTACGAGGTGTACCTGTGTATTAGCCTCAGGTGTATGGGGTGTACCTGTATATTAGCCTCAGGTGTATGAGGTGTACCTGTGTATTAGCCTCAGGTGTATGAGGTGTACCTGTATATTAGCCTCAGGTGTATGAGGTGTACCTGTGTATTAGCCTCAGGTGTATGAGGTGTACTTGTGTATTAGCCTCAGGTGTATGAGGTGTACCTGTGTATTAGCCTCAGGTGTACAGTATGTATACAGTATTAACATCTACAGCCCGTTACTTCTCATTCTATACTCAATAGTGAATTTACTAACATCAAACCCGTCCACGGGGGAATGTAACCTCCACCTTCACCTCCTCTAGCCCATGTAAGCTGAGTAATCGGTGAGGTCAAGAAACATCATAACAACTTGTAAGTTTTGTGGGTCAGAGGCTTTGATATTCTTATTAGATTATGATACGTCTTGTGGGGATTTACTTACCTCATCTATTAAACAGACAGACAGAACTGATTTATACTATCGTGCCTGTGAATGGTGTAAATAATGATCCGTCTTCCTTGTAAAACTGTGACCCTTATGTCTTTACCTTGTCGCCCAAGTCGTGTGTGGGGGAGAGAGGTGAGTTCTTCGTTTGTCTGTATAATGTGATCTACGACATAGTTCTGGCCATTAGCGACATAGTTCTGGCCATTCGCGACATAGTTTTGGCCATTCGCGACATAGTTTTGGCCATTCGCGACATAGTTTTGGCCATTCGCGACATAGTTTTGGCCATTCGCGACATAGTTTTGGCCATTCGCGACATAGTTTTGGCCATTAGCGACATAGTTCTGGCCATCTCACTGCACATCTCATCATCCTTACTCCCAACTTTGACTCCTCTCTTGTCAATGTCGGGGAATCTTTTATCACCGCCTTAAATACCTCAAAGGGTTGTGAGAAAGTTAGGAATTAGACTTTCCTTATTAAAACTCCTCTCATATGGCGGACCGACTTATACCATCTTCCGGATCTGTTCTATAATGCGGTAGAGGGGGCGGGCTGTCACTTTAATGCTGTAAGTGTCTCGTACTGTACAAAGCCCTTCCCATGGCCTTCATTTTGTAGTATTTTTTAATGGAATAATTGACATCCACACAGATTTATATGTAAATGAGACTAAAGTTGACTTGACACCAATAAGATATTACTCCACAGGGGTAATTAGTAACTTGGAAATTAATCTCGTGTTCACAGACAAAAACTAGTATTAAAGTAAATATCATGACATATATTAGTGCTTAAATACAAGTTTCTATCTCTTCAAGTAGAATAGAGACTAGGAAATGACATACTGTACACCCCTATTGTGAATGTTTCCTCAGAGTGATCTATCTGTATCTTTATTGGATCACCTGAAGATTAACCTCCCTACTGTTGCTTGGGAGGTAAGGTAAGACTGATGGGTTGGATTAATTTGAGTTAGATTAGGTTAGTTAATCTTAATTTTTGATTGCTAATGACTACTGTCTATAACTCAAACTTGACCCATCGTTATAACATCAACAACACCCTTGTTTTTAAACGAAACTAACACGAGAACAAAACTTACTTAGTACACAGTCACTTTCACTTCCGATTTTTTGGTCAACAGTTCAGAAACACCAACATTTAGTAACTCCACACACAAGCCTTCCTCTCTCGAGCATGCTATAATTTTACACGGTTTCCTTCCACTGCCTCCTAGCTCACCTCAGACGGGCCAAAAAAAATGGGTATTTTCTGTAACATCGTTTGACTCTGAAGTTCTCGTGGGATCAAAGTAACGCTGATTTTTTTTTTTTTATTCTCTTGCTTTAAATATTCCAGAAAGAGAGAGAGAGAGAGAGAGAGAGAGAGAGAGAGAGAGAGAGAGAGATATCAAAGTAACAAAAAAATAGAAGAAAAACGACACTCTGCCCAAAGATTCCAAAAACTTATCACTGCAGCTACAACATTACAGTTAACACACAACTTTTATGGATCAAGGTTAGGTTAGGTTAGGAAAATATCTCCAAGAACCAAGAAAATCTTGAATCATGATCATCTTTTAAGACACGCAGCCATGACACCTTTCAGGATGACCAGGAAAGACCTATAGCACAAAATTAATGAGATGTTATAACCCCCTTTGGTCGCCTCGCCATTAACGTTCGCACATTAACAAGGAAGTTTATAGAGGTCTACATAATAAGAAACTCTCTATAACCGATGCAATAGTTTTCATTTGGGATACCCGAAGCGGTCCTCTCTCTCTCTCTCTCTCTCTCTCTCTCTCTCTCTCTCTCTCTCTCTCTCTCTCTCAGCTGAATCTGTGAAACGACAAAATAATTTTAATGAAGGAAGTGAGTGAATATGGCCGTAGTAGTGAATGAAGCGACCCGCCTGCAATACACACACACACACACACACACACACACACACACACACACACCAAACAAAAATAAATCAATACCTCCGCCGCTCTTGTAAAACGAACGGATTTACATTCGCCCCTTTTGTGGAAATTCGTGAATTTTATGGTGGGGCCACAATTTTCAGGCCGAGGGTTGATAAATATTGGTTTTCAGTGGAGATGCAATCAAGGACCGATATGCCATAAGGATGAGGGTCTGGTGCGACTGACTGGCGGGGGGCGGGGGGGGGGGGAAGAGGGGGTTTTAAATGGTTCAGAAAACGTGAGGTCGTGTGGTCGTGCGGGCGGCCAGGAGACGAGGCGGAAGTCGAAATGTGTTCACGTCGCGTATTTTACCTACAGGAAGGGAAGAGGGGGAATTTATAGGGAGCTAATTACCTTCTAAAGTTAACTCTACACGGTTACCTTTAAAGTTACACACAGAACAACACAGGACAAAGCTTGACTGTATCAATATTTGTTTCAGCTGAAGATGAAACGCTTGACGCAGGTTTTGTTTCTAATATAAATCCAACTTTACACAATTTTCTTTCAATGTCACAAGGAAGGTTTTTTTTGGGGGGGGGGGGGGGGTGGGGGGGGAACTTATGTAATTTAGTATCGTATAGAGAGAGCGATGGACGTTGATGTGCTGTTACCAAGTGTTGTAAATAATGGAGGAGAATTGGTGAGTATTGTGTCTGTCTGTCTCTGTGTGTCTGTCTGTGTTGTGGTGGGGTGAGTGTTTTTCTCTCTCTCTCTCTCTCTCTCTCTCTCTCTCTCTCTCTCTCTCTCTCCCACACTTCACTCCTTCACTCCCACGTTATTAAACTGTGTAATATAACACCCATCTTTATTTTATTCTCTCCCTTCCCTTAATCTCTCTTCCTCCATTCTACCTTCCCTCTTGTCCTTCATCAATCCATCCATCCTTTTCCATCATTTAATCCCCTGTCTTCCATCATCATCATCATCATCATTATCATCATCATCATCATCATCATTATCCATCACTACTCTACTGTCATCTTTCCATCTTTCTTGTCATCAATCGTTCCATCTTCATCAATTCTTCCATTTTCCTTCATTCGTACCTATGACTTCTGTCTTTCCATTATTTCCATCCTTCTTGCCATCTTATACTCCCCTCCTCATTATACCATCCATCGCCCACTCTCTGTTCCTTGTCTGTCTGTCTATCTGTCTCTCTCTCTGTCTGTCTGTCTCTGTCTAATAAGTCCTTCCCTGGCTGTCTGTCTGTCTGTCTGTCCGTCCGTCCGTCCGTCCTTGGCTGGAGGTCTACGTAACGGTCAGGGACCTACGCGGACTCAACCTCCCTCCCTCCCTCCATACTCTTCCATACATCCCCCTCCTCCTGTCTTCCCGTTTCTTCCTTCCCTCCCTCCCTACAAGGTTCCCTCCCTCCCTTCCTCCTTCCTTCCTTCCCTCTCTCCCTCCTACCCTGCCAGGCCGTCGAGGTCCTGTGAGGGAGAGAGAGAGGGAGGGAGGGAGGGAGGGAGGGCCACCATGCCTCGCCTGGAACAATAGAACAGTTTCATGCTAATCTGTAACATAATGCATGAGTGTCACTACTCATTATGCTGCCGCTGGCCGCTAGATGGTGCAGCGGTAACATGATCCTTGTGGCGACCTTCGTTCTCTCTCTCTCTCTCTCTCTCTCTCTCTCTCTCTCTCTCTCTCTCTCTCTCTTCCTTCATGCCTCACTCCCTTTAACAATCCCCCTTACCCTTCCTCCATCCCTCACTCCTCTCCTGCACCCTTCACTTAGGCACCCACACACCTATCTACCCTCCCTCCTCATGTGCCATTACCCATAATCACCTCTTCCGTCACCCCTTCCCCCTCCCACCTCCCTTCTCCCCCTCCCTAGTCCCGTCTCTCCCCTCCCTATCTCCCCTTTCCTCTTCCTTCTCCCGTCCCATACTCCTTCAACTACAATAATTCGTTTATTATTATGATAGGATACGACTCACTCACACACACACACACACACACACACACAACTACAACCACAGCTGCCACAAGATTCCCATATCAAATTTTCTTCATTATTTAAACAAATATACGAACATCTGGAAACTTCTCATGACCTTAAATAATGATGAATAGTTTGTTATAAAAATGTTACCTTTGGTTTGTTTGATATTTATCCTGACAGTGATACAGCCGAAAATAGATTCACCAATCACAATCACCATTACATACAGCCTTACGTCAGCAAATATCGCCAGGTAAATTTGCGAATACGAGACTCAGGGTGGGGTCAGTGTATCATTGGTTGACTGTACCTCCCCTTCCCTCCCTCCTTCCAGCCACTCATATACCCCCATTAACTTACCCAGCAGTACCTCTTATGAGCACCACTCAAATATTAAAATTACAGGTGGTCCAAAATGAAGCCCTAAGATTCGTCACAGGTGAAAGATACCTCTTCACCAGAACCACAGCCGAGATACATAGAGACCTGAGAATGAAACCCATCAACCAGCAGCTGCACACCCTGGCCAGCAGAGTCTGGCAAAAGATAGAACGATCTGAGCAAGAACTCCTTCAAAGACTCCCACCAGATAACGACAACAACCATACATGGTTCCCAAAAAGTTACCAAATCTCAAAAGGTCCATTACCACCCCCGATCTATACAGCCAAGCAATCGACAACCTCCCTAGACCAGCATCCGCCAGTAGGGTCGGCGAAATATGAAATAAGGTCCTTAAAACACCCATACATGGGACAGGGTAGGATGTCTAGTGCCTGTATCGGCAGACAATAACTAACCCATAACACAACCCTAACACACCATTAGCTTAGCTAGGCGGTCAGCCCGCCCTCTCTTACCTCCTTTTAAATTTCTTCAATTTCCGAACTATAACTTCCTTCCCCCACCTCTAATCTTATTTCATCCCTCCTTTCTCAAAGAAAAAAAACTCCCTCAGGGGAATAAAACCACCAGTTCAACTTTTCTGGACAGAGTAACTGTTTATTTTGTTTGTTTCAAGCCGTGTTATACAGGTGTTTAGGCGGGTGAGGGAGATGCTGGTCATTATTATCTGTGGATTAAACTTAAGTCCCTGGGGCTAAACCCGAACTTTCATACAGTACTACTAAAACCACGACTTAGGGTGTGTTTGGGATGGATGTGGATGTTATACTGTGTTAAGACAGAGGTTCCGTTAGGTTTGGTTAGTTTAGGTATATAGTTATATAAACTGTCAAATGTACCCCGGTTCGTTAATGTACCGCTAAATCGGTTAAACTACACACGGAGGTGGTGCGGGCCACTAGTGAAACGCCAGTACCGCCCATCTCTCTTACTCACTTTGGGTTTAGTATAGACCTGGAGCACACTGTAGGTTAGTTTACATAAAGTTAGGTAGGTTTAGTTCAAAGCTACTGTAGGTTATATTAGATGAGGTTAGGTTAAGTTTTATTAGTTTACTTTAGGTTAGCTAAGTTAGGTTAGGCTAGGTTAAGTTAGGTCAGGTTAAGTTAGAGAAAAAGATAGAGTGTTTAGACTGTGACTGGTGACTGGTTGTCCTAAGATTAGGACTTAGTCATAACCACTCATAAACTTTATTGGCCCCATCCCTAATGTGCCCAGCCTTAATGAACCCTGTTTACCATGATGGGGCCCCATTAAAAACAGACCTCAGTCCTAATGGGTAGTTTTAGGTCATGGCCAATTAGGCTGGAGCCCCATTTAATCCACAGCTGCACAAATTGTGATCCTCGTAATTGGGTGATATACAGTAGTAAACACAAAGATGCCACCCTAGAGCGGGAAACAACCTCTGGGTTGTGGTGATTTGGCTAATTATATTGTTTTAGGCTGTTTCCATCACCTTGTAAACGGTATTGAAGATATTTTCTTTTCTGTTTGGTGTGTAGGGATTTTATAATGTTGGTCGGTATATATATATTGAAATACAATGGTTATTAATTAGTTACGTGATAGTTTACAGACCAATATGTGCTGATATTAGGACCCTAGGAATTGTCTAGGATATTTCTTCTTCCAATTACTTTTTCTTCTTGTCCGTCTCAACCCATTCCCCTCACTTGACGATAGTGATGGGCTCCTTCCTGGCATATTCCTCTCCTGTGTGTGTGTGTGGAGGAAGTGTATTGAGGAAAAAGAAGGAGGGAGAGTATGGTGTAGCGGTGGTTACCAAACTTTTTCACCTGACGTCCCTCTTTTGGTTTTTACCAAACCTTCCATTTTTTTTTAAATAATTGAATCAACTTTTGATTAATGATACATCTTGTACTCGTATTTATATTACTTTGAGGATCAACAAACTCGTAATAATTTTATCCATGCATATGAAGAAGATTGAAATATGCTGAAGAAAAAATAATATTACAATTTTATTGAAAATTTCCTAGTGCAGAAAAAGATATGTCAATATGTACACTTGTACAGTATGTCAATATGTACACTTGTACAGTATGTTTTCCATACGCCCCCCCCCCCCCCCCGTACCAACCATGCGCCCTCCAGTTTAGGAACCACTAGTGTACAGTAGAGGGAAGGGAGGTTTTTCTCGGCTTAACAACTTTATTGCCAAAGCTTATAGTACAAATTGCCAGTTCTGAGTAATTCAGTCAGGTCTTAACACTGAAGGTGCTCTCATTTCTCGCTGCCATGCATGACAGAGGTTCATACACACCAGGGCTAATAATAGGTCATATACAGTACATGAGGGTGCTGTCACTGTTTACTGCCACAGAGGACAGTGGTTCATATACACTAAAAGTCATATTCTATTTGAGGACTAATCAGTGCTCTGTTAGCTTTGAGGAATGCCAGGAGGTTATCACTAGTTTTATTTTGATTATAAGTGTTGATGAGGATGGGGTCATGTGTCCACAGAGGTGGTTTAGTACTGCCCTCCTGCCTCCTTAAATTAACCCAGGTGGTATAATATGTAAATCAGGTCTGCCTCCCATCAAAAGGGAGAGATTATAGGTGTGGGGGGAAGGGAGGGATTCTATGGAGAGAAGAGAAGGAGAGAAAGGGAAAGCGTGTGGAGGGAAGGGAGGTAGGGAGTGTTTTGTGTGGAGGGTGGCCGTCATTAGCACCACGCCCCACTCAGGTAACCTAACACGGTCTTATTATTATCAAGGGGATGTTTTGGCTTCCTCCAACCTCCCTCCCAGCCCCTCCCACCTCCCTCCCAGCCCCTTCTACCTCCTTACCAGCCACTCCTACCTCATTTCCACCCCCTTTCTAGTCCCTCCCATCCCCTCCCAGCCCCTCCCACCTTTCTCCCAGCCCCTCCCACCTTTCTCCCAGCCCCTCCCACCTCTTTCCCAGTCCCCTCCCATCCCTTCTCACGACCCTCCCACTCGCTCCCAGTCCCTCCCATCTCTTACCAAGCCTTCCCACCTCCCTCTGAGTCCCCCCATTCCTCCTTACCAGCACCCTTTGCCATACTCCCTCGTTCGTTATGTAGTACAACTTGCTCGGTAATTGTCATGTATAGGAGCTGATCTGTTGTGGCTGTATGAATCATCATCATCGTCATCATCAGTGTTATCATCATCATCATCGTCGTTTTCATCATCATCGTCCTCGTCACCATCACCATCATCATCGTCACCATCATAATTATCATCATCCTCATTGAAACTTTATAAACCAAGATGTATTGATCCACAAATGTTTACCAGGTGAACTTCCTCTCTTGTGTGTTTTAATTAGTTACTTGTTTCCTTGAGTCACTATGGCTACCTGCCCTGGCCCGCCACCACAACACACCGCGGCATCAACGCTCAAACTAACCACCCCGAGGCTCTGTAGTTGTCTGGCACTGTTATCATATTATTCACGTATGGTACCGCTTTATACGACACCACTATTGGCACACCTGTTGTACACCACTGTTGGCACTGTATACAGCACTGGTGGCACTCCTCATTATACCAGTTTGGCACTTATAGTTTGCACTATTTGTAATAAACGCACTGCCATCATTATCACTACCAATAGCAGTACCACCTCACCACCACCACCACCCCATCACCACCACCACCCCATCACCACCACCATTACCACCACCCCATTACCACCACCATTACCACCACCCCATCACCACCATCACCCACATTACTACTACACCGCAATCCACGCCACCATCACTCACACCACATCCACCCCTTCACCACCACTACCACTCACGCCTCCACCACCACTACCACTCACGCCTCCACCACCACCAAAAGCCCCAATAAAGTCATTTAATTAACAAGTAATAGGATCTGTAATCCATCCTGAACCACTTGAGAAATGTTTTATAAACGTTGAAACTTGTGAGGGGCGAAGATAATGAGGAACTGATGCCATAAAGAAAGGAAGACTCGATCCCCCTTTGATCTTTTAATCATCGCAGAAGGCACAGGGAGATCCAACTCCTTGCATAAACATCGGCTCCACTTTGATCCTCTATGAACCTTTGGGATGGAAATTTTGTGCCGATGCTTGAGTCTTGCCGCCCTTATTGTCGTTCCCTCTCTTCCTCGCTTCGCATATTTTGCTTCAATCGAGTTTTGACTTCGTGGGATTTTTTTTTTCCTGCTTCTTCTCCGCGAGTTTTGAGGAAGACGGTTTATGAGAGAAAAGATTCGGGACGAGTTTGTGGTGTTAGGATGATTCTTTTTTTTTATAAGGGAGGAATTGTCTTTGGTATTACTTTTCGCTGTGAGGTTATGATTTCCTTTATTATAATTTAGGTTTTATGTTCGGGGGGGGGGGGGGGGGGGCTAACGTGTGTGAGTGTGTCCTGCCCTTTCGTACCATAACACTGGGGAACACACTTTCGGTTGCATGAGTTCTGACACTTGATTCTGGTAGATTTGAGGTCACAAATTCTGAAAATGGCATTCGTTTGTGCAGATCAGGTCTAGTTTTGATGCTACGCGGCAATTTACATATCAGGTCACAGATTCTGAAAATAGCAAAGGGAGGTAATAAGCATATTAGTTTACATTCATCAAATATAATTCTTAATTACATCAGTGCGTCAAATATAGATTTGTGTGTGCATTAGTGCATATCAACAGAACCGCAAACATTTAGCCACGCAGAACTCAATGACTTAGTTCGAGATCTGGGTCTGTCTGAAAAGCTGTCAGAATTGTTGGCTTCACGGTTAAAAGATAAAAACTTGCTGAAAATAGACACAAAGGTAACATTCTTTCGCAACAGAGAAAAGAACCTCTTACAGTTCTTTGATTCTAAATTTGACTTCGTCTACTGTTGTGATATTTCTGGATTAGTCACCGCGATGGGAGCTCCAGGTTATGATCCGAAAAAGTGGCGCCTCCTTATAGATAGCTCTAAGCGGAGTCTGAAGTGTGTTTTATTACATATAGGCAACATCTTTGGCGCAATACCCATAGGGCACTCAGTACACCTGAAAGAAAAATATGAACACATCAAAACGGTTTTGGAGCGACTCAAATATGAAGAACACAAATGGATCATCTGTGTTGATCTAAAAATGGTCAATTTTTTGCTAGGACAGCAAGGTGGGTATGCAAAATTTCCTTGCTTTATCTGCCTCTGGGACAGCAGAGCCAAAGACAGACACTGGATTCAGAAGGAACGGCCAGTTAGGGAAAGCCTCAATGTTGGGGAAAAGAACATCATTTATGAACCCCTAGTGGAACGTGAAAAAATTGTTTTCCCGCCCCTTCACATCAAGCTGGGCCTTATGAAACAGTTTGTCAAGGCGCTCGATACTGACAGTGACTGTTTTAAGTATCTGTGTGAAGTGTTCCCTGGTTTAACGCTAGAAAAACTCAAAGCAGGTATTTTCGACGGCCCTCAAATTAGGACGCTGATTAAAGACCAAGCCTTCACTCAATCCATGACTGATGTTGAGAGAAATGCATGGGGAGCATTCGTTTCTGTTGTAAGGAACTTTCTTGGAAACAGGAAATCAGAGGACTATAAAAAGCTCATTGAATCTTTGATGGAAAGTTTCCATGTGTTAGGTTGCAACATGAGCATTAAGATGCATTTCCTGAACAGTCATCTTGAACTGTTTCCGGCAAACTTGGGGGACGTGAGTGATGAGCAAGGTGAACGCTTTCACCAGGATATCAAAGTCATGGAAGACAGGTATCAAGGTCGCTGGGACATTCACATGATGGCGGACTATTGCTGGAGCATTCAGCGAGACTGCACTGAGAGGCGACATTCAAGACAGTCCATTAAACGCAAGTTTGTGCCTGGCATAGTTCACAAAAGCAACTGATGAATCCAAAATATGCTTGTCAAGGTAAATAAAAGTAATTAAAAATTAATTCTACGTGTTTGGTAATTCCTCTCTGTGTGCTGGTTTAGATTTTTAGCAGTAGTATATGATAGTCTAACTATATATAGTAGTAAATGGTAGGTAACTCACCACAACAAAACTAGACCCGATAGAAAAAAACCGGTGCCATATTTGAAATCAGTGACCTCAATTGACCCAGAAACAAGTCTCAAAATGTATGCAACTGACAAAAAGTTGAATTTTGTTCCCCATTGTTATGCTTCCAATATCTTCCCAGGCTGCAGTACCTCACTGTTTGGTAGCTGTCTACTACCTAACAAAATATTCTAAGCAGAGCGTGGTTTCGATCCACGGACCTCTGGGTTATGGGCCCAGCGCGCTTCCTCTGCGCCACTCTGCTTATATATATATATAATATTATTATTATTATTATTATTATTATTATTATTATTATTATTATTATTATTATTACATTTTCGCCTCCCGGCCCGATGTAAGTTGGTGGCCTTTGCCCGGGTGGGCTGGTCCCCGTTAAAAAAAAAAAAAATCGGGGACCATAAGGACCATAAGGACCGTAAGGAAAAAAATAAAAATAACATAAAAATCAATGGTGAGAAACAATATATGTATGATTTGTTGTCAATAGTAAGAGAAACAATTGAGACCCTGCAATTGTGTGTAAATGAGACAGAAAGTCAGATCAGCAACCTGTGACTTGGTCACAGTTTTCATGATGTTATATGGCAGCAGGGTCTACCATTAGACAATTAATAATCGAACAGATGGTATGAAAATTGTATCCCATCGTCACTTGCTCCAAAGTGTATCTTTATAATTTTGTGTTAGACGTTAGATCATATGACATAACGGACGAAGGATTCTGATAAACCTAAAGGGACAACAAGAGTCGCTGTGTTTATTTTGAAATTCTTTGGACCTCTCCGTAAAGATACTTTTTGGAGCGAGTGGTACAGTCCGCCAAAAATATTGTTACTTTTCCGTCTTTACAAGCTGGAACGCTCGGCGATATGCTTTGATACATTCTTCAGTGCAAGTCTCCTTGACAGTACACAACACAGTATTACACATCATATGTATTTATAGTACAGCCGATGGAATAAAACTTCGATTATTGGTCATTTTTAAATTCTGGCAGTTCTCTGCACGAAAGTGTTACCAGATTATCTCATCCACATAGTAGACAATGGTGTGTACCTGTGGTCGACTATCAACCGTTTCGAAACTAGTCTACTAACATTGCTCACAAAACCACCACCACTTGGGTAAACATACTATTGGGGTGACTGTACATCTGGGCATCTTATTAACACCATAACTTAGACAAATGAAAATAAAATTCGATGGAAGTTATTGTGTGGATATAACCAAACAAGATCATAACAAATTTCATAAATCATATTTATTCTTCCTTATTTTCGGGAGTTCGGCCTATTGTCTGCATGGCGACCGGGTTGGGGAAAGAGCACCTTAGCTTACGTCTTAATTCAACACATCGTAAGAGACAAATGGAGGTGCTCCAGTGAATCCCTTTTCTTCTGTGTAAGTTTAGGAATAATCTAACATACGGTGTAACACAGGTCCCCGCACACCATCAGTTCAAAGGTGTGGAAAGTTAAGTAAAGTTACTTGTTAACTTTATGTTGTTACATCATTGCGTTTTATACTACCATCATCATCACCATCATCAATACCTTCCATCCACCTGCCGTCTGCCTGCCGTCTACCCGCCGGTCACTTTCCACCTACCTGCCATCTACCTGCCATTGATTACCTGGTTTGTTTTTGCTAATCCTTTTCGGATAAATTTCATTAATCAGTTTTTCAACGAAAATTGCTTCGAGTAGCCTGATCACGTGAAGATTTTTTCTATTCCTCCTTCTCTTCCTCCTCCTACTCTTCTCTCTCCTCTCCCTCCCCCTCCCCTCCTTCTCCTCCTTCGTGATGGGAAGACGTCAAAACTTGCTAAAAGTTTTGCTAATTTACAGGTTAGAAAAATCTTTGCACAAAACTTATATTAAATTACTCTTTTGTGGTTTTGTATCAGTATATATATCGCGTGTGGGACTCCTCCTCCTCCCCTCCCCCTCCTGCCCCCTCGTCCTCTTTTCCCTCCTCCTCCCGTTCCTCCTCCCGTTCCTCCTCCCCCGCCTCCCCTTCTCCGAAGAGTTTCCAGGAATCACGCTCGCCTCACCATCAGTACTCCATCCAGGTGTAGACGAGAGAGATTATATCTCATACATTGAGGGAATCTCGAATTTTTGAGTAATGCTATACTGTATATTACGAGCTCTCTCTCTCTCTCACTCACTCACTCACTCAAGAGAGAGAGAGAGAGAGAGAGAGAGAGAGAGAGAGAGATCGCCCAGCTGTACTACACGTTTCTTCCTCTTTTAGTATTGAAAGCTTTTGTTGAATGACCCACTCCCTAATATCGTCATCTGTAAATAACATAATTTCTGTGTAGACTATTAATTATTATTATTAGTAGTAGTAGTAGTATTATTATACACACGTACAGTACGTGGGATGGTCAAAAGGTTTAATAAGTCAGTCGTAAAACAGTAAGGAAAGGTTCTAATTCATCGGTAACAAAAATCGGAATATTCATGAATTTGTTTCAGCGAATTTGACTATTGTCATAGAAATTCTTGTGTTAGAGTGATAGTTTAAAGTATGACGTCAGAGGTAATCACAAAATTTGATAAAATTGATCCACAGTAAAGGAGACTCATTGCCACTTGTGAGAACGTGACACAGATGACCCTCATGTGACACCGTGACAAGATGGGTCAAGGAGTTCAAGTGTGGGCACGAGAGCCTTAATCTGGTCAGGACAGCCTTCAGATATCACCAAGTGTTCGATTATAGTGAACCATCATCTCAGGGTCGACGTCATAAACACTGAATTGGTCATTACGCTAGATGTTGTGACACTCAGTTAGGAACATACGAGGAGGTCTCAGGCTTCAACAAGATGGGTTCCCGGAAACCTCATATGATGGCCTTTGAACTTTACGAAACTGATCCAGTGAACTTTCTTTCCTGTCTAGTGATGGGAGATGAGTTCTGAATCCAACACTGATCGATTACCTGCCGCATGGAACACTGGTCACTGATGACTATTATGGTACTTAATGCGAAAACTGATGACTTATGCTACTTAATGAGAAAACTGATGACTTATGCTACTTAATGAGAAAACTGATGACTTATGCTACTTAATGAGAAAACTGATGACTTATGCTACTTAATGAGAAAACTGATGACTTATGCTACTTAATGAGAAAACTGATGACTTATGCTACTTAATGAGAAAACTGATGACTTATGCTACTTAATGAGAAAACTGATGACTTATGCTACCTACTGCGAAAACTGATCACTATATTATACTAATTGATGTGAGAACTAGGTGGTTACTTTAGGTTAGGTGACGTGATTTTAGGTATTTTGAGCTTGTTAACTTAGGTAAGGTTAGTTTGGGTTATTTATTGCTTACCTTATAAGACTTAATTAGGCTGATCAAGTGAAAAGGTATAGTTATGTTAGGTAATTGTTGCATAATAAGGTAAATGCTTTAATTAATTACAGAGTTACTTAGTTACATAGTGAGTTAATAAGTTTGTTAATTAGTTTAGTTACTTACATAGTTAGATAGTTAATTAGTCTAGTTACATAGTTAGATAGGTAGAGAATTAGTTAGTTAGATAGTCTGTCACTTGCATAGTTACATAGTTGAATAATCAGTAAGTCAATTCGGTAATTAGTTAGATTAGTATGCATTAATGCCTTCCTCCCTACCCGTCTGACGGTGCTGCAGTCATTACCACACTAAGGGCTGTGTGTTGCACGGTGGGCCCGGCTTGCAACACAATTTACACACCTCCCAGCTGTTATATAATACTTCCAGGTAGAGCAATTCTGTATTACCTGCAAGTTACAGTATGATTAACAGGCCTCCGTTGGCTCCTTGTATTACTGTGTGTTCTGGTCTTAGCATAATTAAAGAGCTGTGAGTCTGTGAGCTGAGAGTTAAGATAAGTGATGAGGATTATTTATTTGGCTGGGATTTGTTAGTTCAATTTTGGCCTCTCTTGATCTGACTGGTGTTGATTGTGTATCTGAGGGATATTGTTTTCTGCTTCAAGTGTTGTTTACCTAATGCTTAGTCTTCCATTTTATTTTACCTGATAATTAAACATCCTAATGCTACCTGCGGGGGTTAAAATAGGTTAGGTTACCCTAGCTTAGCTTAGATTAGGTTAGATTAGGTTTGCTTAGGTTAACTTAGCTTAGGTTAAGTTTTAGCTTAGGTTAGGTTAGGTTAGGTTCGGTTGGGTCAGGTTAACGTTAAGGTGATAAAAATAAAGGTTGAAAAAAATAGGGGCTATTTTTTTAGTTATTCGTTAATATTCGTACAGTATGTTTAAATATCACTGATTAACAGGATAGCAGAGAACGTATCAACCAACGGTAGAGTCTCAGCGGGATTTAGGTGTCATTTTGGCCTCCATCTTTGCACCATAAGTTAGTGGGACACGTTCTCATATTTCCAGTGGGGGGACATAGCGAACTTACGATCTTACGAGAAATTGACTTAAAGGTTTATTAGTTCTTCTCGTTTTCTGATTTGGAATTTCCTCTCACGGTTCTACTCAATTACATTTTATTAGTAATTTGTCCATCAGTGATTGTAGGTGTAAAAAAAGAATTTAGGCATCGCTATAAATGTAATCCATCAAGACCGCAATACACAGAGTTTTGTTTCAGCAGTAAATTGATCTCATCTTACAGTGAAGTTTATGTTTGGTTATGCTTATAAGGTCAAAATATAAGACACAAACAGATTCCTTGTACATAAAAACATAAGATTAGACACAAAGATCAAGTTTCTGTCGTAAAGAAAAGATATGAAGGTTTGAACATACATAGAGATGGTGTCCAGGAACCTCATTCATGGTGCTCAGTTTTACATGAGTTTACACACCCAAAATTATGTCTGTGCCAATTGTCATATACTTTGGTACAGACATACCTGCCTACTCTATCCCTTCCTCTACACACCTGTTGACAACTTACCTGCCTACTGTATCCCTTCTTCCACACACCTGTTGACAACATACCTGCCTCCACACACCTGACTTTTCATCCTTACTTCCTCACCCTTTCCCTCATGTATATTCACCTCCACATGTACTTCCCAGACCCCTTCCTCTCTCCCCTCTCACCCAGCCCTACACCTCCTCCCCTCTCACCGAAGCCCTCCACCTCCTCCCCTCTCACCGAAGCCCTCCACCTCATTCCCCTCCACTCCACTCCTCTCCACCAACTGAACCTGTCATGTAAACGAATAAATAAATAGAATAAACATTGTGTGTGTGTGTGTGTGTGTGTGTGTGTGTGTGTGTGTGTGTCCAAAATAGATAATTTTAAGAAAACATTCAGCCACTCACACAAATTGTAACCTTTTCCTCATTCAGTCCGGTATTAAACCTGTCTCTCTGCCTACCTGAGCACCCCCCCCCCCCCCACCTGCCTAAGTATATTAACCAGATTACTACCCCTCTCATGAACCAGGTAATCTCCTCACCCCTCACAGCTCATCCCTATTAATATGAAAATGTATGACGACAAGCATCCCACCTCTGGTTCAGTCCTCCACTTAATGCTACTCACACTATTTTCGTGAACCTTCGCCTTAAAGAACTCGTATAAATGTTTACCTTATCTGTGTGTGTGTGTGTGTACTGTAGTTATTTTTAGCAGATGTAAACTCGGGTAAATGAAACTTTCCCTACCATTCATTAGAGGTCGTGGAGGAGAGCAAAGTGGGACTCATTTTTATAGGTTTGCTAATTACCTGTACGTTTTTTGTTCTAACGTGTATTGATGTGCCATTTCGTGTACATTTCTCTCTATAATGTGTTGAATGCCTGTCACTAACAGAGTTGTAGGGAATAGAGAGCCTAGATGTGTGTGTGTGTGTGTGTGTGTGTGTGTGTGTGTGTAATGGCCACTGATCCTGAATTTCCGTGTCAGTGTTTTTCTGTTGCTGGTGCCCCTTATAAGCTTAGGTGTTGACTATTAGCTTTTGAGGTGATGAGGTGGTTGGTGTTTTCTATGCCGTGAAGATCTCCCCTCCTTCATCATCATCATCATCATCATCATCATCATCATCATCATCATCCATTATATCTTTATATTCTCTCTACGTCAACAACATCCTCTTAATCATCTTATCATGTATTTTATTTCTCTATTCACGTCTTCCTTGTTTATTATTCCTTTTCCTGTGTTGTCAATCTCATCTCTTTGATTATCTCATTTCCTTTATCCTTCATTATTCATTTCCCTTTTGTCATTTCTCTAATTTCCAGAAGTCCGATAGAAATATATATATATCCCTTCAACCAACTAACTAACCAACCCTTCCTCTTCCTCTACCTCCTACTCTTCCATCTTCCATCCATCTATTCATTCCAACTTTCCATTCATCAGCCCTCCTCCTCCTCCTCTCTTGTTTTTTTTGTTTGTTTAATTTTTTCTTACCTTCGTTTCTCGTTCAATTTCCTCCCACATCCACCCCAGACCGTTCACCCTCGCCTTCGGCCATTTAGCCAAAGTCCGCTCTCCTAGTTTCAACACAAAGTCGAGTCTATAAAATGCCTTCCAAGCGCGTGTAATGACTGGCCTCCTCATCCTCTTCCTCCTCTTTCCCTCTCTGCTTCCTCATACCCCTTTCCTTCTGCTCCTCTTTCTTCCCCCTTCCTGCTCCTCCTTCCCCTTCCTCCTCCTCATCACCCCGACCACCAAGGAACCAAATCATCAAAGGCCCACACGGTGAATATTTCTCTCATGAACGAAGATAAAAAGAACTCACCTAATTGGTTGACGTAACACGGAGATATAGTCTATAGGTCACCTTAATTACACCGAGACTCTATACGTTTATTTAACCCTATTTAACCCTCTTGGGAGATAGAGTTAAGGTTACGGAATCTTAGGAAATCATCGTATACTTAAAGTTTAGTCTTAAGTGAATGTATCTAATTTTGGTCGAATCTTAGTGTAAAATGTAATGGTATTAAGTGAATGTTTATTAAAGGTCGAGTATTTGTGTTACGGTCTCTCTTGTGTCTCTTGTGTCTCTTGTCTCATGTGCCTGTGTGACCTCACCTTTACTCTCTCTCTCTCTCTCTCTCTCTCTCTCTCTCTCTCTCTCTCTCTCTCTCTCTCACACACACACACACAGCGCCTTAGACTACCATGAAGCAACTAAGTCAAGTACAAGGTCGAGTACTTTTATGCTATAAGCGTTTTCAATTATGTACATCAGAACATTATCTCAGTGACGCTGCCAACAGAGGAGAAGTACTCTACCTGTACTTTCTACTTGAAACTGTACTCTGTGGTACTTTCTCCACCTAGGATTTACTGTGTTTGTAAATAGATAGCTAGATAGATAGATAGAATCAGATAATGTACATAGATTTAAATAATTAGATTGATTGATTTAGATAATTTAAAAAGAATTTCAATAACTTACTTCAAACAATCATTCTGTTTACCATCTAGTTGTCTGAAGGTTGGCGACCACAACCCACCCAGAATGTGTATTAAATTGGCATATATTTAGATGTGTTAATTAGATACATATAGATGTAGATAGATATATATTACTTAATGAAACAGGTGTAAATAGATGAAGGTAAAGAGAATGGGATGTATTTATAAAGCTGGAATTAGATTGATAAATATGTAAATAATTTTGGACAGGTGGGTCATTATTCGACATTTAGTAAGGGAAGTTGAAGGTCATTGACAACAACGACATTACTCATCATCGTTATTATTATTATTATTATTATTATTATTATTGCTGTTGTTGTTGTTGTTGATATATCTCCATTAGTAATGGTATAGTCTCAGCGTAATTGTATCGCCTAATTTATAGACCTTTTGAGGATTGGTGAGGGGAACTACATGAGGAGGAGGGGAGGAAGACGGTGATGTGGGGAAGAAAGGTAGGGAGGAGGGAGATAGAACGAATAAATAAGAGGAAGGAACATGATGGAAAATTATGAGGGAGGAGAAACGAGATAAGGAAGAAGAAAAGAGTAAGAATGTGATAAGGAGAAGGAAGGGAGAAAATGGTTATCGAATGAGGGAACTGAAAGGAAGATGGAACGGGATAAGGGAGAAAGAAGGAGGAGGGATGGAACATGATAAAGGGAAAGGGGATTAGTTAAGCAGAGGAAAGTAGGGGATTGGCTAAGCAAGGGAGAGGAGGGGATTGGCTAAGCAAGGGAGGGTAGGGGATTGGCTAAGCAAGGGAGGGTAGGGGATTGGCTAAGCAAGGGAGGGTAGGGGATTGGCTACGCGGAGGAGGAGGAGGATAGCGGATTGGCTAAACAGAAAGGGAAGGGGATTAGATTATACTATGAATGGGTTGGTTAAAGCAGCGGGATTAAGTTAATGTGGAAATATTTAGTTAATGACATGGCTATTCAGGTTAAGTGTCGGGATTGTTTGGCGAGAGGTGGGGGCTGGGTTAGTGGAGGTGAGGGCTGGGTTAGTGGAGGTGAGGGCTGGGTTAGTGGAGGCAAGGGCTGGGGTAGTGGAGGTGGGGGCTGGGTTAGTGGAGGCAAGGGCTGGGTTAGTGGAGGTGGGGGCTGGGTTAGTGGAGGTGAGGGCTGGGTTAGTGGAGGCAAGGGCTGGGTTAGTGGAGGTGGGGGCTGGGTTAGTGGAGGCAAGGGCTGGGTTAGTGGAGGCAAGGGCTGGGTAGTGGAGGTGAGGGCTGGGTTAGTGGAGGTGAGGGCTGGGTTAGTGAAGGGAAAAGATTGGCTTAGCGGAGAAGAGGTTAAAGAAAATAAACCAAATTAAAGAAGAAATATACCGTACGCAGAAATTAAAATATATTCCCTATGTGAAAAATATTATTGACTCCATTGATAATAATTTGAAACCGAAACCAATTATTAACTCTTAACAATTTTCCATCCATTATTTACAGGTGTGTTGTGTTAATTATTATTTTTTTTTCGGATTGACAGAAAAGTTTTAAATTTGAGAGATTTTTCATTTTTACGTGGAGTAGAGAAGACATATATGGGGTAATTTTTTTTTTTTATTGTTTTTTTTGTTTTTCCATTTTTTTTGTTTTTCCATTTTTTGCTTTTTTTGTTTTTGCTGTTTATTGAGAATATTATTTATATATTTTTTGTGGTGTGCATTAGAGAGATTTAATGATGTGAGTTACGGCCCAGGATTGTTATGGTATGTTTTGGGGGTATATAGTGTTATTCGTCTGTCTGTCTGTTTGTCCGTTCATCCGTCCGTCCTTCTGTCTGTCTGTCACGTTGGTATTGTGACGTCTTTTGGTGCCATAGATATCAGTCATTTCCTTAATTGAAAAAAAAGGAAAACCTCGAAGGCCTTTGAGAATACTGGTTATAATAGTCTCTGTGTATTGTTGACACCTTGTATTTCTTGGATTATTTTGGTTATTGTTGTACATATTGTTGAAAACTTGTTTATCTGCCACCCCCCCCCCCCCTCTCTCTCTCTCTCTCTCTCTCTCTCCCCAAAAATATTTCCTCATCCTCTAATTTATATCATAACAAGGTATTGAATCCCTCTTGTCTCTGTATTTCAACAGGTAAGTCTGCGCCACCTGTCTCTGCCGTCTTTACCACCATGCCTGCCGTCATTGTCGAGGACCAAAACTCATCTGTTGGAAGGTAAGGAAGAAGGAGAGAGAGAGAGAGAGAGAGAGAGAGAGAGAGAGAGAGAGAGCAGGTAAGAATCTCTTCATCTTTCCTTTGACAAGTTTAGCGTCTTAGGAGTAAATGTGTCCCAGGTATTAAACAGGTAAGGTGATTACTGTGTTAAGACGGTGTTTTCCTGGGGTTTATTATTATTATTATTATTATTATTATTATTATTATTATTTTTATTATTACGTCTTCCAGTGCTTCACAGTGAGCGGTGAATGCATTTGGGTAGGAACATCACCCTTATGTACGCCAGCTTCTTTATTTTCGTGTATAGTATAGCCAAATGTGTGTGCCACGCAGGGTGGTGCAAGCACTGCTTGCTTCCTTTCGCTTTCAGCTGCCGCCGTTGGTTAGCCCTCGTGACGAACAGGTTAGCAACTTCCATAAGTCCTCCCCTGCCAGTACACAGCCTCTTCACTATGAAGACTTCTGCTGTGCCTCCTCGTGGCTACACACGATAACTGGGTGCCTCGTGGGCCCAGGCAAGACGAGCAGGCGATCTCGGAGCAACAGTGGGCCCCAGAGGGATGGCGCCTACTAGCATGTAGACACGTCCTGACGCCTACCAACCACTGCCTGCTGCCTTGCAGATTAACCTTGGTAGGTTTAAGGCTACGGGAGTAAACCCCAAACGAAAAATCTGCGGTGGAGCCCCGCATCAGGCAGACACGATTACAGAGCTCCAACAAGACCCCAACGGCGGTATAGGGGGAAGAGGTGACCAACATGGAAACCCGACGACTACACCGGCAGACGAAGGCAACGCATGATGGACAGGCTACTAAGGCGAAACCCAACAAACTGGGCTATGGGCAGTCCAATGCAACTCTCCCTCTCCCCAGTCGTTGCAACACTTGCACCACTCGATCAGGAAAAGGGAGAGCCAAGATGTGTGGTTGCAGCCTGCGCTCCTGCCTCACCACATAAATCAACCTATGTGCAGCCATCATCCAGCTCATCATACTTCTCATCATCATCAAAACCCCTATACCCCCAAAAGTCCTATGGCGACAGAGGAGTGGCGACGGGGACAGGCAGAGATGACTGCCGGGAGTCTCTAGTCACAACTCTGCACATGGGCGGCATAGATAAGATGGTTGTTTATACACTGGAATCTAGGCAGCAGTGCAATCCGGTCCTGTCTATGCGACTGAGCAGCCCTTTCGAGGAGCCACTTTGCTCACCCCACGTGGGGGAGGGGGCTAGAAAAGGTGCTCTCTCTCTTTTCTCTCTCTCTCTCTCTCTCTCTCTCTCTCTCTCTCTCTCTCTCTCTCTCTCTCTCTCTCTCTCTCAGTAAATAAACTCAGGACGCCACACGTGATGTCAGGAGAAGAATCGTAATGAGTATTTTCCCAGGGTTATACGACGTGTGTTGTGTACTGCTGTAATGAAGACTGACAGCGAGAGGGGGGCTTACAGCGTGGGCGGACTTACAGCTCGGGGGGACTGACAGCGGGAGAGTAACAGCGGGGACAAACAGCGACGGTGATTTACAGCGGGGGCTGAGAGCGGGGGGACTGACACCTGGGGACTAACAACGAAGGTGACTAACTGCGGGGAGGATTGACAGCGAGGGTGATTGACAACGGGGAGAGATGACAGCAGGAGCGGGGGGGGGGGGGGGGTGACAGCTTTGAGGAAGGTTGTCATCCTTATTACGGCTGAGTTTGAGAAATACATAATAGTATCATCGCCTTTTTGGCTTCATACATAACAGCATGGGAATGTTTTATGAAATTCAAATCCACTTTGCGTTTTTTTACCATTTATAACAATATCGTGGTCTCTTTTTTCACATAGATCAGAAAACCTTTATATTTTGTTCAATAAATTCAAATCGGCATTGTGTATTTTTACTGAACTCCGAAAAACATCACTACATTGTTTTGCTTGATTCAGAACGGCATCTTATTTTTTTTCTTACATAATTCAGAAACTGCGCGGAGACTCTACCATTTATAATGCATATAACAGCGCTCTTATGAGTCCTGGGGAGTGAACATGGCGTCATAACTACACTTGAGACTTTACCGTAACTCAGATTGGGTCTTATGAACCTCACAAACGAGTAAAATGTTCTATATGAGATCGTGGTCCTGGTGCTGTCGGTGTTTGATTAACTAATGCATCCACATCAAAATTCATATATTTGTCCTACCATCCATGAGTAAATCGCCCAGTGAATAAACACCAAAATTAATTATGTTTGGATGGGTCACAATTTACCCATATTTCATCAGAGTAAATAGAGGAATGAGAGTAATTTCCTCTAGTGGTACTCTCGACCAGTGGCCATAAAAGCTGGTCAATGGGCCATGTTGATTTCATTCTGTTAATAATTTAGAAACAACATTATGAGTACAATTATGAGTGTGCTGTTACTGAGGTTTCAATATGATAATTATTTTGTTATTTTGCATACGATTCAGAGATCACGTTATAAATACAGTGTTACAGGATGTATTATATTTTTATTTTATTTTATTTATTCTGAAACAGTATAGATGCAGGTGTGTACAGGTGTAAGTGCAGGTACAGATACAAGTACAGGTGTAAGTACAGGTATAAATACAGGCACAGAAACAAGTACAGATACAAGTACACGTACATAACTTTTAAGAGGATGTTAAGAGACAAAACCAATCGAAGGACCATGGACCTTATTATTACCCCCCCCCCCCCGGCCGCCATCTTGCACATCATAAATAAGAAACGCATTAATCTCAGCCAAATCGAAATTACACACTAATTGGCCATTACTGAGAGTAGTTATAGAGTGAAATATGGCAACCACATAATTCTCTTGTCGTGTTAAGTTGTTATCGCTTTTCTGTCTGTCTGTCTGTCTGTCTGTCTGTCTGTCTGTCTAGTTTTTATATATTGATTCCTTTCCTTTTGTTTAGTGTGTGTGTGTGTGTGTGTGTGTGTGTGTGTGTGTGTGTGTGTGTGTGTGATCAGTTAGGTCAGAAAAGTCGGGTGCCTGGCAAGGTAGATGTGATTGACCTCTCTCTCTCTCTCTCTCTTCCATTCTTCCTCTCCTTCCTTTCTCTCACTCCCCACTCCTCCTCTACCATGTCCTTCTTCTCCTTCCCTCTTCCCTCTCATACCCCTCACCCCTCTCCTCCCTCTACTCGCCATCACCCCTCTTCTTTCCCTCTCCCCTCCCCCTTTTTCTCCCCCCCCCCACTCCCCTCTTCGCTCTCCCCCAAAAATAAAGACAGGCGAAATTCCACTCCAGCATTTATCATTAATTCTGAGATAAAACTGTCGACATTTTTTTACATTGCATTATAAATCTGGAGGAGTAATTAGAGTCTAAATCTTTTTTGTTATTAGCCCCTTCAGGATTATAATTAGCTCTTGGATAGATAGCTCTTTTGATACCCCTCCCTCACCCCCCCCCCCTTTTTTTTTAGCTCTGGACGAATATTACTTAGAACAAAGGTCTATATGATTCACTATAACTAGTTTTCGAAAATATGTGACGTCTTGAATCTGAGGGTAAGTGAATGGTTGAATAGATGTTACGTCATATAATGCTTCTGATGGGTGTATTAGACTCAGCCTCGTATACCTGTTGGTCCACTGATTAACCTTTATTGTTTCTTAAGAGCTTTCGTGTGTCAGGTTGATGTTATTGTCTTGAGGCTCAGCTGGTCCTTTAGGAGGGTTTAAATTTTGTATATGAACACCACGGCCGCCAAGTGTGACGGAGTATTATCCACGTTGTTTGGATTCTCTGTCTGTCTTTTCTGTCAGTCTGTCCGGTTGAGTGTTTACGGCTCAAGGTGGATCACCGTAAGGATCCATTTATTTCCTAAATCGTTAATATCTGTAAATGGATCTCTTACAGATTGTATTATTTCAGGAGTTCCAATAATTTGTTAAATTTGTATAAAGTTCATCTCTTGGCGCCTGGCTATTAACCCTCTCACATAGGGAGGTTAACCTTAAGGTGAATAAAATCGTCTGACGGTAGCCAGAATAAAATGGCAAGTGCGTGACACGCGGTGTAAGGGTTAAAGCTTTTTCTCTCTTAATTTCTTAAACGATAGAAATTCAGATTTAATATTAAAGAAAAAAGTATCTTTAACACCACTGCAGATACTATCATAATTATCCACACACACACACACACACACACACACACACTCCAGAATTCATCCAGAAACATGAAAAAAATCTGTCGAATAATCAGTTGTTTATTTGTGCAATTCATATCTGGAAATACTTGACAGCGTTGATTATTAAATGTTAATGCCTGATAATTGACAACCTGACAGTCCATTACCGGAGGCATGACGTGTAGCCGGCACCACCCCCTACCCTTCCCTTACCATACCCATTACCCTACCATACCCCTTACCCTTCCCGTACCATACCCATTACCCTACCCCTTCTGTTTCTCTCTCTGTCTTCTCTTTCCTTCCCTTTCCTCCTCTTCACCTCCAACCTACCCCTTCACCCCATCCCACACCCCTCCCCTTACCCACCCTTAACCAACCCCTCCCCATCTTTCCCATGTCTCTAACCCTGCCTCTACCTCATACCTCTCACCCTCTCCCACCCATAACTCCCCCACCCCTTCCCTCCCCCTCCCCCCCTCCCCTCTCTACTAAGTGGAAAATGCTATAAATATTTTTGTTCGTGTTATTTAGTTTCTATTAAAATACTCGACTCATCAATCATTTTTTCCCCTGAGTGATGTAAGCCTGGATGATTAGGTTACTAAAATTTATTATCCCAGGTACTAGCCAGTTAAGAGTACACCATTACAGAGATTGATACAGAATTCACCATTTTTAATCCTACATCAATACACGAGACTGATTTACACGTACAGGTAATAAGTAATTTTTGTTCATGTGATGACAGAATAGGAGTGTAATTGGTGCTACAACATATATTTTAGTTGGTGTGTATTATTATTATTATTATTATTATTATTATTATTTATTATTATTATTGTGGTTAATTTCCGTAACTACGATACAGTACAGGAGCCACAAAATCCCCCACCAAACTCTAGGCTCCTCTTACTGCCTCCAGGACAAAGCCAACCAGACTTACCCAACAGCTGAGCAATACAACGCACGAGAGAGACAAATTGATAGGCCAGATTAATGAACAAACTGATGGTGACAAATTGTTAACATCTTAAGCCACTTGAAGGACAAGATTAATTAACGCGTGTCTTTGATGTCTCAATATTTAGTTACAATATCGAGTCTGGTGTGTGTGTGTGTGTGTGTGGGGGCAGGCAGGTGGGCTCACAGTTCTAATGGGGTTCTGTGCTAATGGGGTCTGTCCTAATGGGGTTCTGTCCTAATGGTGTGGTGTGGTGTGTGGTGTGGTGTGGTGTGTGGTGTGTGATGTGGTGTTTGGTGAGGTGAGGAGGGACTCTGTTTCGCGCAGTTCTACCGTGTGTCTTGGTGAGGTAGTGAGGGAGGAGTACTGGTGAGGTAGGAGTACTGGTGAGGTAGTGAGGGAGGAGTACTGGTGAGGTAGTGAGGGAGTACTACTGGTGAGGTAGTGAGGGAGGAGTACTATATACTTTTACCTGGCTGGAGAATTTATTGAAGAAGCTCAAAATAAAACTCACGGAATACTTCAGTGTTGCCAGTACAGTAGGCCGGCTGTACCCTTACCTTTAATTAAACTAGATCAGGTATTTTAATGATTATTTGTTACATGATGTTATTATGGTTATAATTAGCCTCATAGTTCAGCTTCACTCTGCTGTTAATTATTATAACGTTATTGAATTTGTTCTTTGTTTTGACTATATAGTTTTGAATATTTAATGTGTGTGTGTGTGTGTGTGTGTGTGTGTGTGTGTGTTATTGAAGAGGATAATCCACCCACTATAATAACTAAGTCGTCACAATATAGAAAAAAGCCCCTTTGTTAAGTGTCCAGCATCACAAACATTAAAAGTTGAAAACACAAGTATTAAAATAGTTATCCATCCATTTACAGGGAAAGCCCTTGTCTCTCTCTCTCTCTCTCTCTCTCTCTCTCTCTCTCTCTCTCTCTCTCTCTCGTTCTAATTTTCCATACGACTCCAGTTCTAATAGCCCTCAGTTCTAATTGGCTTCAGTTCTACAAGGGTCCACTACTGATAGGCCTAATCATAATAGGCCCAAGCCTTATTTGAAACAGGCTCCACTTCTTATTGGCATTAATGCTGGGCACTTTATTTAATGGTTAAGTTAGGTTATGATAGAGGCTATTTGTACCGGGCCTATTATTACTGGGGTGTATTAGCATTGGGGTCTATTATCATTGGGCCCCATTAAGACTGGGGCCCATTTGTACTGGGGCCTATTTGGACTGGGACCCATTTCACCAGTCATAACACCTTCTGAACACACCAGCATTAGGGATCATCGTATAATATCGTATTACAATTCAAACTTTGAGCTATTATTAAATCTGGTAATCAAGGAACTGAATAAATTTGGAGGAGAGTGTCACCTGTAATTATCCTAACACAGATAATACTCACAGGTGGTACACAGGAGCCAGGTATATCGTGTTATCATGAATTATTTGGTTTCGAATGACTTAGAAAGAAAACAAAAATAAAGAAATGGGAATTTATTATCAAAAGTGTTATGTTGACTGTCTTAATTGTTTTGTTTTGTTATATACTATGTGGATAAAACAATGTGCCCAGATCTGTTGTTTAGTTTGCCCTGCCGTGTACACCATGGGGGGTTTACAAGACATCCCCGGGTACATCAACACGGTATGAGGTAGTCCACGGGTTTACATTATAAGCTGCGTGGATCTGTTTCCATTAGAAGTCGAACACGCGATATAGCCCCGTCTCTGTTCAGTCCTCGTGTTAAAATACGTGAGATAGTGACAAGCTTAAAGTGAGATAGTAGCACGCTTAAAGTGAGATAGTAACACGCTTAAAGACCTTAGTTGTTACCGTAATGAGAAACAGGTGTTAGGGGACTGGCGGACCATTAACTTGAAGGGATACAATCTGGAATGTTATAACGTCATGTAAACATTTATTATACTTTAATTTGAACGTTTCTGGTTTGTTATTGTTATATGTGATATTCAATAAGACTGTTGATAAGGATATTGAAACTAAAAGCAGATTCTATAGGCCTGGTGACTCTTTAGGGGAGGTGGGGATACAGCATACAACTTTCGGTATCCAAGGAGGCAGCTTCACCGTCTCGACCATCTTGCCTTCCATAATTGTAAAGTTAACGGTCCATAACTGTGCGAATTCTGGATGTAAACCAGCGAGCCTTAGGACAGGAGGTGAACACTCTCCTCTCCACCACTATACTGTATTAACGAGTCAAATAATAGAAAAAAACAAGGAATTTCAATCCGAATAACAATTAGATTTTGTGCAGGAAAAGTCACAGGAGGCAAAATTCTCTCTCTCTCAAGCGTGGATAAGTTAGGGTAGTAATGGAGGACAGATTTGGTTGGGCCAACCTCTTTCTTCTTTTTTTAAGGTTTATGATTTCATTCAAGTGATTTCGCAAGAACTCGACCTGATTGGTCCAGCGAAGGGAGTTGTGTAAGCTGTTATTGTTAGTGAGTGAATATGATTTTTGATTTTTATGCCACGTACAGCGGCTAGTGTATTGTGCATCCCATGCTCATCCTGTGAGCAGTAGCGCAAAAGAATTAGAGTAGAGTTCACAAAGGGTGTGTATAACAGGCCCCTGTGGTCGGGATAGTATGGCATTGAATGTTATAGTATTTCAAATACATTGTTTAGCTTTGTAAATAGAGAGTGACTTGTTGGCAACTGCGTGAGTACATCAGTGTGGGTCATATGTCTGGCTGCACACTCCAGTACACATTTAGTTTTGTTCACATCTGCTCGAGAGATATACTGCCAGAGGTGCTTAAAGCCTAACCTTAGTCTAGCAGTTGCTACATCTTCTAATCTGGTGGTCTTGGTGGGCTTGGTAGGGGGCGTACAGTGCGTCCTGACCAATCATCGTTGGGCCGTTTACTGCGCATCAAAGAAGAAAAACTCATTATTTTGTCGAGCACTGTCGACACGCGTAGTTCCAGAGCACGTAGTAGCAAGGCACTCCAGTAATCAGTCATGTCTGTTATTAAACTCGCCCGAGCGCTTGAGAGAGGGGGGAGGGGGGGTGGATTAAAGTCTTTGCCAAGTTTCAAGAAAAATCCATCCACTTGTACAAGATGTATCGCGTACAGAGGTGAAGTGACGACCTGTGTCATGTTCTATAATATCCTGCCAAGTTATTCGTATCGGAAGATGTGATGAAAGATGAGAAACACACACACACACGCGCGCGCGCAAAAACAGTTGAATAATTTTGTCCATATAATTATAAAATGCGACTACACACGCCTATCATACCTTCAACCCTGGCCACAGTGAAACTAGCCTGTATGTATGTATGTATGTATGTATGTATGTATGTATGTATGTTGCTTGTTAAACTGGCATCATATAGTGTCTTGTCGTTTTAGCAGAGGGAAAGCGGATAATATTTATGTGATTTCAAGCGACAGTTCAGTATATAACGAGGTCATTGAGGGTCATGCTCCAGCGGCTGAGTATTCAAGGAAATACTCCGAGATTTTGCTTGCCTGTTGAGTCTTGTTAGTTGCCTCTTGGTATTTTTGGGACGGGGTAAAGGAGAGCGGGGGATTTATTTAGGGGTTCTTATAGTAAGTATACTTTTAATGGGAACTGTACCCTATAATTGGAAGTATAATTTTGTTTTAAGTTGTAGAAATTATTATAGTTTTGGATTTATAGAGAAGTTTAATATTTTTTGGGGGGTAGCAATAAAAGAGTAGTGTTATTTAGTGGGGGTCTAATTGGAAGTATAATTTTTACGTCTTAGAGGGGTAAGGATTATAGATTTGAGGCCTTATAGGGAAGCATTTTTATATTTTTAATTTGTTGAGTCTTATAGGAATAATTTTGTATTTTTTTGCTTAGTTTGGCAAAATTATATATTATAGAGCTTATAGGATACCATCATCATCATCATTACCATCATCATCATCATCATCATTATCCCATCATCATTACCATCATCATTACCATCACCATCATTACACACACACACACACACACACACACACACACACACTCACTCACTGGGTCACAAAAGACAAAAATAAGTTCTTGTGATTATCTTTCCATGACACATCTATGACTACTGTCTACTGAAGGTGTCATGTCTGCCTGTCTATATTGCTATCTGTCTGTGCCTGTTTCTGTCTTGTTTGTTCCTCTAATATTTTTAATTATTATTCATTTGTCTCTTTTATCCATTTAGAACCAATAGGATTGTCTCTCAGGATTAGAACCCAATGATTCTCACTAGGATTGAATCTCAGTCCTAATGATCTTGATAAGTTAGGATTATATAACTTTTTGACCAATCATCCCAGCCAGTCCCAGTACCTTATTGGGTTAATTCTGATGATTAGGTCAGATAGTGTCAATGTTGATGATTAGGTTAGATGCCGATGATTAGATTAAAATGATTGGAAGCCCCATTTAACATAGAGCGACTAAGACACTGTTGCCAGCCCCCTATCCTACACAACACTTACCTTGCCATCCGACACATTCCTAGCGGTAATCGTCCGTAAGAGTGTTGCTGGATCGATCGACCATTACAGCAGCGATTTACCTTTGGTGATGGCGGGCTTAATCTCCTACACACCTGGCGGGAAGCGACCATAACAATGATATTTCCCGCCTCCACTCTGGCAGCAGGCGGCGACGAAGGCCCCTTGAGTACACCTGCGCCTCCTCCTCCTCCTCCCCTTCTCTCCCCAAGCACATTTCACTTCTCTAGCTCTTAGTGCGGATTCCATGGGATTTTTACGTTAATTCTCTTATTCTCTTACGTGTTTTTTTCCGTAATACGAGATGGGAGAGAATGCACCCAGTTACAGTATTACATCAGTGACATTCCTACGTTAGTTTTCGTTTTAGTGCGTGTCTCTGTGTTCACTGATTACGAGAGCTACTTAGATAATTATATTCTCACATCTTACGAAGCTTTGAGATTCCGTAACCTTGTGTGGGTAAGGAAAAACCATTATGCCACTATGGTTGTGTATGCCTACTTCACCATAGTTTGTGATGATAGTGTAGAGTATTTATAAATTTGGAAGTGGAGAGAGGAAGGATGGTGGGGGGGGGGGGGGGGGGTATTTTTATTTTGGATTTTTTTGTCTTGGTATAAACATGTATGTTATATATTCATTTATTTATTCAGTTTATTTTTTTTCCGAATATTCATGTGTTATGTTAACTGATCATCTTGATTATATGATAGTGTAATTAGTTAAATAGACCATAATACGCGAATATTAGCGATAAAAATGTTATTATTGTCTGTTATGTTATGTTATGTTATGTTATGTTATCAGTATCACATTACAGTCTGTTCATCACAACCTTCAGAGTCCCACCCATGTGCCTCTGTTACATCTACATTCACCACATCTCTCACATCATTCACTAACATTCAGTTTATCTCGTATTCTTTCCACAAACCTTCAACAGCGACATATTTCTAAATTCTGAAATGTAAAAAAAAAAATTGACGTAAATTTGGTAACCTGACCTCCTCATCCTCCCTCCCTCTCCCCCTCCTGCTTCCCCTCCCTCTCTCCCTCCTGCTTTCCCTCCCTCCTCTCCCTCCTGCTTCCCCTCCCTCCTCTCCCCTCCTGCTTCCCCTCCCTCCTCTCCCCTCCTGCTTCCCCTCCCTCCTCTCCCCTCCTGCTTCCCCTCCCTCTCTCCCTACTGCTTCCCCTCCCTCCTCTCCCTCCTGCTTTCCCTCCCTCTCTCCCTCCTGCTTTCCCTCCCTCTCTCCCTCCTGCTTCCCCTCCCTCTCCCCCTCCTGCTTTCCCTCCCTCCTCTCCCTCCTGCTTCCCCTCCCTCTCTCCCTCCTGCTTCCCCTCCCTCTCTCCCTCCTGCTTTCCCTCCCTCTCTCCCTCCTGCTTTCCCTCCCTCTCTCCCTCCTGCTTCCCCTCCCTCTCCCCCTCCTGCTTTCCCTCCCTCCTCTCCCTCCTGCTTCCCCTCCCTCCTCTCCCCTCCTGCTTCCCCTCCCTCTCTCCCTACTGCTTCCCCTCCCTCCTCTCCCTCCTGCTTCCCCTCCCTCTCTCCCTACTGCTTCCCCTCCCTCTCCCCCTCCTGCTTCCCCTCCCTCTCTCCCTCCTGCTTCCCCTCCCTCTCTCCCTCCTGCCCACCCTCCTGTTTTTTGTCCGCATGTTTATTCTTTACTCAATCACGGACCAACTCAATCCCAATCATCACGGACCATCACGGACGATCTGCACCCTCATAAGCCTTGCTAGAAAGTATTACAGATATTACAGGAATTTCCGGGTGACGGTAACACAGAACAGCAGTAGTCAGAAAGTACAGTCATAACCATGTGGTGAAAGTATCAGAAAGTACTGATTTGGGTAGAAAGTACAAACACAGTAATTTCTAGGTGGTGAAAGTATATCGGGCTACATAGAAGAACGTACAGGCAGAGTACTTCCCCTCTGTTGGCAGCGTCACAGAGATAGTGCTCTGGTCTTGTCTCAGCTGCTTCGTGGTAGTTTAGAGTGCTTTGTGTGTGTGTGTGTGTGTGTGTGTGTGTGTTGTTATGATTTGTATATATTAGAGTTGTGTATGAAATATGTACTCATGTACGCATTTACAGTGTTAGATACATGTACGCAAGCCTATACGTCTGCATCAGTGTGCGTACAGTCACTCAAAAAACATCTCTACTGGGGGGGGGGGGGGAGATGGTCGATGAATTTCAGAATGAACACTACGACTCCTGTTGTCTCGGTAAGGTTGCCAAAATCTTTCGTCCATTGTGTCATATTTTTCAACACAGTTTTCTATAGATAGTTTGACACACACGCAGACACACACACACACACACACACACACGCAGACACACGCACATGCATACACGCACCTTAAGTGACAGCGTCTCTCAACCAGCTCAGACTCCTTCTATTAGTTCCTTCACCACTCATCCGTCACTGACTTCAACTTTTCCTTCACGTCCCCCCACTCTTCCCAGCCTCTCACCCACTCACTCACTCACTCACTCTTCCTTCCGTCCTTCGCTTTCCTCACAAAACCTTCCGGAAAAGATGGCCTCCTTCACAGTGTACTAAGGTTAAGAAAATCCATTAAAAGCGACTAGGGTATACAGTAACGAATAAGTATACTTCTGTAAGAGCTTCAGCCAAGGACCCCCCCCCCTCCACCCCCCCTCCACCCCCTCCACCCCTCCCTCAACCCCTCCCTCAACCCCTCCCTCCACCCCCCCTCCCCCTCCAATGAAAAATAAACGCAAGGATAAGCAAGTAATAAATGCAGATATTCACGATGTTACGACGTGACTGTGACCTTTTCAGACTGCGTCACTCAGCCAAGGTCACATTTGAGGTCACAAAGGTCTCGAATGCAATCTCATTCAAGAGCTGAGGCTGGAATAACATACAGCATCTGTCTTGTGTTTTCAAGTTCGATTGAGAAACAGCAGACGTGTTGGCCTAAAAATATTTATTCCCAAAGAGAGACAGACACGAGGAAACACAGACATACACATGAAAAAATACAGACAGACAGACATACAAACACACGGAAACATACAAACAGACAAAGAAATAAACAATCACACAGACCCTCAGACAATGCAGGACTCATTCCCATCTCTCAGTCTCGTCTCGTCACATTGGCTCAAATATTTAGTGAACTCAGTGAGGGACTCAGCCAGAACCATCCTGACATAACCCTCTCTTCATAGCTATTGCATTCAGATGTTATTAATGTCACTACCTCCTACACTTGGTCATCTGTAATAGTGGGTCAGTAGATCATGTCATTGGTGTGTGTGTGTGTGTGTGTGTGAACCAGGTTGTGCTCATAATTGACAATGTATCGATTGAGTGATGGAGGGAGAAAGTTTGAAGTATGGAGATTTAACTTTGAGGGGGTGGTAGGTACAATGGTGGTTGTGGTGGTGGGTACAGTGGTGGTTGTGATGGTGGGTTCAGTGGTGGTTGTGATGGTGGGTACAGTGGTGGTAGTGGTGGTGGGTACAGTGGTGGTAGTGGTGGTGGGTACAGTGGTGGTTGTGATGGTGGGTACAGCGGTGGTTGTGATGGTGGGTACAGCGGTGGTTGTGATGGTGGGTACAGTGGTGGTTGTGATGGTGGGTACAGTGGTGGTAGTGGTGGTGGGTACAGTGGTGGTTGTGATGGTGGGTACAGTGGTGGTAGTGGTGGTGGGTACAGTGGTGGTTGTGATGGTGGGTACAGTGGTGGTTGTGATGGTGGGTACAGTGGTGGTTGTGATGGTGGGTACAGTGGTGGTTGTGATGGTGAGTACATTGGTGGTTGTGATGATGAGTACATTGGTGGTTGTGGTGGTGGATACAATTGTGGTTGTGGTGGTGGGTACAGTGGGGGTTGTGGTGGTGGGTACAGTGGTGGTTGTGGTGGTGGGTACAATGGTGGTTGTGGTGGTGGGTACAATGGTGGTTGTGGTGGTGGTGGGTACAGTGGTGGTAGTGATGGTGGGTACAGTGGTGGTAGTGGTGGTGGGTACAGTGGTGGTAGTGGTGGTGGGTACAGTGGTGGTTGTGATGGTGAGTACATTGGTGGTTGTGATGATGAGTAAATTTGTGGTTGTGGTGGTGGGTACAATGGTGGTTGTGGTGGTGGTGGGTACAGTGGTGGTAGTGATGGTGAGAACAGTGATTATGGTGGCAAAAGTAGAGGGGGTGGCAGCCATTCTATATCGTATGTTAAGTTAGGTTAGCGAGTAAGTTAAAGGTTACAGCGTCTAGATAGGTTAGGTTAAGTCAGGTTAGGTTAGGTTAGGTTAGGTTAGTATAATATGTGTTTTTGTGGTCCAGTTAAGGGGAAAAATGACGGAGAAATCTGAGAAAATCTAAAGGATCACCAACACGACGCTTCTCCCCAGCGTCGTAGAAGTGTACAATGGATGTGTCTTGGCCCTTTCTCGCGTCCTGCTCCTAACGATGACGGATCACACCATTGGCGGACCAAGATCATGATTTTCTCTTATCTCTTCTTATCATTTTCTTCCTTATATTATTTCAGACAAATTTTGTGTTATCTCATTCAAAAATAGTTATCGTGTTTTAGGTAATTTTTTTTTTAGTGTATTTTGTCACTTAACTAGAGTGCTGTTGAGTATATCGCTTTAAATTTTAATTATTATTGACTAGTATGTTTATTAGTCTAGAATAAAAATACTCGATTAATGAACATCGTTGTCGAAGCTCAGTAATACATTTTAACATGAATGTAACCTAACCTAACCTATGTTAACACCGAATCAACTAATTACCTTAATCCTTGTTCAAATCAAAATGACCAGATCTTCCTTAACTAAACCTAACCTAGTGTAACAAATGATTGGAGAACGGTAATCGTGTGAATATCTTTATAACCCGCCATCAAAGTTGAAGAGATTACGTGTAAGTCAGTTTCTGTGATATCGGAAACGAGCGGCCTTGCTTCCTCACATACTTTATTGAATCGTTCGAATCCTATTGGTAGATCTTGGCTTCTGCTGTGCCTCTTCCCACTTAACCACGTCTGGATATCTGCTTAATGAAAAACAAACAGATTGATATAATTCCTCTTGAGTTCTTAGTTGGTTGGCTGTGAAGGTGACTACTGAAAATTTGGCTGTGAAATTAACCACAGGTACAAATATTTGCCAACAGAAAGTAAAATTTTCCATTTCTTTTTGGTCTTCACTGTCCACTTAACGTAATTCCGTTAACGTACATCCAGCTAACGTACATCTGCTCAATGTACAGGTTTTCAGGAAGGCATCGTGTATGTTAAGCGGATACGTGATGGAGGAGAACAGTAATCAGTGATGGTAGGACGTGTCTGTGTGCTGTACACTTGAAGACCTGAAGATTACACAAAGGAAAGAAACTCCGACGAAGTACGATGAGAGAAAGAAGAATATTTCGTGTTTATGTGGCGTCTCGTCAGTGAATTGATAACAAGAGGAGTAGCAGCATCGTCTGGGTACAAAGATCTGAATTTCATCAGAGCATAAGAAATAACGTTGGAGTAGGAGAGTGGAGGACGCTTCAATGACGGAGAGGGAGTCACGCAACGTTGGATGTGAGTTACTGTTTGTCGTAGAATACTGATGTAATCATGTAGACGAGAAGCCTGAAAATTGTGTTGCTTACGATGATGAGAGAACAAGGGGGGACGAAAATCGTGTTTTTTTTTTGGGCAAAGACTAGAGGAGAGAGGGGGCTGAAAATTGCGTTGCTAGCAAAGTCGAGAGGAGTGGGGGGCTGAAAATTACGTTCCTTGCAGAGACGAGAAGAGATGAGGCTAAAATTATGTCGCTTGATGTTATTGATAACCAGAGATGTGTAAGGTGAGGTTCTGAGTTTTAGTTGACGGAGAAGAGTGATGTCTCTATAATGATAAGATATACCCGTTAACTCTGCTTTAGTTGAAGTAAACAATGGAATGTGGTTATTGAAGGAGAAGACCAAAGAGATATAACACCTCTCCCTGGTATACTGTAATAGTAGTAAGATAAGACGTTAATAGTGTTCAAAGGAAAGACGCATCTCCTGTCCACGACGATTATATTTTAATCAGAGTTCAGTACATTCAACATGTATGTACAATATACTTATATATGTATGTTCACCGTATAAACTAAACAATACAAAGAGTTAGAATATACAGTACTTACTTCAAGTATAAATGCTTATAGTATGTACAATATATTTCCTAGAACAGCTAAATTTTAGGATATAAATTACAAAGTTCACATAACCTGGGAAACAAACCGTACGGCATGTGTTAGCGACACACTCGAGTGTAATTAAGTTGATGTTGTGTGAAGGTGTTGTTGACAAAGAGTGACTTATTACAATCCCTTGAGTAGTATCGGGGCAGTGTTTAAACAAGCGAGCTTCATATCTCGGAGCATAAACAAGCGAGCTTCATATCTCGGAGCATTGTTTAAACAAGCGGGCTTCATATCTCGGAGCAGTGTTTAAACAAGCGAGCTTCATATATCAGAGCAGTGTTCGAACAAGCGAGCTTCATATATCAGAGCAGTGTTCGAACAAGTGAGCTTCATATATCAGAGCAGTGTTCGAACAAGCGAGCTCAACACACACGAAGATTACCAGACCGTGTTCAGATGTATCGGAGCGAAAATAATAATAACAGTGTGTAATTGAGAAGACTTATGAGCAGTTCATATTGTTGTTGTTGATGTATGAGTGTGAGGAGAGGAAATATATTGATTGATTTATGAACATCTCAATTTGTTTATTAATTTATCTTGATTTATTTCTGTAAGCATTTATTCATATAATTTTTTCATATACAGTATTCACTTTTATATTTATTTATATAATCACAAACCATCACCACCATTAACCACCATCACCACCAACCAACCACCATCACCAACCACCAACACCAACTATCACCACCAACCAACCACCATCACCACCAACCACCACCAACCAACCACCATCACCAACCACCATCACCACCACCAGCACCACCAACCAACCACCATCACCACCACCAGCACCATCACCGTCTTGTAGGACCTCGATGAAGCAACAGATACATTATTATTGGGCCGCTGCCAGAGACCCACTTACTTCTCTCTCCCCTTTGTCATATTTCACGCCTCTGTTAGTACCAGTACTCCTTTGGTCCGCTCCTGGTCTGGTTTTGTCTATTTTCGTGTGTCTGTGTGTGTCTGTGTCTGTGTGTGTGTTCTTTGCTTGTTTTTGTCTGTTTTTTTCGTATGTTTTAGCTGTTTTCGTCTGTTTCGTGTCTTTTTGGTATGTGCTCGTCTGTTTTCGTGTTCGTCTGTTTTTTTTTCTTATTTTTGGTCTGTATTTGAATTTTGTGGTTGGACATGAGTAATTCAAGATTGTCACGAGGAATTCAGAGTTGCCATAAACCTTATTTAGGGTTGCCACCAGAATAAATCAGGACCATGGCATCTCCCTTAAGACTACGACTACGCTTCTGGGTGTAGGGTAGTGCTCAGGGGATCCAAGAAAGATAGTTGAGAGTTGTAGGTTTCCCAGGAAGCAGTCGAGGGTCAACAAGTTTATTTTGGAAGCCTTCTTGAGGGACACACACACACACACACACACACACACACACACGGGGGGGGGGGGGGGGCAAAATATGGCCATCGGATCCATTGTGTTCATCGTCCACACACAACCCAAAATCTCAAATGTGTGTGTGTGTGTGTGCGTGAGGAGTGTGTGTGTGTGTGTGTGTGTTTATCCATCTTAACTGAAGGCTGTAGTCTCCCCCGTTCTGCTTTTTTGTCATTTAGCCTGACGATGGTGTGGGAGGAGAGGAGCCATTAGACCTGCGATTGATGTTATTACCTTCAATATTAGGAGTAGGGGTTAAGGAGTAAGGGACAAATAAGGGAAGGGGAGGAGGGGAAGGGTAAAGTAAGGGTTGGGGGGTGTGGTGAGGGAGAGGAAGGTGAGGGGAGGAGGATAAGGGGAGGTAAGGTAAGGGGAAGAGGGTGAAGGGAGGTAGAGTAATGGTAGTTAAGGGGAGTAGGTTAGGGAAGGAGGGTGAGTGTTGGCAAGGAGGTACCTGAAGGAAGGAAGGAAGGAAGGAAGGATAATCTTGCTTCGTGAAGGAGTGGGGTGGGTAGCGCTTAGCTGGGGTGGTGGTGGTGGGGGGGGGGGTAAGAAAGTATCCAAGAAACAAAATGAAAAAAATGCATTGTAAAAAGAAGGAAAGGAGAGGAGAAAGAGAAAATACTATTGCGTGCTTGCGTGCGTGCGTGTTCGTGTGTGTGTGTGTGTAAGTGAGAAAGAGAGAGAATATGAGGAGTGTAAGCGAGATGCAGGTTTGAGATACGAGGGTTCTGGATAAGCGAGGCAGGAAAGAGAAAATTCACTGAAAGTAGTTTGTCAAGTGAGATATTTACTGCTCTGGTAGTGACTGATGGGGGGGGGTGGGAGGAAGTGTGGGGGTGATGGAGAGTAGAGAGGAGAAGGTAGGGGGTGGGGAGTGATGGGGGTAGGGAGGAGAAGGTAGGGGGTGGGGAGTGATGGGGGGTAGGGAGGAGAAGGTAGGGGGTGGGGAGTGATGGAGAGTAGGGAGGAGAAGGTAGGGGGTGGGGAGTGATGGGGGGATGGGGGTGATGGGGAGTAGGGGGGAGAAGGTGGGGAGTGATGGGGGGATGGGGAGTGATGGGAGGAGAGAGGGAGTAGGGAGTATATGGTGATTAGGCAGAGTGAGGAGTGATGGAGTGAGATTTACTGGGGAGTATGGGGTGATTAGGGGGATAGAGTGAGGAGTGTGGGGTGATAAGAGGGGCGAAGTGGGGAGTGTGGGGTGATGGGAGGCGAGAGAGTGAGCAGTGTGGGGTGATGGGAGGCGAGAGAGTGAGCAGTGTGGGGTGATGGGAAACGAGAGAGTGAGCAGTGTGGGGTGATGGGAGGCGAGAGAGTGAGCAGTGTGGGGTGATGGGAGGCGAGAGAGTGAGCAGTGTGGGGTGATGGGAGGCGAGAGAGTGAGCAGTGTGGGGTGATGGGATGAGAAATGACATAAATTTCGCTAACATATCGTTCATATTTTACTAAAGTCAAGTATTTTTTATTTTCACTTCAAAACAAATAGTAATTTTACTTTCAAAATACAACAAACAAAAGTAATTAAATAAAAAATGAATAAATGATTTTGAAACGGGGAAAAAATGTATTGAGGTTGAAAAAGAATTGGTCACTTGTCTCTGTGTTAGTACGTGTTTTCTCCATAGTACTCTAAGGTACTCTGAGGGCGTGACGTAAGAGATGGCACCGCAAATAGTGAAGATATCGTACTGCTAAATGAATATTCTTGTAACCATAAGCTGTATAGTATTGATAATATGCAAAAAGATTAATTATATTTCAGTTCACTATTTAACCTGACCTAACCTAACCTAACCTAGCCTAACCTAACCTAACCTAACTTTACCTAACCTAACCTAACCTAGCCTAACCTAGCCTAACCTAACTTTACCTAACCTAACTATAAAAAGATACTGGTGAAATTATGTTAAAAAAAATAATAGTAGTAAAAATATGTGAATTGTTCCCTAAAGCCGTGAAGAAATGCTAGACCGATACGAGAGTAAAAGTGAGGGATGATTGGTCAGACGAATTCTGATGATGAGCTTTGATTGGCCCCCTGTGTAATAATGCAAGACCTGAGTGATTGGTGATTGGCCTGATATCTAGTAATGAGCTCTGATTGGTCTAATGTAAAATATTGACCTGATTGGTCTAGTAATTATAATAATGAACTCTGATTGGTCCAGTACATATAGTAATGAGGTCTGATTTCCCCAATATGTATAATAATGAGTTGTGATTGGTGCGCTGTGTAACAAAGACTGTAGTAATCAATAATTGGTGGGAGTAGTATTAACGAGCTGTGATTGGTCCACTGGAAAACAAGAGAAAAGTTTAGTGAGCTGTGATTGGTGGCAGGTAATGAGTAGTGTAAACTTGACAAGATTGGCGGCACAAAGATGGGGGAGGGGGGGAGGGGGATGGTTGGAGGAGAGGGGAAGGGGAGGAAAAGGGGTGGTGAGAGGGGGAGGGAGGGGAAGGAGGATGGTTGGAGATGGAGGAGGAAGGGAGATTGATAACAAACTTCAACCATTAGGACGATTTGTCTTCCCTCCCCCCCCCCCGTATCGAAGACACCAAGGTCTCGACGGCGATCGAACGGAAAGACTGACGGACGGACGGATAGACAGAGAGACAGACGGACGGACGGACGGACTGACAGAAGGACGGACGGACTGACAGTAGGACGGACGGACGGATGCATCAAAGTAAATCCCTCTTACTCAGGACATTTGAGGTAGGACAGGGAATCATACGAGGATTAAGGTGGTCGTACCTAGTTCTGTGGGTCGTATCTGTGGAAGAAGGGGAAGGTCGTATCTTGTACTGTTGAAGGAGTGGCTTGTAACTGGTGCATTTGTAGGTCGTGTGTGTGTGTGTGTGTGTGTGTGTGTGTGTGTGTGTTTCAAAGCTACTCACAGACACGATCCAAAGGTATTCTAGTAATTTTGGGAGGTGGAAGCCGAGAAAAATAATACTTATTCATGTAACTAATGAAAAGTTCTCCACCTGTGATGTATAAACCCGGTGGGAAATCTGGATCTACTGTGTCTGGGTTTATTCATTCATTTGTTCATTCCTTCCTTTGTTTATTTGTTTATTGATCTGTTTATTTGTTTATTCATGTATTTATTTATTTATTTATTCATTCTTTAATTGCTATGGGTCGATTTAATTCAGTAATTTTGCCTCAACTTCGGTCTAGTAACTCGGAGAACAGCGTGAGCTACAGCGTTTATACTTACCGTGTGCTGTCTCCCTTTCTAAGCGATGGTAGGTATGGGGGTCAGTATGGGGGTCAAAGGTCAAGGTCACAGTTTCGACGAATGACAGCACCTGGAGTGAATCTTTACCTCATTCGAGTACAGTTTAGTTACTCTTTGGGTAGCCACTGTTGTTTTTATTTCTGTGAGTGTGTGTGTGTGTGTGTGTGTGTGTGTGTGTGTGTTCGTGTGTGTGTGTGTGTGTAATAATAATAATAATAATAATAATTAACGGTTTATTGAAAAAAATCTGCAGCCCGAAGGCTGAAAATATACATTGGACATAAATGACTTATTACATACATTGGTGGTTTAACAAAAGCCTTCATTAGAGAAAGGTAAAGGAACATACAGTGAACATACAGATTAATGTAGGTATTGAACAGCAAACTCGTAGTGTAGTAACTCCCTCCCAGATGGTGTTAGGAGGAACTCACGTGGTGTAGTAGTTCCCTCAGATGTTGTTATGAGGGACCTGGCGTGGTGTAGTAATTCCCTCGCAGATGGTGTTATGAGGGGCCTCACGTGGTGTAGTAATTCCCTCACAGATGGTGTTATGAGGGACCTCACGTGGTGTAGTAATTACCTCACAGATGGTGTTATGAGGGACCTCACGTGGTGTAGTAATTACCTCACAGATGGTGTTATGAGGGGCCTCACGTGGTGTAGTAACTCCCTCACAGATGGTGTTATGAGGGGCATCACGTGGTGTAGTAATTTCCTCACAGATGGTGTTATGAGGGACATGTGGTGTAGTAATTCCCTCACAGATGGTGTTATATGAGTGAGGTTTGGTCCCAGGCCTTCCTATGGTAGACGGATTAACACATCGGTGGTTGTTGTTGGGTCTCGCGGGAGCCGTTATCACTGGGTACCTGGGACCTCACTGTGTGAAGGTTAACTTGGGTACGACTGTTACTGTTGAGTTGCTCTCACTGACTTAAGCACTGTTCACCACTGTTCACCTCTGTTTAACACTGGTTCCGTTCCCCTCCCAAATGAAATTGCAACTTCCGGCGAGAACTTGTTGATATTCCGGTGGGTAGGAGGGTTCAGGGGAGGGGGTTGGTATGGGCCAACTCAACAGTTGACCTGGCTGCTCCGAGAGGAGCACCAGGTACGTCTTGACCCTTCGGTGGTCAAGGATGTAGTGTGTGTGTGTGTGTTTCAAAGCTACTCACAGAACTAACTCACAGACAAGATCCAAAGGCATTCTAGTTATTATTTAGAACTAGCATCTTCGTCTCCGTGGGGTTGTAAATACACTCCAGGGATTATATCACAGAACCGCAGAAAACACCCCACTCACAGAGAGAACCTTAGGTGCACGCCTTAAAGCAGAGACGAGGTGGGTGACGGAGGGTGGGTGGGCGGGAGTGTGGGTGGGTGGGAGGGTGGGTTTCGTCTTATCAGAGACTTAACTAACAATTATAGAAAACCGATGCTGCTGGTGGTTGTCAATACGTTGAGTTGTGACTGCACTACCGCCCAGGGCTAATGTTCCTAAGGAGACGATAGTGAACGAATAACAGTGAACCAGGTGGGTGGGTTGGTGGGTGATGGGGGAGAGTTGGTGGTGTGGGTTATTGGGTGTGGAGGGGGAGGATTTATGGGTGATGGGGGAGAGCTGGTGGGTGAGAGGAGGATAGTGGGTGGATGGTGGATGAGGAAATGGAACGGGGAAAATGAATGGGCAAGAACGGGAACGTGAGGAGGAATAATGAGTGAATGAGAACGGGAAGTGAGAGAGAATAATGAGTGGGAACTAAAGAAAGTGGGAGAGGTGGGGGGGGAGGGGATGGCATGCCCAGTGTGGGTCTGTTCGGCATTATTAAAGCTACTCTATGACCTGATAATGTATACTGACAGGAATTCGAGGTCACCAACACCTGATACTGTAGAATTATTTCCAATCACTGTAGCGTTATACTGAAGCTTATCCCTCCTAAAGCTTCAAGAGGACGTGGTTTGTGGGTTATTTAAGCTTTTTTACCCAAAGTTACTTACATATTCTGACAGTTTTAAGACTTCTTGATGATAAACTTCCTTAACATTGACAACAAGACTGTGGCCTCAGTTAGTGTGGCGTGTTTATTGATTGACCAACTTGGAATCTGTTTAATAGATTAATTGTTTGGTAAAGGAGAGGTAAATACTGCTTGATACTTCCAGGAGATATTTGTGGTACCTCTTAGCATAGTCAGTCACAGTTCGCCCTGAAGAGTACCACGGATGTATAAAGATCATCGTATCTTCAGTATTTCCATAAGACACGAACACTAGCGAGTCTTTTGTTACCCAAGTTATTTCAGACGGTAGAAATTCTTATAGCAGTGAAAGTTTCCCATAAGCGAAGGGTAACTTTTTTTTAGGGGTGGGTGGTGGCAAAGTGGTTATCGTCTGGGATTAGCATTGTTAGTACGAGGTTCGAATCCCGATATTGGGGGAGCATTATAGTCGCACTTTGACCTAACACACCAGATCTGGCTTACATAGATTATCGTGGTTGTACTTGTTTATCATTCCATCCTGTGTGTCCCTCTCCCACCCTGCGTCTCTCTCTCCCACCCTGCGTCTCTCTCTCCCACCCTGCGTCTCTCTCTTCCATCCCGTGTGTCATCTTGGATTAAGAGTGAGTCTAATTGTATGTTCATCATTTTATCTGTCCTGCTGTCTCCCTTACGCGCGTTTGTGTGTGTGTGTGTGTGCGTGTGTGTGTGCGTGTGCGTGTGTGTGTATGTATGTGTGTGTGCGTGTGTGTGTGTATGTGCGTGTGCGTGTGTGTGCGTGTGTGTGTGTGTGTGTGCGTGTGTGTGTATGTATGTGTGTGTGTGTGTGTGTGTGTAAATGCCTCCCATCTGCTGTGACTATACAGTACATAACACACACATAGTAGTCATCGACGTATCGACTCTCAGTAGAACAGAACAATTATTGGGCAGAAATGAGAAAAATAATCTGTATATATATTGGAGATGGAAACTTATACTCTTTCATTAATGTGTAGCTTATTATTGGCTACGGTCACAAGTTTGGTAAGAGGGATTGGAACACATTGGGATGAACGCCAGATCCTCCTTCCCCCTCCACTGAACAAAGGATCGGAAACTTTGACTTATTGTTTACATGTTATAGAAGTTTTAATGACTTCTTCTCCTTGTGGCTGAGCAGTTGTGAAAGATATAAGCTGGTGGTATTTGTTATTATCGTTATCTGTCTCTCTTATAACGCCGGAAAAAGAGGAGAAAAAAGAGAGAAAATTACCTGAAGAGAAAAAGTCAACTGGGAGACTTTGCCCATGACTTCAACTACGTATTTTGACTGATAGACATTTTATTGTGCCTTTAGGAATGAATGATTCAAGGGGGAGATGAGGGCTACTGTATATAGAATTGTTCTGCTCCTCCCGTTCGCCCTCCAGCGGGTCACTCCATAAAGCTTTCGTTACCAGGGCTTTTGGTCTCCCTTGTCATACATGAATATTCCACCAGTGACCATTAGTGTTATCCACCTCTGTCTCTCCCCCCATCTCCCCCCCCCCCACACCTCCTCTCTCCCACTACCTTCTTCCCCTCCTCCCCTCCCCTCCCTTCCCCTCCTCCCCTCCCCTCCCCTCCCTTCCCCTCCCTTCCCCACCCAGCACCGGGCGAGGATTTCGAAATAATTCGTCGTTTTATCCCACTGTTGTATTTTCATTTCCGAGAAAGTATATGAAGCAAATTGGCAACGAGGTGGAGTATTGGCGAGGAAAGTTGGGAAGGGGGATAGTGGTGGGGAGATATGGGGGTACTGATGGGGAGAATGGGGGGAGGGTATTGGTTGGGATGGATAAGGGGTACTGGTGGGCCGGGGTTGGGAGAGGGTAGATGGAGGAATGGAGAAAAGGGATTGGAAATATAATAAGAATAGAGAGAGAGTGAAAAAGAGAGCCAGTGATAATGAGATATATTAGAGATAGATAGAAACAAGGAGATATAGAGACACAAAGTTAGATTGACAACGGACCTGTCTCACCCCCACCCACACCCTCTTCTCACGCTGCTAAAGAAGTACTGGGCATTACTTGACCTATTCCATCATCCTGGAGTTCAATTGTAATGTCCCCTTTGCTTGTATTAACGCAGGAGAGAGAGAGTGGACCCAGGCACCACTTACCCCCCCCCCCCCTACGTAAGGATCGTCTACCTCCTCCCTCCCTTTACAATATACAGAGTTTCTAGGCGTACGTGCGTGTCTCGTTGTCGTCATACCAAGTCGTTTAACTAGTCTGGGTTGTATTATACCGTGTTGTTTTCTTCCTTGGGTGGTTGTGAAGAATGTTTGTTTTTATGTTAACTGGTGTTTATGTTTGTTTTTTTGCTAGAAGTTTTTGTTGATGGATGTTAAATGTTTTTTTTTTTATGTTTTTATTCATGTTAGTTTATTTGTTTATCTCAAGTTAATGTTTATGTTAATTATGTTTGTTTTTTTTCATGCTTTTACCTTAGCTAGTCATAGTCTTATGTTACATGTTAACTGTATATTTAAATTGATTATTTTTTCTTCTCCAAATTTTTAAAGTTATTATTTTCTTATTCACCAGAGTTTATGAAGAAAGTTCTGTATATGTTAGACTAATCATACGGTAATGGCTCTCCTTTTTTTACTGTATTTTGGGAGAAAGTTTCATTCATACTTTCTTGGCGAAGTATAGACGAAAATAATTTGATTTCTATTTTGCTTTATGTATTTTGGTCTTTTTTAATCGGTTTAAGAAGAAAAACTTTTATAGAACCTCATGAAGATTAGACACTGCAGCTTAATTCACCTGAAGATTAGACAACCTAATGCTACCCTAACCTAACCTAACCTAACCTAACCTACCCTAACCCAACCTACCCTACCCTAACCTAACCTAACCTAACCTAACCTAACCTACCCTAACCCAACCTACCCTAACCTAACCTAACCTAACCTAACCTAACCTACCCTACCCTACCCTAACCTAACCTAACCTAACCTAACCTAACCTAACCTAACCTTACCTAACCTACCCTACCCTAACCTACCCTAACCTAACCTAACCTAACCTACCCTAACCCAACCTAACCTACCCTAACCTAACCTAACCTACCCTAACCTTACCTAACCTACCCTAACCTAACCTAACCTACCCTAACCTAACCTAACCTAACCTAACCTAACCTAACCTACCCTAACCTAACCTAACCACCGCAGATAGCATTAATGTTATCAGGTGAAATAAGCGCGGGTGTCTAATCTTCAGGTGATATGTTTAATTTATATTTAGCCAATCACACTTACTTTTTTTTCCAAATATTTTGCTAATTACTTTATATTTTATAACTGAAGGTGTTCATGAAGGTTTGATTTCCTTTCTTCATTTGTCAACTACGTATGAGAAAATTTGATTTATATTCAAGTAATTAATTATAATTTCTTTCCTGCCTCGTGAGTTGAAGGAGAGACTTAGACAGATTCAGCCAGTTGATTATAGTTTTCTTTTCTCCGAGAGTTTCAGGGGAAAGTTTGGCATATATTTAATTAATCAATTATACTTTATTTGTCTTCTTCAACTGTTTAAGATGAAAGTGTAAATTATGTATAGTTAATTAATCATATTTGTTTTTCTTCACTGGGTGTTGAAGAAGAAAGTTTGGCTTATATTCAGCTAGCTACACTTTCTCTTCCTCTGCAAGTGTTGAAGGAGAAAGTATTAATTATATTCAGTCAATCGTTTATACTTTCTTTCTTCTTCAAAAGTTTAAATAGAAAGAGAACAACAGGACTATAAACGTGAGCTCACAAGTCAGAAGTCTCCAGGGATACCTTCCAATAGATCAACCAACGAAACATATAGCGGAAAAGGTCAAAGAAAAAACTCTTTTACACCTCCACAAAGTAAAAAACACAACAAATAAAAAAGTCCTGATTTGGCCAGTTGAAAAGCGTCGGTATTTGAGGGATATTCCAAGCGCGCTTGTTGTTCTTGTATGACAACTGTTGACAGAGCGGCTTGCCCGTGTCGTGGACTTGGCACACGACCAGGAAAGCTCCTGGTTCAAAGACTGACACTTTAGGAACAATAAAACGTTTCCCTGATTGAAAGACTGACAGGCATTAAATGATCTAAACACATACCGAATGAAGTTTTGTGATACACTGAAGGTCGAAAACGTTTCCGAATTAAAGGTTTTGATACATAAGTTGTGAAAAAATGTTTCTTGGTCGAAAGCGAGCACTTCTGTTCATCTTGTGGTTCGTTTTGATTTTGAGTATTATAGTCCAAACCGAACAAGCCTAGAGCTCGTGAACGAACCGAACGAGCTGTTCGAGCTCAAGCCGCTGTATTCTGCGTGTTCGCCAGTGCTCGTCTTATTCTTAGTTTTCACATAACGTCACATACTCCCATAATGCAACGCATCTATACATACAAGGTGGCGGACCGCGTAAAGGATTATGGGAGTTGTGACGTCAATGAAAAGCGTCCATACTACATCATCTAACCTATGTAATCGTTGCCGGACCAAGTAAGGAGTCAAATATCATTGTGGTCCCAGGCTACTGTGGGCACCTCACGTCTCACCCAGTAACTTGGAGGCTTTGGATTCACGCTTCAATACTCTCAGGGTTCACACCTCACGGGAGGAGAGTATTGACAACACTGAGTATAGTAGTCGGAAATGTCCCAAACTGTACTTGGTAGTAAACAGGAGGTAAGCTATGACTACATAACCAATGACTACATAAACCCTCGATTAGATAACCCATGACAACATAAACCCACTGTTACATAACCCACTGCTACATAACCCATGACTACACAACCCATGAATATATCAGCCATAACCAGATCGTCCCTTTAACAAAACATCTCCGCTAGACCTCACACATGGAGCTGACTTTGAGGTGAACAGGATCAGATCTCTTATGGAAAATTACAAGTAGGTTTGGGTATTGAGGTAGGCGGATTTAAAGGGATTTATTCGATATTATACTTAGGATTTATTGTGATTCTCTTTGAAACACTAGGAACCAGATTTCTTATTCGAAGTCTATGTATGTACAGTTGACTCGGGGGTAACTAGAATCAGATTCATGTCTCTCATCCCGATATATAGCGAGCATTGAACCGTGTGATAATCCGAACAAAAATGAAAATAAATATATTTTTTTTTAAATCGGGTGAAATTTACACTCGAGCTAATCTGAATCACATTTAAACATTTTAGTTGTTATTGTTGTTTTCGTTGTTTTCGTTGTTGGTGATGTGTCTTTTTTGTATCATATAAACTCCATCGATTAAAGACACCTTCTGCTTCTTATTCAGCCTCTGGTTATTGGAAGCTTCGATGAATGGATCTGTCAAAGACGTATGTGCCATCACTCCCTAAACTACGGATGTGTTAGAAAAGCTATGACAGATTTGTTCACTTAACCCACATATGACTAAAACTGTATCTGAAGTTACAGGGAGATACAGGCAGAAGGAAGTTGATATGGTACAGTATGGTACAGGAAGTTGATATGATACAGTACCATTCGAATAAACAGTTACCCACTTAAGTTAGATTTGAGTATTTTTGAAATCTTTGTAACGCTGACAAATTTGAGGTCAATGAATGTTTGGTACACTAATGAGGTGGTTATATCTTCTGTCTCCCTTCATGTGTTCAGTAAGATTTCAGTTAATAAGCTAACACTAGAAGTCAGTTCGTGGTGATTGTGGGTGGTGATTGTGGGTGTGATGGGTGGGTGGGTCATTAAAGCATTGTTACATATGGTGTTTTTCACAAATAATAAACACACACACTCACACACACACACACACACACACACACACACACACACACACTAGAGAGAGACATCCCTTCTTGATATGATATAAAAGTGAGTCTCACCCTGATTCTAAAATTCTCTTACGTTCAATTTTTCCTCGTAACTAAATGTTGTTATAAATGTGATAATCTCTCTTAATCTCCAGTTTAACTATACCGTAAAGTTGGCCGTCAAAATGGCGCTGAAAATATATAGAGACTTTAGTGTTTCATGGTTAAGAGTGAAGGAATAGACGTAAGATTCTTTGAAAATTCGTACCCTGGCCTCTCCTCTTACCTTGTTCGGGAGTGTTATTGGCAGGTAGCGGCTGACCTTCCTCCTCTACCTCACAGGTAAGTGGGAGGTCGGATGTGTGTCTGATCTATTTACATACACGAGATACCAAAGACCTCAGAAAATAAATGGAAGGCTGGATGTATTTCTGACGGAAGGCCGGATATGTCGATGATCTTTGTACATACACGAAGATACCAGTCTCTGATTGTGTGTCATTAAGAAATGGAAAAGTTAATATATTTATGATAGTTTTACATACTTGGTCCTTTTCCTTCGATTGGTCACAAGGTCGTGTCATTCATCTGGCTCCTCCAAGTCTCACTGTAGATGTGTAAGTTGACGATTCTTACCTAATACTGCTAGCACTATGGGGCACCAGCAGCACCTGAAATGTGTCACTTTGATCCCAAGTCTTGTGGCTATACAGAGAGAGAAGATTTTTTCATACACAAGAATTATAAATTTTTCTAAGATATGTCTTATTTCAGCTTCTTATCATTCCTCCAAACTATCATTCTTGATCATCAGTAACTTCAGCTGTTGCTTTGATATGACGTCACGTCTCCAGATAGCCACAAAGCTGTTCGTGAAAACATAAGTAAAATACCCACATTATTTTCCATCTGACCCACACCTTGTTGGCCACGATGTCACTTTATTTATTAAGATATCCTTCAAGATTTCCTCCAGTTCATTTTTAAAAATTAAAACACCATCTTGGAACAAAACAAAAGAAGAGCCATTGTATTTTACCCGTTAGTTCATTGTAATATTTTGCTGTACATTAGCCACAGGAACAAAACAATATTGATGACAGGTGTACAGTAATTAGCAGGACACAATACAGTCTAACTTTAGGTGTTACGAAACTACTTATTAACTTACTTGCTTGTTTACTTGCTTCCTTACTTATTAACTTCCTTACTTACTTACTTACTTACTAAACAAAGACATGTGAATGATTATGTCTACACACGAGAAACACTACAGCCTAGTGACCTCCCCTGACGTCACAATGAGTACCCTCCCTGACGTCACAATGAGTAACCTCCCTAACGTCACAATGAGTAACCTCCCTGACGTCATAATTACTCACTTATTACTCACTTTCTAAAAGTCTTATTAGTTAATCGTCGACCCAACCTATCAGTAAGGATTAGTGAAAGAAAATGCTGTAGAGTTTATTGAGGAAAAGTAGAAGTTGTTATTGTGCGGTGGGCGAGTGGCTACAGCTCTCATCCTCTGTCCTTAGTATCGTTGGTTTGCGTTCAGTGTATCCCCAGTCGACCCATCTGTGTGTAGGTATACCTGAAGGGCTGGCGGTCGAGTTTAGTTGTGGATACTCTGCCTCCGTCTATACCGAGGTTCAGTATTCAGTGTTCTATATCCAACCTGCCCATGACTGTCCACCGGTTTGGGACACACTGTCAACAGAATACACTCTTTTTTTCTCAATTATACAACCTGATGTTAATAATGTGTCATGAGGAGAGACACCATCGATGAGTTGGAGTAAAAAAAAAATGTGTTTCCCGGACATTTGTTTTTTTCAACGTTCTGGTAAAATCGACATCTTTAAAAAAAATTATGATTGAATCTGGCAGTGAAATTCTGTAAATCCAAATACACGCCGGATTAATTCTTAGTATGAATAAAAGGCTCATATATTTTTTTTGTATTTTTGTATTTCTGCTACAAAGCCAGTCTCTGAATACTTTTATGTGCACGCCGTTACACACACACACACACACACACGTCCTTGTATCAGTAGTGAACAAAAGGCAGTTAATGTCCTCAATAATGTCGTAAATGTGTGCCAGGGGAAATATGTAACAACTCCTAATGAGCCAATCAGAATAAAAGCAACAGGTAGTTAGTCCAGGTTCGTAGACATTGTTGTAGGTATGAGTTGTAGATTGACTGTGTAGAGGTTTAAGGTGCCTGTGTAGAGGTTTAAGGTGCCTGTGTACAGGTTTAAGGTGCCTGTGTACAGGTTTAAGGTGTCTGTGTAGAGGTTTAAGATGTCTGTATAGAGGTTTAAGGTGTCTGTGTACAGGTTTAAGGTGTCTGTGTACAGGTTTAAGGTGTCTGTGTAGAGGTTTAAGGTGTCTGTGTACAGGTTTAAGGTGTCTGTGTAGAGGTTTAAGATGTCTGTGTAGAGGTTTAAGGTGTCTGTGTAGAGGTTTAAGGTGCCTGTGCACAGGTTTAAGGTGCCTGTGTACAGGTTTAAGGTGTCTGTATAGAGGTTTAAGGTATCTGTGTAGAGGTTTAAGGTATCTGTATAGAGGTTTAAGGTGTCTGTGTACAGGTTTAAGGTGTCTGTATAGAGGCTTAAGGTGTCAGTGTACCCAGGTAAGATGTGCCTAATAATGCAAATAATCAGCTCAGGTGTCACCTGGACTTTGGGAGGAAATACCTGTCTTACGTCACCCGGGCTGTCATTCGTGAGGGCCGCTACCAGTGAGCTCTGAACCGAATACGGAAATAACAAAACCGTAATTAGTGATAATGTAAGAGAACCTGACCTTGATGGTTGACAATTTTTTTTATTTATGCTACGAGTTGACCCATAAATGCTCTCTAAACTACCTGCATGTTAAGATCTCACCTGGATATTAGGGCAGGTGTCAAGGGCTTCCCCCAATCCTTATAATTAGGTCAGGTTTCAGGGCTATTACCATCAATGATATAGTCGTCTTACTACCAGGAACATCCAACATTAATGCCACTGATATGTCTGCCCCAAGTAATTACAGGCAGGCTGTAATATAGGGCAGTATTATTGTATTATATCTCGTGTATCCGTATTGCTGGCGATATATAGCGGACAGCCTCGTAACGTCCAGTACTGGGGTCGTTTAATGGGCCGTCCCGTAAACGTTTACAATAGGATCCTCAACCCTTTAGTGCGTTGGTGGCGACGTGAAGGAGTAAATTAAAAAGAAGGAATGTTGGGCAGTGTGGTAGTGTGTGGGTGACTGTGGTGGTGTGTGGGAGGTGACTGTGGTGTTTGGGTGACTGTGGTGGTGTGTGGGTGACTGTGGTGGTGTGTGGGTGACTGTGGTCGTGTGTGGGTGACTGTGGTGGTGTGGGGGGTGACTGTGGGGGTGTGTGGGTGACTGTGGTGGTGTGTGGGGTGGCTGTGATGGTGTGTGGGTGACTGTGGTGGTGTTTGGGTGACTGTGGTGTTTGGGTGACTGTGGTGGTGTGTGGGTGACTGTGGTGGTGTGGGGGTGACTGTGGTGGTGTGTGGGTGACTGTGGTGGTGTGTGGGTGACTGTGGTGGTGTGGGGGGTGACTGTGGTAGTGTGTGGGTGACTGTGGTGGTGTGTGGGTGACTGTGGTGGTGTGTGGGTTATATAACTAATAATTGTTTTCCTTTCCAATCTCATAATAATGATAATAATTCAATGGCAAATTTGATGATAATGATGATGGTTACGATGGTGATGATGATAATAATATCATTTGACCATTTGAACGCTGGCCATTTGCAAGCTGACCGTGTGAACCCAGGCCATGTGAATACTCTACTGGCCAAGTGAATCTGAAAGTTTTCACAGGCGACTCTTAAAAGCAATTAATAATAATAATTAATAATGATTATTTTGAGTAATTATCATAAATATTAGGAAGAATATAAGAAAATTATATGTACAGTCGGGAAAAAAGTTCTCGGATGTTCTAAGGATCAAACAATATGACAAAACGAACGAGAAATCAGAACATGGCTCTCTGAGGAAGTTTTATTGCAAATTAGATTACTTCTTTTCACCTGTAAATATTATAAAGACGAGCAACATATATTATTACGAGATATTGCGAGTCCCTTCGCAACCAGACATGCCAACCATTCTGAGATGACGCGAACCATAATGCTCATTCTGTCATCTGTCATGCCCAGCTGTTGGTGAACTTTTTTTTCAACTGTACACGCGATGAAATTTTATATCTTTACGTCATACGACATTTATTTTATCCGAGAAAAGTAAAATAGAAGCATTGACTAATATAACATCGGTTGAGACTACGTTTGTTTGTTTAACTATTATTTTAGCTTAAAAATCCTATCCAGTATCAATGTGTTCAAAAACAAAATCAAGTTTAATATTTGTTGTTTAAAATTCTAAATATCTTGAACTTTGGGATATTTTTTCTACGTTTCGTTTAAACTTGATTCCGACTCACCACACAGCGAGGAAATAAGAGGGTAGATTAACACAAGATTTATTTATTGACAATCATAAAAGGTTAGAATCCCAGTTTCGTGTAAGAGTCGAGCTATTCTAACTTATTTAAGTGGGTTTAAGCGAGACCATGAGGATTACACACACACACACACACACACACCTGACACACTGTATAATTGGTACGTGATCCTATGGTTTACGCAGTGACTGATGGCGACGTGATTAGCAGCAGGTGTACGCCAGGTATGTGTAAATATAGAATTCTTGTTAGTTTATTTATTTTTAAGTCGCCTGAAAATATGAATCAAATTTCTCTCGTCCATTTTCTCATAGCTCGGAACCTTAAGTTTTAGAGAGAATTTTTAGGTATTATATCGATATTTCCCGTAATTTATAGTGATGAAGAAAGCTTTATACTGTATGGGTGACCTGCACTCCATGATAGGGTAGTTTGGCTGGCTGGTTGGAATGGTCCCAATCCTCATATGCCCCTAATCTAACCTAATCAAACTACTTGAGATCGGGGTCCAAGTTTAATAGGCTCCAGTCCTATAGGTCTCAACCTAACCTACTCCAACCATTAGTGGACCCCATTCTTACTAGATAGGTTACATTAGGTTTAGGCATAATACAGCCCATTTGACCTACTGTACAATATTAATAATTAACCTTCCTATAATTATGACCTTGATAGATCAGTTCCATAGCTTTAGAGAAAAAGGTAAAGTCAGTGATTCAGACCAAACAACAACACTGGCACAGGTAGAAGACAAGCGAAGATGCGCCTGGTGAAGTGAAACAACCTAACGCTGTAGACACTGGTGTTAGTTGATGTATGGGAACCTACGAGTCTACAGGCTGATTTACAAAGCTATCTTACGAAGATTTTATCTCCTAACTGGTTGCAAATTGACTGCGTCTAGTTTAGGGCGAGTCTCAGCACTATGTTGTCAATATTTTGTGGTTTACCTTCAGACAAACACATAAATACATCATTACATCACTTATGAGTCAATCTTATCGTATATAAACATTTGTAACGCTACACAATGACCGTCTTTTATTGTTTTACCTGTGAACAATCTATATATTAAAATACCCCCAGGAATTTTTACAATGTGAAGGAGATAAGGAAGAAGGAGAAGATGAAGGAGAAGATGAAGGAGAAGATGAAGAAGAAGATGAAGCAAATGCTGATAAAACTCGGTGAAGAATTTGATGGTTAATGGTGTTTTATTTTTGTTTTTACTGAGGTTGTGGAGGAATAGCATCTGTGTGGGGGATTTGTTGAGGATTTGGGTGTAAGAGAGCAGAGGAAATATTGTACATATAGAATTCTGGGAGAGGATTACTGGGATTATTATGTGGTGTGGGATGATTGGGAGGATTAAGGCTCAGGTTCAGAGTTTGTAATAGAACTTAGGATTTATGTCTACTGGTAATATAACTTAGGATTTATGTCTACGGGTAGGCTATTAGAACTTAGGATTTACGTCTACTGGTAATATAACTTAGGATTTTTGTCTACGGGTAGGCTACTAGAACTTAGGATTTACGTGTTGTAACAGTTGATCTTAGAAGTTGTCTCTCTTCATAACAGAACCAGGAATTAATATCCACTAGTAATAGAACTTCGTGTTATGTCTTTTTCTTGAAGTATTAGTTTCAGTTTGAATTATATTTCCTTATTGATGTAACTAAAGGTATACAGGTAGACGTTTTCTACAGGTGTTGGTAAGGCGAGATAAACTTACCACGAGACATCCCCCCCCACACACACCTCCCCACACGCCACCCCAGCACCACCCCACCTCATGAAGGCATTATACACTCTTCCCTAGCACCTACCAGACATATCTTCTCAGCACCTCCCCGGCTCATGTAGGCACCAGGCACACCTCCCCGGCTAATGTAGGCATCAGACACACCTCCCCAGCACCTCCCCGACACACACCAGCCATCTAGATGCACCAAACTACTCCTGGGTGACTTAGGTGTTCATGTATTACGACCTACCTGGGACTCATTCAACCTGACCTAAGACAAAACACCAACACTCACTCAAAATACTGCTCCTCTCCCTCGTGACAGTAGTAAGCTGTGATGGTAGTAAGCTGGGGGAGTGATGGTAGTAAGCTGGGGGAATGATGGTAGTAAGCCGGGGGAGTGATGGTAGTAAGCTGGGGGAGTGATGACAAACTACCTTCACTCTCGTATCAGTCTTGCTCTAAACTCCCCCCCCCCTTCCCCAGCACCTATATGACGTCATGAAAGATGAGATCACATGTTGATAAGACACCTTAGCTTATATCACCTGAAGAATAACCACCCTAACCTAACCCTAATGCTAAACTAACCAATCCTAACATAGCTTAAATTCCCCCAGTTAGAGTTTGGGGGTCTAATCTTCAGGTGATCTAAGACTTGTAGCTTGCCACGATCTCAAACTCAAACGAATCTTGAAGAATTTTTTTTTTAACCTTCATGTCTGAGAGAGAGAGAGATAGCGATGCGTAAACCAATCTCTCTCTCTCTCTCTCTCTCTCTCTCTCTCTCTCTCTCTCTCTCTCTCTTTCATGGGTTTTTATGTCTCTCTCTCTATCTCTCTCTGACCATCTTGAGGACGTATCTCTCAACTGATAAATGACCAAAGTTAAAACTGAAGATCTAGAGATTCTACCTGGAGGAAAATTATATACACTGTCCTCAAGTCTTGTTAGGTTAGGTTAGGTTAGGTTAGGGTCGTCGAGGTTAGGTTAGGTTAGGTTAGGTTAGGGTCGTCGAGGTTAGGTTAGGTTAGGTTAGGTTAGGTTAGGGTCGTCGAGGTTAGGTTAGGTTAGGTTCGTGGAGGTTATGCCTGAATACCTGCAGAGGCCTTAAGGAAAGTTGTATTTTGTGTGTATATGTGAAGGTGTATTGTGATATGATGTGTGTTTCTGTTGGTGTATGGTGATTTTTTTGCGTTTTTATGCTAAGTAATGGTGTTTCTATTATGTGTGATGGTGTATAGTGATGATTTTTTTTTTTTTGCATATTTAAAAAGAGTATATGGGAATACATATGTATGAAGGTGTATCTTGATATGTGGGTGTATAGTGTTGTGTATCTGTGTAGGTGTATGGTAATGTTGTACATATGGATGAAGGCGTATCCTAATAATTACCTGAGATGCGTAGAACAAAACGCCAAAAGCTCAGGTAATTTTCTAATTTGTCCCGAAATCAGATCAGCGCATATCTGAATACCATAGTGTCAGGTGTAAGTTAATTCTGTACAGTAATCAACACACAGACTCGTCAACAAACAGAAGAGGTGATAAACGGAAGTCCAGCACGAGTCCCCCATCGAGTTCATTGGTATTAAACACAGAAGGAAAATCAGCACTAGAATATGACCACTCCGTAAATCTGTGGTAGGGATGTGGAGGTCTTACACGGACTCCCTCTTGTGGTAGGGATGTGGAGGTCTTACACGCACGCCCTCTTGTGGAAACCTGCTCCCACTTGTCTACAACTGCGTCAAGGTCCTTCTCCAGAGTCTTTCGCTTGACCTGGCCCTTTCCTTCAGTATTTACGACTGACCCGCCCCCTCCCCTCCCCTCTACTCTCCTCCATCTTGATGTCCTCTTTTGTGTGTCCTCACTCTCCGTTTTCCTCCACATCTCTCACAGTCAGTGCACAGGTGAGATTCACTCCATCACCCTACGCTCGCCTGAGTCCACCTCACTCCCTACTCGATCGCTTTCCCAGTTGTGTTAAAATTTCCTGAGTAAAAATATTCTTTATTATTTCTTCTTTTATACCTTCCATTCCTCGTGTTTCACTCCTGATATTTTTATCATCATTACGCGTATTATCTGTAGTACCGTAAATATACAACTTGAGGATGTCGACAACCGTGTATGAAAATGTAACTACGTCTATCCCTGGAGTCACAGTACACGCTCTAACCTCTGTACTGCGTTCTGGATGTTTACTGTTGGCAATATCTAGCTCCTATTTGTGGTTGACAGACGACCTAAATATGTTTGGTGTATATCTAATAACGTTATTTTTCATCACCTGTTTGAGCCACAACACAAACACATTCCTTAACACAGAGAGAAATCGGGAGAAATTACGTTAACAACCCAATCACCTTCACCTAATGATCCTCGAGTACTTGCATGCCAGATATTGTCAGTGTCCAGGGAATTTTGTCTTCAACTGTACAGCTTTCCATATGATGTCAGGTGAGGGTGGAGGGCATAGGGGGGGGGGGTGCTGAGTGTAAAGGGGAGGAGTGGTGAAGGGAGAAGGGGAGAAAGTTTTTTGTTTTAGAGAAGATAATGTTTAGGTGACTAGCGTCGGGAACTACTCCTAACCTCACCTACCCTTTACCTAACCTAACCAACCTTTATCTAACCCTTTACCTAACCCAACCAACCCTTTACCTAACCCAACCAACCCTTTACCTAACCCAACCAACCCTTTACCTAACCTAACCAACCCTTTACCAAACCTAACCAACCCTTTACCTAACCTAACCAATCCTTTACCAAACCTAACCAACCCTTTACCTAACCTAACCAACCCTTTACCTAACCCAACCAACCCTTTACCTAACCCAACCAACCCTTTTCCTAAACCAACCAACCCTTTACCTAACCTAACCTGTGAATGAGATGAGTAAGAGAGTGAATTAAACACTAATATTTACAGTAGTAACTTGTTAAACAGATGCAGTACTTCTTCATGATGTATAATAATATTACTATAAATCACTGGTTGAAGAATTGTGGCTATAACTCAACAAAGGTCTGAGAACAACTCGATAATCCTAGTGTTTTGTCATCCAAGTCTAGAGTTATATGACCTTCTGGGTGTGGCTGGGTAGAGTAATTCTTAAGTGGTGACTGTAGCATAAAATCTAGATATAAAATACATATACAGTAACTTTTATGTGGTGCTTAAGTGGATGGCAATTGGGTTCAGATCCTAATATGCCTAAAACTGACGTAACATACCCATTAGATTTGGTACCCATTAGATTTGGCACCCATTAGATTTGGCACCTATTAGGATTGGCACCCATTAGATTTGGCAGCCATTAGGATTGGAACCCATTAAGATTGGATCCCATTAGGATTCTCATCCATTTAGATTGGCGCTCATTAGCCTTAGGACCCATTAAGCGTAGGAACCATTAAGAGTGAATCCCATTAGGAATGCTTTGTCCCATATCGCCAATTCCGGAATCCCAAAAATGCAAACGTAATCCCCTTCCCTGTAAATGGATATAAGAGAACACATTTAATTAAGGTCGAGTCTCAGTGCAATTTTGATCCCATTTTATTTCCTATTATTCATTTAGGGAACAGCTTATGTGGGCCAGCTAATGACCTCTGACATATAGGGTTTCTGAACACCGAAGATCTTGTATTGGAGTTAGTCAACATTCCTAACCTAACCTAACCTAACCTAACCAAAATAACGTAATATAACCTAACTCAACCCAAGTAACCTAATATAACATAACTTAAACCACGTAATTTAACGTAACCCAAGTAACTCAACCTAACTTAACCGGACTTAATCAACTTAACCTAACCAAACCTAACCTAACCTAACCAAGCATCTTCCCTTACCGGGTTAATAAAGTCGTTTTTCCTTAACATCAACGTTGCTTTTCATACTTGTGTGCTGTGAGGAGAGTTTATTTTTTTTGTTTATTGATGCCGGAAGAATATTGTGAGCTACTCTGATGCTCACCAACCAAGGTGACATCCTTAATCACTCATATCATTTTATCATAGCTGGATGATCGTCAAACTCGATTCCGAGTGATAACAAAGTAGAAGTAGTAGTAGTAGTAGTAGTTGTTGGTGTGTGTGTGTGTGTGTGTGTGTGTGAACTAAGACGTACACAGTACATGGCCCACAGTACCGGCACCTTTCACATATGTGGAATCACTCACTACAACTACGAAAAAAAGTCCCAAAATAACAAACATAAAATTAATTAGTAAACTACAAACATTACTGAATAAACCGATGATGAAATATTCGTTCGCAAATAACTTTCTTTCTGTATCATTCAATAGGGCCAGAAAACATATAATAAAGTCGTATAATATCCTGCTAACTCTATCGTCCTCGTTTAAATTAGAGATGAGATACTTGTACTTAATTTACTCTCGACAGAGAAGGCTCATCAAGCCTGCCAATCAATGCGTGAGTGAGGTGTGTGTCTCTCTTATTCGACTCGGGTTTCTCAAAGGTTCGAACGATCAGTTTTCTTCCGAACTGAATGTGAGAACGAGTCTGTCAAAATATACTATAGTAAGATGGATTCTCAAAGTTCCATATGTCTTCCGTTTAAGGTTCGTAGATTCATTTTCCCTCCTAAAATTCGTTGATTAAATTTCGCTCCGAAGGTACACTCTCATCCAAAAGCTTCTCCAACGCTATAATCTCTATGCAATCTGAAAAATGAACGAATAATCTGAAACCATTCCCAGATGACAAGCCCCATTCTGCTCATTCTCACATCCATCGTCATGCCCAGGTGTTGGAGTAGTTTGTATTGAGTGTGTATCTAGGTTCAATTTTCCTCCTAAAGTTCGTAGGTTCAAGTTTCAATCTAATTGGTTATGTGAGAACGTACAGTAAGCCTACTATTCATCTCAGACTACGATACTCATATTATTTCTCAAAGGCTCGTATGTTAAATTTATTCACTAAACACAAACGTAACCACTCACCAGACTATCTCATACACACTACGACACACAAACAAAAATGCATTCATAAAATCTAGTATGTGCCAAATTTTTCTCACAAGTAAACACATATGTAACGACGCAGCAAAATCTCTTAAGCTACGACAAACACAAAATATAAATTCTCAAAGGTTCGTAACTCAAATTATTCTTATAACGTAACATATGATTGGGTACATTTTAATTCACTTATGATGCGTTGAAAATCTTCGTCTTAAATTCTTGGATTTTGAGGAAACCTGTGACTTGAAGGAAGATGAGAGAGAGAGAGTAGCTAAGGCCTCCTAATTAAGAAATATCCTGAGGTTGTTTGTATTTTACCCGAGGTCTATCTGTGTATCTGTCTGTCTGACTTCCTGTCTATGTCTGACTGTTTGTTGTATCTTTCTGTTTGTTTGCATGTATATTTCCTGTCTGTTTGTATGTCTGTCTAAGTGTGTGTGTGTGTGTGTGTTAGTCTACTTCCCACTTATTCGTTACCAGACTAATTTGGGCACAAACTTGTGAAGTGAGTTATTGTACCTCGGGATGGTTTCGTGGTAGTCATTTTGTTTCCATAGCAACCAGGTGTAACATACATTTTGTTGATTTGATTCTCGGAAACATTTGACCTGTGTGTTATGTGAAAGTTTCTCATTGAATTCTCAGGTGTAGGTTAGGTTAAGTTAGGGTAGAGTTAGAGAGGAGTTAGGTTAGCGTGATTAGGTTAGGTTAGAATATTACTTAGAAATTAATATCAGTCATGAATCTGTTAAAGGAGATTTAACTTAGGGAATAAATCAGCCGATGGCTTTCACTCGGAAATAAAATATCTGGTGAGCGATTTTTAGTCACATTTTTAAGTAGTCTTGCTTTTGTATCGTTTGAAATATGAACCCACGTCATTTTTTTTTTTTTTTGTTTTTTTGTTGTTTCTCGCGCCAGTATTTATTGGATGAAGTTGTCCGAATACATTTGTTTCATCTTTGGAACCAAGTAAACTCGAGGCGATTCGTAATTAGTTATTAGTTGTGTGATAGAAGATAACACCGAACCCTTGAATCCCCGAACCCCGTATATCTAAACAACAAATCCCGAATCTGGAACAGTCAAATGGTAAACCCCGATCACCGAACTCTGCACCCTATACCCCGAATCCTGAACCCAGAACACTCGAACTCAAACCGAACCCTGCACTCGAAACCCTTGAACCCCGAACCCCGACCCATAAAGCCGAACCCCCATTCCCTGAAATTATAGGAAAATCCCAACTCTTATTTAAGGGTACTGTAACCTAGTGTAGAATATATCCATGGTTACGTTTCATTAATTTTCAATAAAATTAAACTTTTTCCCACAATGGCATTTCGGGAGTCCTGCTGTGGTGGTGGCTGAAACACTTCACCTAGGTCTTGAGATGGTAAGTCAAGAGGTGGCAGTAGGTCATGGCACTCAGAGGACTTTGACAATTTCTTAAGACCTTTCGACATACATACGTGCTGGTGGTGGTAGTGGTTTGACAGCTCTTGTGTATGTCAATAAAGGGTAGTGTTACCTGCCGTGATCCATACAGGTGTTGAGCTTCCATTTGAAGTTACTTGCACACACACACACATACACACACACACACATACACACGCACGCACGCGCAGGTGAAGTATTCCCACCCGGTGATTTTCTGACGACTACAGAATAAATTTTGTTCCGCACGACACGGAAAATCTAATTAATCAGAGAGACAGATTTGAAATTTAATCTCTGCATATTCTAAAGTTGGTTACAATTTCACCAGTGTAGGTAATATATATATATATCTATACAGTATCTATACATCGGTTATAACACAGAGCTCTGAGTGGCTTCAGCAGAACTATACTAATTGATCAGTGTAGTAGGCCAAATACTCCTCCAGCCTGTTAGTCATTGTGAGTCAGTGGTAGAACCTGATTATTGGTCAGGTAGTTCAGTTGTCCAGTCATTTTCATAAATCATTAGACAGAAAGTTGGTCGGCCCTGCTCACTATCATCTTCACAGCTGGGTGAAGGGGTGAACTGTCTGGCCCCGGGATCCAATCAACGACCCATAGAACATGAGGTGAGCGCTGTATCCACGCGGCCACATCACCACACGTCAGATAATAAAATTACCAAAATTATTGAGAATCAAATTGTCATTCGGTGTCCGCTGCTGTAACTCTCACAATTAAAAACTGTTAACACGAACCTCACAACTAAACACATAATAATATTCCGATATATGTGTGTGTGTGTGTGTGTGTGTGTGTGTGTTCAGGCAAGCAAGCTACAAGGTGCCCAAAGAAGAATCCTAAAAAATACATATTCTCTTACATATCCTGTTATACTGCATCTATATACCATTATCTTATTTATAGTTACAATTCTCTTCTGGACACACTGTGTATATTACAAACACTGCTGAAATTCACAAGAGTCGTCACTGCAGTACACATCAGTCACTAATCAATATGACACAGGATACAGTAGTGTGTCCGGGTTATTGTTCTTATGATAGATATGTCATTTGGAATTAAAACAGAGAGAGAGAGAGAGAGAGAGGAGTTCGTATTTATGGTAGAATTAATTAGTGTTTGTGGTAGGATTAATTGGTGTTTGTGATAGGATTAATTATTGTTTGTGGTAGGTTTAATTAGTGTGTGGTAAGATTAATTGGTGTGTGTGGTAGGATTAATTGGTGTTTGTGGTAGAATTAATTGGTGTTTGTGGTAGGATTAATTGGTGTTTGTGGTAGAATTAATTGGTGTTTGTGGTAGGATTAATTGGTGTTTGTGGTAGGATTAATTGGTGTTTGTGGTAGGATTAATTGGTGTTTGTGGTAGGATTAATTGGTGTTTGTGGTAGGATTATTTGGTGTTTGTGGTAGGATTAATTATTGTTTGTGGTAGGATTAATTATTGTTTGTGGTAGATTTAATTGGTGTTTGTGGTTGGGTTAATTATTGTTTGTGGTAGAATTAATTAGTGTTTGTGGTAGGATTAATTAGTGTTTGTGGTAGGATTAATTATTGTTTGTGGTAGACTTAATTAGTGTTTGTGGTAGGATTAATTATTGTTTGTAGTAGAATTAATTAGTGTTTGTGGTAGGAGTAAGGCAGGTGTCACAAACTCTCGGCAGCTTATGTCAAACTCCGCCGTAATTCACCGCCCCTCGAGGGTGACCTTTGTTGGGGAACACCTGTCTTACTCACCTCTCGTACTCACCTCTCGTACTCACTTGTCTCATTCACCTGTCTCATTCACCTGTCTAACTTACTTGTGTCACTCACCTGTCTTACCTGTTATACTTAGCTGCCTTACTTACCTGTAAGTTCGAATCCCGGACGCTCCCAGTTCTCCCTGCGGTAAATGGGCACCTAAGTTTACAACTTGGGGAAGTGAAGACTGTCGAGTGCAGTACCGGCCATGCTGCCTCCTTGCCTCCACACTATCCCTAACGGGCAGCCATGCCTGTGGGATCCACTTTCACTTTTTCACTCATCCCTTGTGCATCTGTTCACTCACCATCTCTTCCTTTTCTTGGCCTGACGAGTACAGAGTAATTGAATACGATAATGCATCATGTGTGTGTGTGTGTGTGTGTGTGTGGTAGTTTAAGTTAGCCAGTTAAGAGACTTTCCCAGATCTCCAGTTAAGAGGAAAGTTTGATTTACGATCTTTTGAGAGTTAGTTCCTTGTTCCCCTAAGACTTAAGTCTTCTCTGAGGCCATGAAGGAAAACTTGTGAGTAAGTTGATTTTGTGATCCTCAATTGTTTTGATCTTGTTGCTTCTTTACGTGCATTAATCTTTCAATTCCAGGACTCTGTTGATATTGCAATTATAGAGGTTTGTTGATCTTACAATATCAGTGTTTTGTTGATCTTGTAATTCCACAAGTGTTTTGATCTTGCAGTCTTAGAAGTGGCTTGATACTGCACACACCCACACAGGTGTACTGATTATACGAGTCAATAGATGGGTCGATATATTGTAATATCACCGTTGTTGTTCATGCAATCATACAGGTATGTATTCAGTGCAAATATCACACTTATTTTGGTCTTGTAATATTACACAGCTGGTCTTAGAGTATTGCAGGTGCAATTGCTCATGCATCCAGACAGCAGAATACTGTTAATGCTCTGTTGCGTCACCATACCAGATTCAGATTTCAGATTTGCCCCCGAGGGGGATAGTTTATTGGGCACCCCCTTACATCCTGTGCAAGGTGAAGCGCAGAAGCGTTTACAGCGCCCAACAGGGAAGTATGAAAAGTTCATACTTGCCTTTATGACGCGTACATTAAGGGCGTAAAAGCCTGAAGGGTCATAGGTTCTGTCAAGTTACATAAAGTGAGAGAATGATGAGTGTGTGGGGGGAAAGTTCCCGGTACATTTCATCTGTTTATGGCAAAGAGTGGCAGGTCCCTAGTGCCAGGCCTGTGACTAGGAGGAGGGATAGCTGGTCTGGGAGGGAACTTCACCATACCCTGTAGAAAAAAATTATTTACCCCCCTCAAACACCTGTAAATAAGTAAAAAAATAAAGGTCACGTTAATTAATTATTTACATACGCCGAATAAATAAGAAAACATTGCTTGTTATTCTTCATTAAAAAAGAGACGTAATTCTTTCATTATTTTTCATTCCAGGAATTAATTGTTATGAGGAAAGTTTAGTAAATGAAGTGGATTTTAATTAATTAGATTAAATGTTCTAAAAAGTAGTTAACGCGAGGTATTTAATTATACGTTGTAATTGATGGTATTTTTCTCGTGTTGTGTTTATTGTGTTAGGTCTGTTCTATGTCGGTGTTATTTACGTGTTTTTGTGTGTGTTGCAGGTGAGTGTTGTGTGGTGAGGACACGGCATTGACCTGGCCAGAGACGTGTGCTGTAATGCTGTAAGTACTAGGATGACAGGAGGACACGGCATTGACCTGGCCAGAGACGTGTGCTGTAATGCTGTAAGTACTAGGATGACGGGAGGAACAGCATTGACCGGGCCAGAGAGATATGCTGTAATGCTGTAAGTACTAGGATGACGGGAGGAACAGCATTGACCGGGCCAGAGACGTGTGCTGTAATGCTGTAAGTACTAGGATGACGGGAGGAACAGCATTGACCGGGCCAGAGAGATATGCTGTAATGCTGTAAGTACTAGGATGACGGGAGGAACAGCATTGACCGGGCCAGAGAGATATGCTGTAATGCTGTAAGTACTAGGATGACGGGAGGAACAGCATTGACCGGGCCAGAGAGTTATGCTTCACCGTACCGGGAGAAAAAGGCCTTCATAACACAAATGTACCGGGAAAGGAGCGGGAGGTCAGGTCGCACCAGTAGAGAGGCGCCGAGAGAGTAAATATCCAATGTCGTTCGGTATTCACGCCAGGCAGGACGAAGGTCGCAAAAAATGACGAACAGAGATTGTCAGGAGAGTGGTTTTAGGTGTGGGATTTTTTTTTTTTTAGGAGAATATGTTTTTTCTTTCTCTCTTGGGTCTTTTGGGGGAGTTGTGTGTTCTGGTTTTGTGGGAAGGGTGGCCTCTGGAGGTTTTTAATACAGGGATTTTTTTGAGGGGGGGGGGGGGAGGGTTTTTCTTTTGATATGGAAGGATTGTTAGGTAGTTTGCTCTATTGTTTTTCTTTTATTTATTTTTTTGGAGGGAGTTGGAGGGAGTTGGAGGGAGGGCTGGTTTGTAGCTTTTTTGAATTATGGCTTTTATTTCATTTTTAATCCTCGCGACCTATAGCATCAACAGATCACATAACAGACACAAGTAAAGAAAGTTGTCTGTTATATTATTGGCCACTAATTTGTTTATTTATGCCTATACTTTTAAAATTTAGCCCATGAGGTATATATATATAATATAACAGTATACTTGTGCTTGAGTGTCTGCAATACTGACAACAATAACACTGACTGGTTCAAGGACTAAGTTAGGTATGTCAAGAGGTGGTTCTCGAATTCAGTGCTTGAATGAAAAACGACGCCGGTGATTGGTTGAATGGGTCCTAATGTTAATGGGTCCTAATCTAAATGTTGCCTAATCCTAATGGGCCACTATCCTAATCGTTACATTTAGATGTCCCTTACACTTCACGGATTGGTTGAACAAGTTCTATGTGTCACTAAAACAATTAAACTTTTCGCTGTACTAAAGTTGTAGTATAACTTTTCTCACGTGTCTGTGTGAGTTGTGTTTGTCCCTGACTGGTTCTGTGTGACGGTCACCCCAGTTAGTTGTACAAACAAGGATTTTCTCAGTTAAACAGTAAATAGAACTGTGATGAGGTTTACAGATCAAATAGGCCATAAACCACCCAATTTAACCATTAAGACTGGGGGGTCTTAATTGGATTACGAAAGACTGGGAACCCATTTGGGTTAAGAAAGACCAAGAGTCCAATTTGGGTCGAGTAACTCTGGGCGCTCATTTGGGTTAAGGCCAATTAAGACTGGGGGTCAATTTGGGTTGAAAAAGACTGGGGGTCCATTTCACCAGTCAGCTTTAATACTGCTTCGTCCTCAGATTTTTAATAACATTCTGAGAAGGACGTTTACCATGAGGGTACCATCCAGGGGACCATGAGATGAGGCACCAAGAGACTATGGTAGGAAGGACCCGAGGACCATGAAAGAAGGGCGCCGGGGACCATGGGAGGAAGGCCCCGGCGGTTTACGAGGTAATACCACTTGCTGTCTCTCCTCAGCTAATTGAAGGATGCGGTTATTTACTCACTCTCTCTCTCTCTCTCTCTCTCATTGTCTTCTTCCCTCTCTCATCTCTGGAATGATGGGTATAGAGAAACCAGTAACGGTGGGAGGGGGGAAGGGGGGGCTGAGAGGTGGTATGGGAAGGTTGAGAGTGGTTGGTGATGGCTAGCGGGAAGGGGAATGGTACTGTAGATGGTAGGAGGAAGGTGAGGTGGTAAGGGGGATGGTTTATGGTAAGGGGAGGAATAATGGTAGCTAAAAGGAGGATAGTAAAGGGGGTGGGGAGGAGTAATGGTAAGAGGAGGAAGTGATTCAGCAACATAATGGAGATGAGATAACCAGTGGGAATGTCATTGTTTTTATTACTTCTTAATTCTGTATTTTTATGAGAAGTTTATCACAGTCTTCATCTATTCTCTTTTCTTCTTTACGACACACACACACACACACACACTACACTACCTCAACACCACACCTCATCACCACATTACCCACCCTAGTCCATCACCACACCACCACATATAAGAAAGCCTTGACGCCCCTCTCATCTGGTATTCACTTCACCATACAAATATTCTCTCCCTGCACACATCTCCTCACCTTCACATAACCCACACCTGTTACTATATAGGTCATGTAGGCATATTCCAAGAACCTTATATCTAAATATTTGATGTTTCGTCACGCTTTGAGCCACCCTCCTACCCTCGCCTCCGCCATATACACATAGGATTTTACCTCCTGTTGGCAGCCTTATCCTAGTACTTAGTTTTATGAGTTACCGAGACACTATGTAGGAACTCCTGTGTGTATAGGGAACGTAAATAATGTGTCGTGGATGGAAAAAGAATAACTAGTAGAGAGTGTTATAGAGGTGGGATTTGAAACAGTAATTGTATATGTTAATTTTGACCCGATTTGTTCATGGGCTCTGGAACTAATGCTTACCTAGGTATTGTTTTGTCTTTGGTGAGTACATAGATAGGAAGATAAACGTGGAAATGGGCAACATAGGAATGATTATGGAGATGGAGGAAGATAGATAGATAGGAGAAATATTGATAGGAAGTATTTTTCTTTGGTTTCGTCTATGTGTTCTTCTAATCTATTCTCTGTCTTCCTCAGTTTTCATAATCTACTTACGTCTAGTTTTCATTTTACTTCATCTACATTCGTCTACATCAGTTTGCTCTTATCTACATCTTAACGGGTGTCTGGTATCATCTCCCTTACTCTTACTTATACTTACTTACTCCAACCGCGTCTACTTACATCTGTATTTATAACCTACTTATAATCACCCATATGATCTACCCATGTCTACTTTATCATTACACACTGTCTACACACACACACACACACACACACACATACATACATACATACATACATACATACATACATAGTCTACATCTCCTCTTGGTCATAGGGTGTTTAAAGAAGACTAGACAGAAGCAATTACCAAGAAAAGCGAGTGTAAATATTGGTCAGGCCTTGAGAGTTAGTCAATTGTAAGGGGTCGTAATTACAACTTTTAATGACATCGGGAAATATATGATTGCATAGTGGCTTGGTGGGAGGGAGGGAGGGTGAAGGGTGGGGGAGATGAGAGGGTAGAGGGAAGGTGAGAGAGGGGGTGGAAGATGAAAGGGAATATGGGTGAAAGAGGGTAGGGAGGAGGTAACAAGGGGGGAAGGTAAGAAGGTATAATGGGTGAAAAGGGGTAATTGGAGGTTAATTTATCTAGGGGGGGATTTAGGTTTTTATATAGGGATATTTTTTTTGAGGGGTGAGGGGAGGGGAGGGGGGAGGATAGAGAAAAAATTAAAGAGTGATTTTTTTTTTTGTCATTTAAATTTAGTTATTTTTTTATATTTGTGTTTATATTTAAGTATTTGTTTTTGTTTGAGTATTTGTTTTATGCTTGTTTGTGTTTGTTCATATTTGAGAGTGTGTTTATGTTTGAACGTTTGTTATGTTAAACTCGAGTGTATTTGTTTGAATGTTTTGATATGTTTTAATCTTTGTTTAAACATTTGCTTGTTTATATTTGAGTGTTTATGTATGTTTGAGTGTAGTTGTTAAAGTGTTTGTTCATGTTTGGTTATGTTCGATTGTTAACTAGCCTGAATTGTTGTTACTGTACGTCATTAATTCTTGTTACTTCACTGGGATTCCACAATGCTGATATATAACCTCTCTCTCTCTCTCTCTCTCTCTCTCTCTCTCTTCTCGTTATCCTGCCCACTCGTCTCTGTGTAATTTTCTTCTCTTGTATCTCTACTCTTTTCTCCTCTTCCTCCTTCTCGTTTCTCTCTATCTACTTATTCTCCCTCCAGAAGCATCACATAATTTGTCTTTCATCACTCTCTTTCTCTCATCATTCTCCTCCTCTTCTCCCTTCTTCACCCCTCCCCCTCCTCCATTTTCTCCCATTTTCCTTTTCCTCTCCTCCCCCTCCCCTCACCCTCCTCACCTCCCCCTCTCACTCTCCCCTCACCCTCCTAACCTCCCCCTGTGTCCCTCCTCCCCTTCTCTCTCTCTCTCTCCCCCATCCGCAAATTCAATTATCTCAGTCATTCAATTAATCTCTTAGTGTGGTCTTTCTGTCTGTCCACGCCTCCACTAATCGCATTTCCTTCTTGTGCTACGTTCACTTTTTTTTTTTCGCTTCTTCTAACTTTTATTCAGCTAGTTTCACCTATTCCTAAGCTTTATTTAGCTATTTTTATCCATTGTTAAGTTATATTCAGGTATATTTTTTTTTTGCCCATTTCTAAAGTTTTGTTCATTTATTTATTGTGTAGAATATTGAGGATAATGAAGTGTCACGTTTTCTTGAATTGTAAGTAAAAATATTATGTGTTTTGTGAGACTTGATCTTGAGTCGATGGTAATTAATTTGTCGATTCTAATTAATTAAAGGTGTTTGGGATTTTCGAGTCGATGCTCAGGTAAAGGTATTTTTGGGGGGCCGTTTTTAATTAAATGTAAACATTTCTTTGTTTTTTTTAGGCAATATTAACTATTTAAACGAATTTCCGTGGTTATTGAGTCGACACGAATTAATATAAGTTTTTTTTTCTAGTTTTCTGATTATCTAATGATTTCCTTGTTTTATCATCATCTTTCTTAGGTCTCATTCGTAGTGTAAATGTTTTCCAGCGTACAGGAATAGCAGGTACAGGTGACGGTGTGTGCAAGATAGACGCAATGTGTATCTAATCACCTTTACTACAATATCTTAACTTAACATAAGAACATAAGAAAGTGGGATACTGCAGGAGGCCGACTGGCCCATACAGGGCAGATCCCTTTCACACCCATCCCAGCACTTCCATGTGCCTATCCAACTTCGTCTTGAAGCTCCCTAGCGTCCCCGATCCTACTATAGCACTCGGTAGCCTATTCCACATATCCACAATTCTATTACCAAACCAGTGCTTGCCTATATCCTTTCTGAATCGGAATTTATCTAATTTAAAGCCATTTGTTCTAGTTATTTCGTTATTACTGAGCTTCAGAACATCTTCCATTTTATCCTTGTTAATCCCACTCACCCACTTGTACACCTCTATCATATCTCCCCTAACTCTACGCATTTTTGCTTCGCCTTATTCGTAATATCCAACAAAGAGGTTAACTAAGAGCTCATTAAAGCATTATGAACGACACTGTACTCGATCGCCTTACTTCTTCAATTTTAAAGGTAGGAACTAATTCACTGTGTCACCGCATCTCGCTCTAGTAAAATGATGATGAAAGAGAGAGAGAGAGAGAGAGAGAGAGAGAGAGAGAGAGAGAGAGAGAGAATGTTATATTATTATTGTATTGTGTTTATCTCTCTCTTTCTCTCTCTCTCTCTCTCTCTCTCTCTCTCTCTCTCTCTCTCCAGCACGACAAGCTTACTGGCTGGGTCCTTGGGAGTGAGTCGGTTAAATATATTGGTGTGGTGTGGTGTGGTGTGGTCGTTGAGGCGGACGACCTCTGTATACCCTGCTGGAGAGCTTGGTGGGATGTGGCCACGGCTACCCTTCTTCTTCTTGTTCTTCTTCTTGTTCTTCTTTCTTCTTCTCCTCCCTCCCTCCTCCTCTAGTTGGTGATTCTTGCCAGACAACGCAATTGGTGATGGTGGTGATGGTGATGTTCATGCTGGTGGAGTTGATGGTGATGGTGGTGATGGTGGTGGTGGGGCTGATGGCGATGGTGGTGATGCTGGTAGAGAGGGTAATAATGATGGTGGTGGTGGGGCTGATGGCGATGGTGGTGGGGCTGATGGCGATGGTGGTGGTGTACGGATACTGTTACCTAACCAAACCAAACCTAACCTAACCTAACCAAACCAATCATAGTGCCAGTTTAAATTGACCAATTATAGTGCCAGAGGTAGTGTCCCCTTTTACCAGACTAATCACAAACAACATTAGACTGGGAAGCCAACTTAATAGACCAATCACAGCGCCAGATGAGAAGCCTGGCATGTACAGGTAACAAAGTCGTCGCCAGTGGTTCATAATTGCCATATAGCTCTGAATATAATTAATTATATTTGTAAATTAACTTTCTCTGTGATCTTCGCCACAACAAAATTGGGTCCCATTTCTATTTAATTATTTCCTTATTTCCCCCACAGTTTAAATATTTCAGGGAGAGGCTTATTATTTTTTTTCCCTAGTGCATGAAACTACTATGTAGATATCATTTTTTTTTATCCTAGTGGGTATAATCATTTTTTTCCCGAGTGTATTCGACTTCTATATACTTATTGCGTGGTGTTTTTCCTAGTGGGTATTACTACTGTGTAAATACTGAGTTTAGGTTAAATTGAGTGTGTGTGTGTGTGTGTGTGTGTGTGTGTGTGTTTCCATTGACTTTTAGCAACGAAATATTTGCTGGTCTGTTACCAGTTTGTTGTCCTCCTCCTCCTCCTCCTCCTCCTCCTCTTCTTACTCTCTCATACTACACACTAGTTTATCACCGTGTCGTGTCCTTCCTAAATTCTTCTTCCCTTCTCGAATGTTCTCTTTTCTTTATCATTCCTTTCTTTCTTTCTCTATTTATCTCCTTCTATCCTCTGTCTTCACACCCTTGTCCTCTCATCCTCCTACTCCCTTTCCTTTCTCTCTTCCTCTTCCTCTTTTCCTCATCTCTCCGCTTCCTCCTCCTCCTCCCTCTTTCCTCTTATGTATTTGTTACTTCCCCTGTCCTCCTGCTCCCTCTCCTTTCTTCTTCCTCACCTCTTTTCTTCAACCTTCTCCCCATACCCCCACTTCTTTTTCTCCTGCTCCCTCTCTTCTTCTCCTTCCTCCTCTCTCCTCCTCTTCCTCCGTGTTCGTGGTCGTGTTTTTTGTATTAATATTCACGATCAACTTTGCCTCCCTCGGGTCCATTCTATCTCCTGAAGGGAAATGATGTCTGTTAATTTGCCTCTTGCACCCCTCTTACCCCTCTCACCCCTCTCACTTCTCTCACCCCTCTCACGTTATCCTCTCTCTCCTCTCACTTTACCTTCTCACTTTTTCTTATTATTATTATTACTCTCTCTCTCTCTCTCTCTTTCTCTTTTTCTTTCATTTTCCTCATCTTCCTCCCTTTCCTTTAACTTCTCTTCCTTTTCCCTTTCCTCTTCTTCATTCCCCCCATCTTTCCTTTCCTCTTCCCCTTCTCCTTCTCCTCTTTTCCTACCACCTCTTCCCCTTCTCCTCCTCAGGTAATTATTCAACATATTCTCTACACCTCAGTACATACCTGGGCCATACCTGACATTAATTACCATGGAGTTTAATTCTCTTTCATTAATTAGTACAATAAATGTTCTCTGAGCATAGAAATGATGGCTGACTGTCAAGATGGCGTCGAAAGTATGTAGCTACTGTAGTGTAAGGAGATAATTTATTTATTTATTTAGTTTGTGTGTGTGGGGTCATGGTGTTGTGGTGTGTGTGGTGTTGGGGGTGTGTTGTCATGGTGGGGTGTGATGTCGTGGTGTTGTGGTGTGTGTGGTGTTGGGGTGTGGTGTCATGGTGTCGTGGTGGGGTGTGAAGTTAAGTGTCATCTTTAGGGCGTTATATAGTCCTAACCTAACCTAACCTGACCTAACCTAACCTAACCTAACCTAACCTAACCTAACCTAACCTGACCTGACCTAACCTGACCTAACCTGACCTAACCTGAGATGATAGGAAGAAAAATATGGAATAGGAGTAAACTAAGAGAAAGAAAAGAAACGAAAAAAGGATAATGATGAAAAATAAATAGAATTGGCACAAGAGAAACGGACATAAGATACGTAAGAATAATAACAAAAATTACAAATAAATGAGAAGGAGAAATAAATAAGGAAATGAAGAGAAAATGGTAAGGGAAATGACACCAGAAAGAGAAAAATGGAAGAAGACGATAGATAAACGAAAGAGAGGGTGAGGAATAATGAATAAAGAAAACATAAAGCGTAAGAAGGGAGAAGAGGAGAGGAGAGGTGAATGAAACAGACATACAAGGTAGCAAACAAAATAATAAAAGGATGAAGAACAAAAATAACAAAGAGGAAGAAGTAGAAAGAAGAAAAAAGACGAAGGGAGGAACAGAAGATCAAGAGAAAAAGGAAGAAGTAGAAAGAGGAGAAAGTAGGAGAAGGAAGAAGGAGGGAAGGAGGGAGAGTACTGTAGGAGGCTGGGAGGGAAGGAGGGAAGGAAGGGGGGAGGGAGGGAGGTAGGTAGGTAGGGAGGGTGTTATGGGAAGGAGGGGGGGGAATCGCAGGGAGATTACAGTAAATTGGTTGGATATCTAATGGATTCATTTAAGACGGGTCTATTCCAGCAGACATAATGGCCGCTGGGGTTATTTAACGCGGTGATTCTGCCCGTCCCGTTCACAGACCTTGGCCTTCTTACTCCTGTCTGTCTGTCTGTCTTTGTGTTCGTATGTCTGTCTATTTGTCTGAATTTTTATATTATATTTCGTTTATTTTGTATTTATTGTTTAATCGTTTTTCTTCTTCTTCTTCTTCTTCTTCTTCTTCTTCTTCTTCTTCTTCTTCTTCTTGAATCCTTCTCGTCTTCCTTTGCTTCCAGTCTTCATCTTTTTCTCTACTGTTCCTTTCCTTCTCTCTTGTTATGTGTGCTTCATCTTATGTTCTTCTGCCTCTTATTCATATATTTCCCTAACCACCTTCATCACATTGCTCCTTCTCCTCTCTTAATTCTCCTATCTCCTCCTTATCCCAAATTCCTCTCCTTCCTTCCCTCACTTCCTTTTCCTCTTCCTCCTCTTCCTCCTCCTCCTCCTTCTCCTTCTTCTTCCCCTGTTCCTTCTTTTCCTACCCATCACCTCCTCCTCCTCCTCGCCTTCCGGCCACACGCCGTGACAGACAGGCCAGAGAACAGAACAAAAGCTAATGGTTGGGAAGAAGGTCCAGCCTTTTTCGTTGCCGTAATTACTTGCCATTCAGTCGAGAATTACGATTTAAATAATTTGCTATTTTTTTGTTTAATATTTTTCTAGTTGCTATTTTTTTTCTCTCTCTCTTTGCATTATGTGTTAGTATTGGCAGTTGAGTATTCTATCTCTCTCTCTCTATCTCTCTCTATCTGTCTCTTTCTTTTGTTTATTCTTTTTCTCTGTCTCATTCTCTTGTTCTCTGTCTGTCTTTTTTTCTCTCTTCTTGTCTGTCTCTACACGCCTTTCTTTCTGTGGTCTCTTTTTCTCTATCTCTCTTCCATTCTCTAATTCTCTTTCTTTTGGTGTCTCTTCCTCTCACTTAACTCTCCTTCTCTGTCTCTCTCCCTTCCACACCCTCTTCCTTTTTATTGCCACTTCCCCTTCCAGCGTTTAATTCTCCTCTTGTATTCCTCTTCGTTCTCTTTTTATCTCTTTCCATCCTTCTCCACTGCCTTTCTCTGATACTCCTCCTTCTCCTTCTTATTCTTCTTCCTTCGTCCCCTTGTTTCCTCTCCTCTTCCTTCGTATCTTCGCTTCCTCCTCGTTTTTCATTTTCCCTTTAAAATTTATACTTGCCTCGGGTGTGTGTGTGTGTGTGTGTGTGTGTGTGTGTGTGTGAATAATAATAATATAGTTTACATAAGTATATAGTCCTGTATGGCTATTAGTAGACCTTGTCCCTTAACGTCTTCACGATGGGGACGCCACTTTTAATAGTTGGTTAACGCCAGACGATTTGATCAACAGAGCGGGGACCCCATACACGTAAAGGGTGGGGGGGGGGGGGGGCCCTTGAAAGGTTTGGGGTAATTTATCCCATCTGATTACATCCCACTACGACTATTCCCGACTGGACGATTATAATTTATGCAATCTAATCTAACCTAGCCTAACCTTACCTACCTAACCTAACCTAACCTAACCTATCATAACATAATATCAGTAGGCCTATAACTCAACTACCTTAATTACTCGAGTAGGATGACTCTATTTATCAAAGGCTTATTATTTGGACTAATTCTTATAGACATATACGACAATAAAATAACATAGACTCTACAAACTGAAATATTGTCACTGTAGTTAGTTATTCAAAGTCTTGGCAGTAGTTTAGGGCAGTGTCCGCTATGCGTCGTCGCTTCAACTGCTATACTTGAACTCTTGGTATTCGTCGGCAATGCTGGAAAGAAATTAATTCTTTCAAAAACTTTACAAAAAATTATCTTAAAAGTTACAGTTTTTATCAATTATTTCGGTGGGCGAGAGATCTCTCCTGAAATATGTTGTCCGCTTCATGATTTAGTAGAGTTTGTGTGTATACAACTATTCGCAATTGTCATGTATTAAGGAAACCTCGATTAAGTTTAGGTATCTGCCAAAACGTCAGTACCCGCCCGCCATGGACACAGCCACAGTAGTGTTTATTGTAGCCGAGCGTCGCGTCAGCCAATCAAACTAAGCGTTGTATAATGTACTTGGCGAGGGCGGAGGAAACAACCAATCAGCAGCGAGATATGATCCTCCCGGGATGTTGACACGTTGCACTAGGATGATCCCTCAATTATGGCGGTGGCGTCGTGTGTGTTGTGACCTAACCTCACCACACGCGCTTCTCTTCACTCGTTGTGTCCATTTTTCTACCGCTTTAGTGGAAAATGGCTTCCAGACATCTAAGGCTATCATCATCATCGTTCATAAAGTGAAAATATTGAAGCTAAAGAACACGATAAAGATACTATTGAAGTGTATGGTAACGGGATGTTGGCAAGGGCATGGCTAACCTCGAAACCTTCTTTTAATATACGCGTAATATTTCCCTACAACCTTACACAGTTCAAATACCTTTATACTAAATGTAACAATAGTGTAAATTATCGTTATATTAAATATTATATCAATGCAGGATAACCTTTACTATAAAATGAACACTACATCTATAGGTTTAACTCTTTTGAACACCTACAGTATATACAGGTATGCAGGTGATGATATTATATAGGGGACACAATATATTAACATTCCTACGTCATATCGTTCACGTCTCTTAAAATAATTTCCTTCCTATTTTTTCTTCGCGCCTTTTTACCATAATATAAGCAATTATTTTCACGGCCTGTTGCCTAGTTGCCCTGACACCGTGTAGAGGCGATAGTTCAACATAGCGGTGAAGAACTATCACTATATCCGCGTAACATTGAATCATCTTGTAACGATTAAGCATTTTTGGATGTGGATTTAAACGGGTAGAGAATGTGACGATAAATACCTGTACCTCACTGCTGGAGGCCAAGGCGATGATGTAAATTGGTTTCTATACACCTGACGGCCAGAAATGGACAGTGTTGATATAGCAATTGTAAATTTGTGCCATTTTGGGTAAGGAGATTGTTTCTTTACTCACATTGCTCGAATTTAAATATTACAATGATTGAAATATAATTTTAATAATCATACGCTACAATAGAGATTGGAAATTATATCCGACAAAAATTCTAACGCTGAGATATAATTTATTTATGTTAAAAGCCAGTGGAAGATTTATTAAAATATGTTTATTGTTATGAAATATAAACAAAGTTTCTCAAAATAATAAATAGCTAAAAATACTCAAAAACAAACTTGTTAGAACCGAACTCTTTAATAAAACAAGTACATTTATCACGTTAAAATAAGATCATAGAATAAAAACAAAATTATTGAATCTATAAAACAAAACTTTACTGTAATATTTTAACTACGTATGAACACCAAGAGCTCGTAACTATCTGAGTTGTACTGAGGTTCGGTTTCAGTGTCTCAGTGAACCACGAGCCTGGTGGTGGTGGTGGTGGTGGTAGTGAAAGAGATCAGTAGGTCCTTCTCTACTGTGTGTTGATGAATTACAAAACAACAACAGACGACGTAGTTAGAAGTGTGTTGATACAAGGTGATATACAATTTCATTACTTGACCAATTCTGTGTTGTAGAAAACGTGAGGTTGTGGCTTAGTTTAGTGTATTAAAACAACCAACAAGTGAGAGCAATTCTACAACACTGGTCTACACGTCACATAAGTGGGCGTCAGTGTATCAGAGCATCGAACCTGTAGTCGAGTGTTCCGGAACGGGATTTGAAATTTAACATTGTGGGGATGAACGTGATAAAACATCTCTTGCGATAATATATATAATTTCTTTAGATTTTGACTCAAATTTATCATAAAAAACTTGATATATTGTCGATATATCTATCTACTATCTATCTGTTGTCTACCTACCCATTATCTATATCTAACTACCTCTGATATACTGTATATACAGAAGTATACTACCAGTCTGTACACACACACACACGCATGAATCAGTGGTGTTAGCTCCCCTCGTTCTACTCAGATAGAAGACGCCACCGCTCAAACCCACAGGAAGCTCAAATAATTGGCCAATTACACAGTCTTACCTATATACTCAATACACTAATACCTTCTCCCTGCAAGATGATGGATGGCTGCATTACTCGCTTGTGTTCGCGAGTCTTTACTGGCCACCCCATTAGTCTTTACTGGCCACTCCATTAGTCTTTACTGGTCACTCCATAAAGTCTGCACTGGCCACTCCATTAGTCTTTACTGGCCACCCCATTAGTCTTTACTGGCCACCCCCATTCGTCTTTACTGGCCACCCCATTAGTCTTCACTGGCCACTCCATAAAGTCTGTACTGGCCACCCCATTAGTCTTTACTGGCCACTCCATAAAGTCTGTACTGGCCACCCCATTAGTCTTTACTGGCCACTCCATAAAGTCTGTACTGCCCACTCCATTGGTCTTTACTGGCCACCCCATTAGTCTTTACTGGCCACTCCATAAAGTCTGTACTGGCCACCCCATTAGTCTTTACTGGCCACTCCATAAAGTCTGTACTGGCCACTCCATTGGTCTTTACTGGCCACTCCATAAAGTCTGTACTGGCCACTCCATTAGTCTTTACTGGCCACCTCATTAGTCTTTACTGGCCACCTCATTAGTCTTTACTGGCCACCCCATTTACTGGCCACCCCATTAGTCTTTACTGGCCACTCCATAAAGTCTGTACTGGCCACTCCATTGGTCTTTACTGGCCACCCCATAAAGTCTGTACTGGCCACTCCATTGGTCTTTACTGGCCACCCCATAAAGTCTGTACTGGCCAGCCCATGAATCTCTACTGGCCAACCCATTAGTCTTTACGTTGCCATCCCATGAATTTGTGCTGGGGGTGTTGAGCAGTTGTGTTGCCCTGGCGTGGGTGTGCCTCCGACGTAAGCAATAACTTGAAAACCTATGAACGGATTTGGCTGAAACTTGATAGATTGTTGTAACTCCTCTGATTCTTGTATATGGTCGAGTGTCACTCATCTCTCTTTGTACATTAGGAAGTTATTATCTTATTTGTTACTTTGGGCTGTTGTGTGTACAGTACATGCTAAACACTATAATTCAAACTATTATTTATTAGATTTTGATAATTTATCGTGAGTGGATATAGGGAAAAAAATATTTATCTTGAGTACGTTGATTTATGTCTTGAGTACGATGAATTATTAACCTCTTGATTACGTTGACGTAACCTCTTAAGTACGATGGCTTGATACCTTGAGTACGATGATTTAATTCTTTAAGTAAGATAATTTGACCTTTTAAGTTTGATGACTTCACCCCTTGAGTAGAATGAGTTCACTCCTTGAATACGATGACTTACCCCTCTTCAGTACGATGCAGTAATTTATCCCTCTAAGATACTCATTCCCTCGAGTACGATGATAATATACTCAAAGTTATCGATCGTACTCAAGGGACTGAAATATCGTACATAAATATGTCAGTTCATTGTACTCAAAGTTCGGCAGTTGGAACCCGTGAGACAGACAGACAGACAGACTAAAAAGTACGGTAGGCAATAACTCCAATGTACAGGTATATATATAAGAGGACGATAAAACCGATAATAACTAAACAAGATAATAAAGGAATGATAAGGACAATACAAAACTGATAAGAGGCGGTATTGTAAACAGTAGTTGTGACGGTAACGATAGACAGAGTATTGTTTACTTTTACATTATTATTGTAACGTCTCACTCTTTAACTCTCACTATTTCAGCTCTCAATGTTGTAGCTCTCACTCTTTTAACTCTAACTCTCACTCAACTCTCACTCTTAATTCTCACTCTTTTAACTCTCACTTTTCACACTCATTCCACCGTTCATCTCTCTCTCTCTCTCTCTCTCTCTCTCTCTCTCTCTCTCTTAATCTCTGCTCATTTTTATGCTCTCTCACACTCCCTCTTCACTCTCACTTGGGGTCGGTCACTAGTAGTCCCCTGGGATACACCCATCAGTTTAAATGGAAGCCAGTCTCTCTCTCTCTCTCTCTCTCTCTCTCTCTCTCTCTCTCTCTCTCTCTCTCTCTCTTACATGCCTTTCGTCTTCTTGTCTCCTCTCTCTGCTCTCAACGACTTTCCTTCTTGCTCTCTTTTCCTCTCTGCCTCTCACTTCCCTTACATAACCATACCCATATTGTGAGGGAATTTAGCGACTTTGCCCACACAAACTAGGTGCACAAATGCCCACACTATCAGGCGTGGTATGGTACCCTGCAAAAGTAAGTCCCTTGTCCACACTATAAGGCGTAGGTGGAACACCAGGGAGGCGCGCTGCACGCCACCCTGTCCACGGGGAGCTAAAAGCCCCAGTTGCCCCCCGGGGCGGCCGGAGGCGACCTGGTTTTTGTTGTCAACCACACACAGTATATTTTGTGTGGTAAAACTTTGTGGAAACTCTGATACATATAAGAACTCTCTCTCTCTCTCTCTCTCTCTCTCTCTCTCTCTCTCTCTCTCTCTCTCTCTCTCTCTCTCTCTCTCTCTCGTGATTGAGATTGTTTTTATTTGTTTTATTATTATTATTATTTTTATTATTATTATTATTATTATTATTATTATTATTAATGAGAGAGAAAAATACCCAAACATATGTTAAAAAAAATAACAAAAATACATTTTGGAACAGGAAACAAAAACAACAAAAATAATTACAACAATAATATTTATTAAGACTTAGAAGCAAAAACAGATTAATATAACCTTAAGAAAAATATTAGAGGAAATATAATGTGAGATGGAGAAATACATTAACACAAATATTCGGCGAAAGAATAAAACCCAAAGAAAACAAACAAGAATAAACGATAAAATTAAACGATATGAAGGAAAATAATAATAAAACACGATAAGGAATAAAGAACTCAATAATAAAAATAATTCCCTTTAAAAATATAAAGAAATAAAAAAAAACGTAAAAAGATAAATAAAATCGAAAAATCACAAGAAATAAAAAGTGTATAAAACCAAATTAAAAACCTCTAAAAAAAAAAAACACACATATATAGAAAAGATTAAGGGAAAAAAAATTCACCCAGAGAAGACTTTTATGATGGCTCGGGGTAACATATTTAGCTTAGAAAAGGTTTTAATTCTAGCCCGTGGGAGGGAGGGCTATATCGCGACCCCCTACCTAGCAGTGTGTAATTAAGAATCTCACAGGTGTCTATTATGGATACTGCTTCTTCATCTTCTTCTGCTTCTTCCTCCTCCTCCTGTTCCTCCTCCTCCTCCTCCTCCTCCTGTTCCTCCTGCTCCTCCTCCTCCTCCTCCTCCTCATAATGGCACTCTGTCATTCTCACACCCTCCTCCTTCAAGATTATCCCCCTCATCTTTCTCTCCTCCTCCACTTCTTCTAATTATTGTTTTTACTTCTTCAGTCTTCCTCTTTTCCCAGTCTTCCTTAATTCTTCTATTCTCTTATTCCTCCTGTTTCCCCTAGCTCTTATTCCTCTCTCTCTCTCTCTCTCTCCTTCAGTTTCGTCATTTTCAGACCCTCTTTCGTCAGTATTATCCCTTCATCACTCTTCCTTTCCTCCTCCTCCTTTCTTTCCTCCTTGAGATTTTCCTGTTCATCACGTGGCTTTTGTAATCTCTCTCTCTCTCTCTCTCTCTCTCTCTCTACATTTCTTGATCTTCCTTTCTTTATTCCCTGTATTTATTTCATATTTTCTTCTTCCTTCTTCCTCCGCCTCTCCCTGTTCCCTCTCAATACTACGAGTCCATCCGTGCGTGTTGCTCTCTCTCTCTCTCTCTCTCTCTCTCTCTCTCTCTCTCTCTCTCTCTCTCTCTCTCTCTTGGAGGAAGGCGATAATCATTTTTTTTCATTCTTATTTCTGAATCCGTATCTTATTTGACCTAGTTCGAGTGTTTGTTGAGTCCAGAGTGTTTGTTGAGTGTTTGATGAGTCCAGAGTGTTTGTTGAGTGTTTGTTGACTCCAGAGTGTTTGTTGTGTATGTTTGTTGAGTGCTTATTTGAGTCGATAATTTTTGTCTGTCATCCCGAAAGTGGTGTCTGCCGTCCTTAAAGTGCTGTGTCTGCCGTCCTTAAAGTGCTGTGTCTGCCGTCCCAAAAGTGTTGTGTCTACCGTCCCGAAAGTATTGTGTCTGCCGTCCCGAAAGTGTTGTGTCTGCCGTTAATGAATGAGAGCATCACCTCACTTCTCCACACTACTTCTCGGTACAAGAACACGTTTCACCCGGGAAGAAGGAGCCGTATTTTGGAAAGAGGGAACGATGGGAGGGGAGGGCAAATTCTTTAAGTTTCCCTCCCACGTCTCTCCCTTTTTACCCTTCCTCCCCATTTCTTCCCTTCTTTTACCTTCTTTCCCATATACTTCCTCCCCTCGCTTCTCACATCTCTCCTTTCCTCCATTTATTCTGCTTGTCCTTCTCTTACCTCCGCTCTCCCTTCTTATCTCCCCCTCTCTCTCCCCTTCTCCTCTTTCTCTCACTCATAATCTCACATACCCTCTCCCCTTCCTTCGCTACCTCCCCTCCCCCCTTTCTGTCCCACCTTCCTTCCCAGCAGCAGCAGGAGGGGGAAACATTTCTTTAGAGTCGAGGTAACCCAATTAGGTGTGGCAGTGACTCCCATGAGGCCGATAACACCCCCTCCTCCTCCTCCAACCCCCCCCCCTCCTCCTCCTCCCCCTCCTCCTCCTCCAACCCCCCCCCTCCTCCTCCTCCTCCTCCTCCTCCTCGTTCGCCTACTTTTTCCTCTCACTGTGTCCCCTCCTCCTCATCCTCCTCCCCTTCCTATCTACTTTTTTCTCGTTTGCGTCTCCCTTCCTTCGCCCCCACCCCCTCCTCCTCCCTCTCTACCCATGTCTGATCTTCCTCTCTGGCTCTATCCTCCTCTTCTCCCTCTTTTATTTCCTTCCTCTCTCTCTCTCTCTCTCTTCTTTTTCTCTCTCCCTCCTTCCCTATTTATCCTCCATATCCCTTTGTATCTTTCCATTTTCCTATTACGTTGTCCACTCATCGTTCCTCCCCTCTTCTATCTCTTTCCCTTTGTCTCCCTTTGTTTTATTTTATCTTTTTTCTCATTTCCCATCTTCTGTTCTTATTTTTTTCATTCCTTCCTTCCTTCACCCTTCATTCTGCTCCCTTCCCTCCTTATTATTCACCCTCTTTCCTTATCTCCCTCCCACCTCTACTCTTCCCTTCTTCTCCTCTTCTTCTTATTACTCCCGTCCTCCCTTTCCTCATTTCTCTCCTTTACTTTTCCTCTCTATCCCTTCTTCATAGTTTCTCAACAATTTATCTATCCTTCTCCACTTCGTCCATATCCGTCCCTACCCCTTCCCCAGCCCTTACCCATCCCATACTTCCCATTCTTCCTCCCCACCATCCCTCACCCCCCCCCTCCTTCCTCACCCCATCCCCTACCCCAAACTCTCCCCAAATTTCCCTGCCCTTCCTCTTCTTCCCCAGGGCCTGTCTTCCCCACCCAGTCCTCCCCTAATCAGACACACCTTGGCCTACCTTTAGTGTACACCCGGTCGCAAATTACCTTGAAAGGCCAACCAAGAAGAGTCACTTGTCGAGGAGGAAGGGAGAGGAGGAGGAGGAGGAGGAGGAAGAGGAGGAGGAGGAGGAGGAGGAGGAAAGAGTGGGTGGAGGAGGAGGAGGAAAGAGTGGGTGGAGGAAGAGGGAAAGGAGGAGGAGGAGGAGGAAGAGGTGGGCTCTGTTTAATTAATTTTGAGCCATAAATTAACGTGTGTAGTGTTAATTACTAAGTCGACAAGACCGAGAGGCCAAACACAACCAGAGAGAGGACACGGGTGGGGCAAATCACAGATGAGGTCTCATTTCGCACACACACACACACACACACATGCGCACGCGCAATTAAGGTCGAGTCTTTGGACAGTGGCTCCTATGGTCCAGATGGATTCTTACTTGCTGCTTTTCCCTAACGGATTTTTTTTAACTTACGAAAAGCTGAGTATTTGAAATTATTTACCGTATGAAGATTATGGCCACCCAAATTAGAGGCGGCCAGGCCGAGGGATGAAGGCCAGTGGCCTGTGAAGGATCCCTCCATTGTTCTCGATAGTGTTATCAAAGGCTAATCTGAAGCCCTTTACTGTTATCAATTCCACAGCTTCAGCTGGTAGACCATTCCACAGGTCTACCAGCCTCTGTGTGAAAAAGTATTTCCTTATATTTGTCCTTCATGCCATCTTGACAAGCTTAAAGTTGTGTCCCCTCGTGTTTGTGGTATATGACATCACAAAGAAAATTGGCCTGTGTTCAGTTTACTTCCCTTGAAGATTTTGAATGTCCTTAAGAGATCTGCCCTATTGTGTCTTGAGTTGTTGTTTTGTGATAGACATAATATACGAGTAGTTCAGGAATCATCTTAGTCACTGTGTGTTACACGTTGTCTGAGGATGATAGGTCTTTCAGGTGGCAGGGTTTATGTGCCTGCATACAGTACTCCAGACCAGGACGTATGAGAGGCAAAGTTTAACCCCTTCTCTCCGGGAATGTCACTTTTAATATTCTTTTTGGATAACGTCAGACGATATTTTTTTCAGCTCAGAGGAGATCCCGTACACAAGGGGTTAGTAGACTAAATCTCGGTTGTCTTTTCTCACTGCTACTCCCACTTCCCTCTTCTCTCTCCCCTCTTCCATCATCGTTCCTCTCTTCTCTCTTTCCTCCTGTAACCATCTTACCCCCTGCCTCCCTCCTCCACCATCCTTCTTTCCACTTTCACACTTATTTAAGATACCTTTCTTCACTAAGGAGAGAGAGAGAGAGAGATAGAGATAGAGAGAGAGAGAGAGAGAGAGAGAGAGAGAGAGAGAGAGAGAGAGAGAGAGAGAGAGAGAGAGAGAGAGACTCCTTATGACATCCCCGGGCCAAGAGGAAGGACGTTCTGTGGCCAGGGTGCTCAGCCTTTAGCTAATTACTGCCAAATGTCCGACCTAGCAAAATTTCCCGGTGATAATAGCTCATTAGGGATGATTTTAAAGAGATTTTATCATCATCCACTTAATGACGAGTCCCCCCTCCCCCCCCTTAGCCTTTGTATATGAGGGAGAGGGAAGGTGAGGGAGTGGGAGAGGGAAGATGAGGGAGAGGGAGAGGGAAGGTGAGGGAGTGGGAGAGGGAAGGTGAGGGAGAGGGAGAGGAAAGGTGGGAGAGGGAGGGAGAGGACAGGTTTGGTGAGAGGGAGGGAGAGGGAAGGTGAGGGTGAGGGAAGGGGATTTGTGTGAGATAATGGTTTACGCTTGTTGATATCTTTTGTGAGTCGTTTTAAATCCTTATGAGGCGGCGTGACCCTGTGTGAGCTGCCCAACTCTACATTCCAACTCGCTACAACATCCTTACCAACACACTACAACATCCTTACCAACACACTGCAACATCCTTACCAACACACTACAACATCCTTACCAACACACTACAACATCCTTACCAACACACTACAACATCCTTACCAACACACTACAACATCCTTACCAACACACTACAACATCCTTACCAACACACTACAACATCCTTACCAACACACTACAACATCCTTACCAACACACTACCACATCCTTACCAACACACAACCGCATCCTTACCAACACACCACAACATCCTTACCAACACACTACAACATCCTTACCAATACACGACAACATCCTTACCAACACACTACAATATCCTTACCAACACACTACAACATCCTTACCAACACACTACAACATCCTTACCAACACTGTATAGCAGGAGAGGCCATGAACAAGCACGGGAGGTATACACATTACCTGACTGGCTGCTATGCAAGTCGATTAGGGTCGGTGGCTGCCTCAACCTAGAAATGGACTAAATTATCTACCTTTTAGGAAATTTAATGGAGATTCCCGTTAGCATTTTGATCATTGTCCGCTTCGTGGGGTCATTCACCTTGAGGTAGTTAATGAATTATGTGAAATTACTTTGTGTGTCCCAATGTTATTACCTTTTTTTGGTAGGTCAGTGTAGGTTAGGTTAGGTTAGTTTAGTTTAGTTTAGGTTATGTCGGTGTAGGTTAGGTTAGCGTATGATAGGATATCACTGTGTACGGTTTCTCAACGACCAGAAAGTTACTTATACATTTACTTCTGTTCTGTCGTTGTGATCTTAATGAGACCTTACAATTAACTTAAAATGATCAATATAACTACAGTATATTTCTTTGCACCAGATTATACCAAAAGATTATACTCTATCTATTGTATATACTTGTTGTTTACTCTTGCTGCTTGTTTACAATTTAATCCTCTTTCAAACATCGATTTTAAAGTGTGTGGTTAGTTGATGGATTAAGAAAATTACCGATTTTGAACTGCTGTTGTTGTTCAATTTTTATTTCTTTGTTAGAGTTTCATTTTATAACAACGGCACTAATGTAAGTTCCATTAATTCCAAGATTATTTGAAAATTGTCTCATTTAAAATATGATAATTATTTAGCGGGCGTATAAAATTTTCTTAATTTATTACTTTGGCAGGTTATTTTTTCCTTCTCGTCAGGTGAGTTGATTTTTGACGCCATGAAGTCAATTAAGATCACCAGGTGAGTTAAGGTGTGGGGGGAGGGGGTAGGTGCGGGGGGAGGGGGGAGGTGTGGGGGGAGGGGGGTAGGTGTGGGGAGTTTATCTTACGTGTTGTCCAGATCTAGGGGAGATACGCTAGCCGATGATGACGTTGACTATAATGACAAGGAGGACGAAGACAATGACAGACCACAGACTGTGAGGCTCTGAACCATCGCTGTCATTAAGAAGGTGATAACCGAACGATAAAACGCCCGTCCATTTAGCTGTCAATTACTGTCTGTTCAACTGTCAGTCGTTTGGTTTTGTTTCATTTTACACCAAAAATAATTATAGAAATGTTGACAGGAAAACCTCCAGATCGTTTCTACACACTCGGCCGTTCCCAGCACCTGTTTCTCCTCCTCCTCCTCCTCCTCATCCTCCTCCTCCTCCTCCTCCTCCTTCTTCTTCTTCATCCAACTCCTCCTCCCTTCCCTTATCACCTCCTCCTCCTCCTCCCTTACCTCTTACTACCTCTTCTTCCATTTTCTCTCTCCTCTCCCTCCCCACGCTCCACCTCCTCCTCTCACCCTCTAAGATATATGCCCTCATGTGCAATTACAACCGACACCCATCAAAGATATACACACATATATATATACGGTATATATATACTGTATACATATATTTGCAATTGCACTGGGGGTCCTGCCCAAAATTGAGAAGATGTCAAAATTGGTTGGAAATAGAGATGCATCGCTCCCACGTTTCCCAAGTTCACTTACAGAATTCTCCTATTTTAATTGGCTGTTTAATATCACATGGCAGGTGGTATATTTTTATTCACGAGAAGAAAATTATTGAGGTTGTGTCACATAATATTGAAGTTTTTTTTTACTTAGTTACTTATGGTTCTTGTGTGATATTGAAGCAAACTAAGTATTATTTATTGACGGTTATAATATTGCACAAGTCATCATACGTTTTGACATTATTATTAATATATCATCAAATAATATCAATAATTTAGACTTAACCCTTACTTCAGGTCTCTGCACTGTGGGCTGGGTGTGGTGTGGGGGCACTGTGGGCTGGGTGTGGTGTTGGGGTACTGTGGGCTGGGTGTGGTGTTGGGGTACTGTGGGCTGGATGTGGTGTTGGGGTACTGTGGGTTGGGTGTGGTGTTGGGGGCACTGTGGGCTGGATGTGGTGTTGGGGTACTGTGGGCTGGGTGTGGTGTGGGGTACTGTGGGCTGCGTGTGGTGTGGGGGGCACTGTGGACTGGATGTGGTGTTGGGGTACTGTGGGCTGGGTAACTCACCCACCTGTTCACTCACTCACCAACCTACTTGTTTACCCACGTGATCACTCATTTACTCATCCATTTCTCTGCGTACTGCCTCACACATGTACTCATTTACTCACTTACTTACGTACTTTTTACCCACTGAAATGTTCACTTTCCATTTCACTCAACCACTTTACTCATCCACCAAATCACCCATATTTTCAACCTACTTTCTCACCCACCCATTCACCCACCCACTCACTTACTCACCTACAAATTCATTCGCTCACTCACCCACTACCCACCACATATTCACCCACTATTCACCACATACTGAACCTACACACACCCAACCTGCTTACTCACCCCTCACTCACCCCTTACTCACCCCTTACTCACCCCTCACTCACCCCTTACTCACCCCTTACTCACCCCTTACCAGGACCGTTCCCTCTCCGTGGCCGAAATATTAAACTTTTCCCTCCTACCACCCGGGTGATTGAGTCAGACGCTGTACTGTCAATATTTACATCAGATGAAGATTTAATTGGGCGGTATTTGGGAAGGGTATCTGGCACTCCCCTCACACACACACACACAGGAGTCTATTGATGGAGATTATCTATTAGGAGTCTGTTGAGGGAGATTATCTATCAGGAGTCTGTTGAGGGAGATTATCTATTAGTGGAGAGTGTCTACTTGTGTGCGGGGCCCAGTCTGCACTTAGACAAACAGACAGACAAACGCCATGTAAAGCGAGGGATAAAAATCAAATCGGCTTCTCCACCATTCTCCGTTTTCTCCACCATTCTCCGTTTTCTCCACTATTCTCCGTTTTCTCCACCATTCTCCGTTTTTCCTTCTCCGTTTTCTCCACCATTCTCCATTTTCTCCACTATTCTCCGTTTTCTCCACCATTCTCCGTTTTCTCCACCATTCTCCGTTTTCTCCACCATTCTCCGTTTTCTCCACTATTCTCCGTTTTCTCCACCATTCTCCGTTTTCTCCACCATTCTCCGCTTTCTCCACCATTCTCCGTTTTTCCTTCTCCGTTTTCTCCACCATTCTCCATTTTCTCCACCATTCTCCGTTTTCTCCACCATTCTCCGTTTTCTCCACTATTCTCCGTTTTCTCCACCATTCTCCGTTTTTCCTTCTCCGTTTTCTCCACCATTCTCCATTTTCTCCACCATTCTCCGTTTTCTCCACCATTCTCCGTTTTCTAAGCGCCACGGGACACTAAAGTGAATGAATAACCTACACTTACATATGGAAGGAAAATACAACCCTTGGTATCTCGACCATTTTGGACAATATTTTGATTAGATTTTTACCGCTGAGAGTCAACAGTGCGTGTGGGGCGAGGTGGGTCTGGTGTGGCCTCGGAGTGGGGCTGATGAGGTTTAATGGGGCTGTCGGGGCCTCTTGATTGGGGCTGATGTGGGTTGGTGGGGCAAGATGGAGCTGGTGGGACAATGTGGGGCTGGTCGGGCGAGGTGGGGTTGGTCGGGCGACGTGGGATTGGCTCGGGTGAGGTGGGGCTGGAGGGGTGAAGTGGGGCTGGCAGGGGGGGCCTTCGGGGCGGGGGCTGATGAGAGCTGAGAGTGTGAGGTAGGGACTGGTGGATCTTTGGGACAGGACCAGCTATTCCTTGAGGCAGGTCTGGCAGGTCTCCGGGGCAGGCAGGTCCTTGGATAGGTTCTCAGCCCAGGTTAAAGAGCCCATCCACCCACTCTTCACCCATGTGTCAATATTATTGCCGACTGGAGGACTGCCCGACCACACCGCCCTCCCTCCCTCTTGCCTGCCAACCTGCCGTCTCGTGGCCCCTCTGCCTGCCAACCTGCCGTCTTGTGGCCATATGTTGAAGATGGTTTTATGTACGCGCGCGTGTGTGTGCGTGAGGGCGTGTGTGAGCATTATATGTGAGTATGTTATAGTTTGTATGTTACCTGTATGTGTGTGTATGATGTATATATGTGCGCGCTTGTATCCCTGCGTGTTTATAAGGCCCACATCACCAACCACCACATTACCATTCACGATTATTCTGGCTTCGATCTTTTAACATTTCACCTACAACACTGTGATTGTGAGGTGTGTTATTATGTAAATGTGGTCACTACTGCCTTTTGAATGAGCGGGAGTGTACTAGCAGGTGTAATTATTCTCCCCCCGGCTTCTACTGTGTGTTATATCAATCAAGCTCTCCACGTCGGCCCTCATTTGCATAAAGTAAGTTATTCTGGGGGTGTCAGGTTGAACCATCCATGGATTCTGAACGTGTTTTGGTTCATTCGTTGGGTACATGTTTCTCTGACTATGGTTCAACTATTATTAAATGCGGGTTACATTTTTGGTCCTTTGTTGGTTCCACGTTGGTTCCTTATATAATGGTTCTATATTGGTTCCATATCGGTTCCACGCTGGTTCACTCGCTGGTTCGACGATGCATAGTTACTCGTTGGCTTATTGGCTGTTGTGTACGAGTGTGTATTTACTTTTATGAACATTTGAGGAAAAAAGGAGGAAAGGAATATTGGAGGACGGGGAGAAGGGAAGAGGTGGGAAAAGGAGGACAGGAAAGGGAGAAGAGGAGAAGGGAAGGGGGTGGGACAGAGAAGGGGGGAGGGCGGGAAAGGGGAAAGGGGTAAGGGGGAGGACAGGGAAGGGAGGGGAAGAAGTTACTTGACAAACTCCGTACACACTGAGATGGGTTTGTTTACATTGCCTCTACGCGAGTTTACTACGGCTAAGTGGTTACAGCGCTCCCCTCCCGTCCTAAAGGTACCTGGTTCGATTCACACTTATACTAGTAATCAGCTGGAACTGGAATAATATCATCACAGGGAGACTTGAACCCTGTACCTGGTGATGACTAACCAAATGAAAAAAAACTTTGGGGCAACAACTGCTTCAAAGACGGTGACTGACTAAATAGTTCTTGTCCAAATAGATCTCAGTCCTAATGAATCCCTATTTCAATGGGTTCAGTGCTCTTAGGCCCTCCTTTTAAGCCCCAGTTCTAAAGGACCTTAATCCTAATTGTATGAACCCATCAGAACTTGTACCCCTATGTCACTTTCAGCCTGTGGACACCGATCATCTACGTGAACTAATTGCTTGTTGATTAGGCCTCTGTAATCTATTGGCTAATTTGCATACGTACAGGATGTTCATTGTGTATTATACCAGATTTTTTTTCATTATTGTTGCAAATTAATTGATATTGAATTGATATAATTACTGTATGTAGTTATTTAAAAAGGGTTAATTGTCCAGAACACGTATTAGTGGGAAAAATATAGCGGATAGTTTTATTTCAATGGCAGATTGTATGATAGCATAAATAATAGATGTAATAATTGGTTTTATTATATTATTTTACATTTTTTTTATTCTTTCTGTATTAGTGTGTCTGTCATATAAAAAGGAATTATGCATACATACATACATACATACATACATACATACATATAATTCCTTGTTTTTATTACACTATTATGTGGCAGATTTTTTTATATAACACTCAAAGCAAAAATTCTCTACCCTATAGTGTGTTTCAGCTTGGGACCAACGAGGGTGTAATTAGTGACCAAATTAACTGTGTAATCTGTTATGGACCAGGATTCATGGGAGTAATGAACTGGTAATGTCTGAAATGAGCATCAATTAACACAATAAAACGGTTATCGTTAATTAATATAATAGGCCATCAAATGTTGTTGATAGAGTCGTTCTTCTGAATGATCCCTTAATTATCAGTCTATGGGATAAATAAACAGTAATTAAATCATTTTCATTTGGGCTGAAATTTGCGTGGTTAGGTAATTAGTAGTGGCTGCATTGTAACTCTGAAATACAGGCAGTTGTTGTATTTGTCATTTCAGTTCATAATGGTAAATCCTGAGACTCAAAGCCCCTAAAAAGTACATTGTATCCTTTAGAGCCACTTGCTAGACCCTCTTTATTTACACTTATTGGTATTGTTCATAAAATGGAGAGTAATTCGCCAAAAAAAAGTGCAAATTTAGTTTTTGAGTTCGTCCTCAGGTGATGTCAAGAGAGTTCGTCCTCAGGTGATGTCAAGAGAGTATCGCAAACAAAACCAGGACTTAAGGCGATAGAAACTCACTTCAGTATAGTTACAGGTGTAAATTGTTTGACTTAAAGATGATTATACTGAAAATCATTATAGTTCTTAACCTTAAACATACTTGGTGTACAGTCGGGGGACAAAAGTTCGCTCCCTGTGGTTAAACTGAGTCACTGGAATTGGTTGTCTGAACTTATTTACCCTGACTGTCATTTGGTGCTGTTGTGCTGTTTTTATCTCGCTTGGGAGGGAGTGAACTTTTGACCCCGACTGTACTTGCTCCAAAAAGTATCTTCACGGAGGGGTCCGATTAATTTTAAAATGAACACCGTGAGTCCTGTTGTTTCGGTAGGGTTGTCAAAATCCTTCGTCCTTTGTGTTATATTGTCTCACACTAAATCGTAAAGATACTTGTTTGAAGTGAGTGTATCTATTGAAGGTAATCAGCAGTATTCATATCTATATCAGCGGTCATATTGTCTATTACATATCACTATAACTGACCCTATTTATATGATTTCTGGGTCACAAACGGTCAAAGGTCAAGATTGGATATTTTAATAAGACACCTCCTTGATAACCTCACACGTTACTCGAATGCTGGGTTTTTTAATTGTGTTTTAGAGGTATCATGTCTGTCACGTTAGGTTAGGTTAGGTTAGGTTAGGTTAGGTTAGGTTAGGTTTGGTTTGGTTAGGTTAGGTTAGCGTTCGAGTTGTTGATCATCAAGTGAAATAAGTTGGGTGTGTTAATCTTCATATGACCCACATTTAGGTGTACTTTACTTCAAGCTAAATAATAATATCCCTCTCGACTCACAAGCTAATATAATGATAATGTAACTTAAACTAACTTAAACTTACAACAAAACTTTTTAATAATATAAAAATTTCCCACCCCATTACCACCCCCCCCCTTCCCCCAAAAAAGTAATTTGCAACTTCCTCACCTCCATTGCCACCCCCATCCCACCTAAAAAAAAAATAAGATAATTTGCAATACCAATCATGGCGACCTGATTATGTGTTTCATCAAGCAATTGAATTCAGCAGCTCAGTCAGTGTAATTATCGCGGGGTCCCACATTGAATTTCATGATTTAATATTGGTGAGTTGATTCAGTGGTGTGGCGAGCAGGTTAATGACGCAGGTAAAACGCTTATAGTGTATTAATACTTACCTGTGTGTATGCTTGCTTGTGTGTATGCTTACTTGTGTGTATGCTTGCTTGTGTGTATACCTGCCTCTGTATACTTAATTGTTTGAATATACTTAATTGTGTGTATATTTGTGTTAGTACTTCTCTATGATCAGTTTCTAAACTAATTTACATATTGTACTTCAAGTAACTTTGTCATTCCGCACCAAACATTGCTGATCCGGCGGTACATGAACAACGCACAAACTTTGTAATTCAGATGTAAATATACCAGTACAATGCGTTACCCACCCCACCACGACGGCCTGAAAGTTACCCTCATATAATAGAATACAGAATACGAACGTTGGTACCTCTAGTGCGTGAGGCAGTGCGTTACCCACCTCACTAGGGACGGTCACTCGAGATCCCTGACAAATCCCCGCCCTGAGCGCCTCATTACCTGGTGTCAGTCACCTATTCTCTCACCGCCACCAGGGCTGTCAGAATACTGCTGCAGGGAAGCACACAGGGTTTGTGTTATTGTAGTCATGCAGAGGTGTGTGTGTGTGTGTGTGTTGAATACACTCAGTGACACACACACACACCAGACTAATCCAACAATCCAATCATGGTCAAAATGAACAGGATAAAAGGATTGTGGAGTTTATCTGCCATTTGCATAATCGAATGTTGACAATTGACTTTTGTTGACGGCTAAACAGCACTTGATGATCTTTATTAGTTTGTTCACAATGAATTTGTCGTGTTACCTTTTATTGAAGAAATAAGTGTTCATTTATGCCCCGCCACGAGTGTTAGAGGGGGTGTATATTCAATGTTTTCATGGTATTGGTCTGTATATAAGAATTACATACATACATACATACAAGTTAACGACGTGTACCTGTGTCTGGGGACGTAATGTTATACTTCGTCCGTCCCACAGAGAATCGTCATCAGATCACGTCACAAGTACTCAAGGTGAAGTAATGAAATTGTGGTAAGAATCCAATTGTCGTCTTTGGAAAAACCTCATTGTATTTTGAAGCTGCTGTTTGATTAACTAATGTATCAGTGGGAAGACTGTGTGTGTGTGTGTTTCTCTCTCTCTCTCTCTCTCTCTCTCTCTCTCTCTCTCTCTCTCTCTCTCTCTCTCTCTCTCTCTCTCTCTCTCTCTCTCTCAGTAACAAGACAGATCAGGGCAACACCTAGGATGCCAAGTGGGTGCCAAGAGATGCCCTGGGGTCACCTGTCACTCACCTGACGTGACAGTATCCTTCAACACTGATTTTCTCCAATTGACCAATACACGTGACTAGACTGTGAGAGGCCGCGGCTTGGCTTGGGGGTGGTGATGGTGAGGGATGGTGATGGTGAAGAATGGTGGTGGTGGTGCTGGAAGAAAGTTATAGGAGTGGTGGTGGTGGAGGAAGGATGATAATGGTGGTGGCGGTGGTGGCAATAGTTGAAGGAGAGGTTTATAGTGAAGTTATAGTTAGGTCACAGGGTTGGTGGAGTGAGAGGTGGGAAGGATGGTAGTGATGGTGAGTTGGTGATGGTGAGAGGGTGGTGATGGTGAAGGGGATGGTGAGAGGGTGGTGGTGGGTTAGTGGTGATGGTGAAGGGGGATGATGAAGGGAATGGTGGTCCTCAAAGATGATAAATCCCAGAGATAAAGTTAGACCTTGAAGGGAGTAATTATTGATGGTGTTCTCGAGAGTGTCTGGGTGTCTGTTACAAAACCAAATTCTTCACGTCTTTCACCTGGTCATTTTCTTAGCCAATACCACTCAGTCCCCCCCCTCCCCCCCCCAGGTTAGGCTAGATTAGATTGGGTTAGAATAGGTTTGGTTAGGTCTTATAAGGTTAAGTCACATTAGGTTAGGTTTGGTTAGGTAAGGTTGGATTAGGTAAGGTTAGGTTAGGTTTCGTTAGGTCAGATTAGGTTAGGTTTAGTTAGGGTAGAATAGGTTAGGTTCGGTTAGATTAGGTTAGGTTAGGTTAGGTTAGGTCAGGCTGGGTTAGGTTTAGTTAGGTTAAGTGAAGTACAATAACATGTACTGTTTCTCCTCCATCTATCCATTGATGTATTTATTTAATTCCCAGACAACAGTACATGTACAACCACAGGTAGAAACAGTATTCATAAAGCAGTGTACAGTTTAGGTCCTTCCCCAAGGTCTTTCCTACAAAGTCTTTACTGCTGAGGTCTCTCCTGAGGTCTTCTGTTAGGTCTTTCCCCGGGTCTCCTCTTACGATATCTCCTCCTGCTGGGGTTCTTTCCTTTTTCACATACTCGTATTCTCCCCTTCCTCAATTCTTCCCTCTCCCCTTCTTCAAGTCCTCTTCCCCTCCCCTCCCTCCCCCCTCTCTTCTTCCAAGTCCTCCATCCGTGCCTTCTTCCCCTTTTTCCTCCTCTCCTCCTTCTCCTCTTCCTCCTCTCCTTTAAGTCCTCCGTCCCCTTCCTTACCTCCTCCCCCTTTCCCTCCCCTCCTCCCCTCCCCTCCTTCCCTTTCCCCTCCCCTCCTTCCATTTCCCCTCCCCTCCTTCCCTTTCCCCTCCCCTCCTTCCCTTTCTCCTTCCCTCCTCCCCTCCCCTTTCCTCCTCCCCTCCCCTTTCTCCTTCCCTCCTCCCCTCCCCTCCCCCTCCCCCCCTCCCCTTCCCCCCTCCCTCACATTTTCATGAAATCTCCGGAGACATCTTACGTGACGGCTCATAACTGTCTCGAAGCGAACCTAACTTATGGCGTCTGTCGAGTAGAATTCTTGTGTGTGTGTGTGTTGACCTGTTGCTAGGGTGTTCCTTTCTTGTCAGTGTCTGCTGTAGAGGTCTTTGGGGCAGGTCTATTCCCTGTATCGTAAACTTTCCTTGTCAAGTTCTCTCTCTCTCTCTCTCTCTCTCTCTCTCTCTCTCTCGTGTGTGTGTGTGTGCATAATAAACTTTTCATGTACGAACGAGACGGAATCACACAAACAGATTGACGGAAACAAGAGTAGAAACAAAACATAAACAAACAAACACACACACACACACACAGCAGTAGCAAGGTACCCCTACAGTGCCATGTACTAATAGCCTGGTACCCGTGCATGATAGCGGCACTGTGTCTCTGGTGTATTCAAGGGAAGACGCTGTCCCATCCGCTGACTGGTGGTGGGAGGACACACACCTTTTACCTCTACCGCGTCTCTACAGGTATTAATGCTTTGTTTGTCTTCTTCTTCCCTGTTTCTCCTGTTTCTATTTTTGTAGTTTCTTCTTCTTCTTCTTTCTTTCTTTCTTTCTTATAATCTGTTTTTCTTTCTTATTCCTGCAGGTCCCATTTACCAATATTGTCTTTGTTCTTATCTTCCCCTTCCACCATTATCTTCCTTTTCATTTCTCCTCTTTCATCATTTCCTTTATACCCTTTTCAACTTATTCCTCTTATTCTTATTCCTAAACGTATTTGTTTGTGTATTTGTAGGTCATTTTATATTTTACTTGTCATTGTTTTCTTGATTTAAGTATATTTGTTAATTTTCTTTGTGTGTTTTCTCTGTATGTTTTGACTACTCCTTGTTTATCACAGTCTCTCTGTTTATTGTTTTCTTCTTTACGTCTTTGGTAAGGTAGAGAAACAGTACAGGTGGAAGAGAAAGATCACACCTGTTAATTACCTGAGGTTTTTGTGTTGTAGATGATTGTGATATAATTATCCTACCCTTAAACCAGGACTTAACTGTTTTATTATTATTATTATTATTATTATTATTATTACTACTCAGTTGTACTTCGACCGTGTGCACATGTGGTCAGCTTGGGCTCACGTGAGTTTTAATATTTCTTGAGTGGGGAGATTTTTCATAAGTTGGCGAAATGATCGAAAACAGTCAATTAGGGAGAAAAGATGGCGTCTGTTGACCAAAAGATGTTAATAAAAATAGATCCTCATGCAAATTGGGGAAACTTTTATCAAATGGAAATTTTAACTTTGCACAATTTAAGAGAAATTTGTAAGAAATCTTTATTTGAATGAAAAGAAGATATATGAAGGCCACAGTATATAAGTAAATATTGTTCTTTATGTAAAATGACGAAAGTTTTATCAAAATTAATTATGACTTTTTTAAACACATACTTGTCGGGACTTTTAAATCGTCCAAACTTTTGTCGATTTTGTAAGACATTTTGTGTGAGAATTTCTTGGATGTAGTGAAGATTAGGGGTTCTGTTTATCTCACTTGATTATTATAACACCTAACACTAAATGGAGAAGGAGTTGGGTTAGGTTAGGTTATTTTTACAGTAAGATATTTAATCATCAGGTGAAATAAGCGGAGGTTTCCTAATCTTCATCCAATTTCTCATATCGGACCATTCACAAAGTCAGGTGTGCACAGGTAACAACACATCTACCCTATGTTTACCTAGTATTATTCTACAGCACAAACTAACACACACACACACACAGATACACACACACACACACACCACTCACACACACACACACACACACACACACCACTCACACACACACACACACACACACACACACACACCACTCACACACACACACACACACACACACACACACACACACATTTGTACGTTTAGTCAAATTATTCTTTGTTTTAAAGTGTGAAAGTAAACGAAGACTTACACTTGGTTCATGAATATTTACCCGGGTCCTTTTTTTATTTTCCCGTAATGCCGAAAGAAGAAGGTTTGTTTACCTTCCAACACCTGGCAACACTGTTTGTCGTATAAATAATGTCTGAGTCATGAATTTAAAGCAAATCATCAACTCGAATTCAAGTTTGCTTTGGTAATAATGTGTGTGTGTGTGTGTGTGTGTGTGTGTGTCGTGTGTGTGTGTGTCTGTGTGTGTGTGTGTTATCTCTATCACCAGGAAGGACTATTTAGGCGTTGTTGTGTCCGTCTGCCCTCTTGTTTTTCTGTTTCGTTCTTTATCATTTCGTTTGTCCGTTTGTCTTTTCGTTTTCTTCCTCCGTTTTATTCATCCGTCCTTCCTATCGTTTGTCCGTCTGTCCGTCCTTTTGTTTGGGAGTCCATTCGTCTGTCTTCTTATCTCCGTTTATTCCTCCAACACTTAATGTCCTCTGTATTACTTTTAAACCATTAATGTCATGAAAGTCAGGGTCACTTTTTATGGGTCAAAGGTCAGAGTCCCATTTTAGGGGTCAAAGATCACATAGGTCACATTTTAAGGTTCAAAGGTCACATAGGTCACATTTTAGGGGTCAAAGGTCATATAGGTCACATTTTAGGGGTCAAAGGTCAGGGTCACATTTAAGGGGTCAAAGGTCAGAGTCAGATTTTAGGGGTCAAAGGTCATTTTTGTCTTGTGTTTTGGTGGTCATTTATTTTCTTCGTCTATTTTTTTAATATTACGTCTGTTTTTTTTTGTATTGCTTTTGTTTATCTTCCTCTCCTTAAGTTATCATATATACTGTTAGTCTTTTATTGTGTCCTACCCTCCCTCCCTCCCTCCCTGCCCCCTTCTTTCTTTTATTCTTCTCTCCCTCTTTTTTTATTCCTCTTTTACTCTCTCTACCTCTCTTCTTCTTACCTTCCTCCCTCTTTCTTTTATTCTACCTTTCCCCCCTACTTCTTTCTTCTTCCCTCTTTCCATCTTTCTTATATTCATCTCTCTCTCTCTCTCTCTCTCTCTCTCTCTCTCTCTCTCTCTCTCTCTCTCTCTCTCTCATTTCCTGTTTCTCCACGATGTCACCTCTTCTCTCCTTTCTTCATCTCCTCCCCTTGCGTCTCTCCTCCTATTCCATTACCCCTCTCAGTCTTCTGTTCTCCCCCTCCTCCTCCCCCTTATACCATTTTTTCCTCTGTCGTCTTTTCCTCTTCCCTCTCCCCATCCCCCCTCCCCCCCCCTCCCCTCACTGTCTCTCCCCTTGTGCCTCCCTTCCCATCACTCTAATGGCTACTCCTCCCTTCCACCCCTCCTCCCTTCTCCCCTCTTCTCCCACTTCTTGTTGATTCCCCTTTGTCGTATTATCATATTATGTTCCTTCTTTTGTGTTTTCTTTCTTCTTTATTCACCGTTTGCCTCTTCCCTTTCTTTAACCTTTTTCCTTGCCTAGTCTCTCTCTCTCTCTCTCTCTCTCTCTCTCTCTCTCTCTCTCTCTCTCTCTCTCTCTCTCTCTCTCTCTCTCTCTCTCCTTCCCCTTCCTTTTCACTCCCTTATTTTCCTCTTTCTGCCCCTCTTACTCTTCTCATCCAATCTCCCTCTTCTCTTCTTTGTCATTGGTCCCTCCCCCCTTCTTCCTTTGTTGCCAGTCCACTGTCCTTTTTTACTCTCTCTCTCTCTCTCTCTCTCTCTCTCTCTCTCTCTCTCTCTCTCTCTCTCTCTCTCTCTCTCTCTCTCTCTCTCTCTCTCTCTCTTTTATTTTCACCCCCTCCGTCATATATCCAATCCTGTCCCCCATTTCTCCTTCTTTCTTTCTCTCTCTCTCCCTCTCTCCATTTCTTCCCTTCTCTTTCTCTTTCCAATTCATCTCTTCCCCCCTCACTCTTCCCCTCTTAACCTTATTCATCCCTCTCTCGACTTTCCCTCTCTTCTCCTTCTTTTTCCCTCCTTTCCTTTCTCATCCCTCCCTATCCTCTTTACCCACTCTTCTTCTCCCTCTCCCTTTCCCTCTCTCCTTCCTCCCAACCCTATCAATCCCTCTTGCCTACCCTTCCCTCTCACTCTCACTCTTCTCCCCCACTCCACCCCACCCCCTCTCGCCGGCCCCACAGTGTCTCGACACACCCTCTCGTTTAGTGTTTTTGTCTCGTGTATTGATTCTTTAGAGAGAGAGAGAGACCCTCGTGTCTCCTGTCCTCGTGGTAGCGTGTGGTTGTCCTCGTGGTCGTGGTGGTAGTGTGTGGTGTCCTCGTGGCCGTGACCTCTCTCTCTCTCTCTCTCTCTCTCTCTCTCTCTCTCTCTCTCTCTCTCTCTCTCTCTCTCTCTCTCTCAATCGTTTTTCACAATTCATTAACTCGCTTCATTTCTCTTTTCTCCCCCCTCCCTCTTCCCCGCTTCATCCCTCTCCTCCTCTTCCTATTGTCACTTATTCCTCCATCCTTCCTATTTCACTAGTCCCATCTTTATTCCTTATCTTCCTCATGCATCCTCATTCGTGCCTTAATGCACTTGAATACTCCAAGATTCATTTCCACACTACCCTCACTCCCACTCCTTCACTCTCTCACTCCCTCTCCTTCACTCTCTCACTCCCACTCCTTCACTCCCACTCCTTCACTCTCTCACTCCCACTCCTTCACTCTCTCACTCCCACTCCTTCACTCTCTCACTCCCACTCTTTCATTCTCTCACTCCCACTCCTTCACTCTCTCACTCCCACTCCTTCACTCTCTCACTCCCTCTCCTTCACTCTCTCACTCCCACTCCTTCACTCTCTCACTCCCTCTCCTTCACTCTCTCACTCCCACTCCTTCACTCTCTCACTCCCACTCCTTCACTCTCTCACTCCCAATCCTTCACTCTCTCACTCCCAATCCTTCACTCTCTCACTCCCACTCCTTCACTCTCTCACTCCCACTCCTTCACTCTCTCACTCCCACTCCTTCACTCTCTCACTCCCACTCCTTCAATCTCTCACTCCCTCGCCTTCACTCTCTCACTCCCACTCCTTCACTCTCTCACTCCCACTCCTTCACTCTCTCACTCCCACTCCTTCACTCTCTCAGTCCTTCACTCTCTCACTCCCACTCTTTCACTCCCACTCCTTCACTCTCTCACTCCCTCTCCTTCACTCTCTCACTCCCACTCCTTCACTCTCTCACTCCCTCTCCTTCACTCTCTCACTCCCACTCCTTCACTCTCTCACTCCCTCTCCTTCACTCTCTCACTCCCACTCCTTCACTCTCTCACTCCCACTCCTTCACTCTCTCACTCCCAATCCTTCACTCTCTCACTCCCAATCCTTCACTCTCTCACTCCCACTCCTTCACTCTCTCACTCCCACTCCTTCACTCTCTCACTCCCACTCCTTCACTCTCTCACTCCCACTCCTTCAATCTCTCACTCCCTCTCCTTCACTCTCTCACTCCCACTCCTTCACTCTCTCACTCCCTCTCCTTCACTCTCTCACTCCCACTCCTTCACTCTCTCACTCCCACTCCTTCACTCTCTCACTCCCACTCCTTCACTCTCTCACTCCCAATCCTTCACTCTCTCACTCCCAATCCTTCACTCTCTCACTCCCACTCTTTCATTCTCTCACTCCCACTCCTTCACTCTCTCACTCCCACTCCTTCACTCTCTCACTCCCTCTCCTTCACTCTCTCACTCCCACTCCTTCACTCTCTCACTCCCTCTCCTTCACTCTCTCACTCCCACTCCTTCACTCTCTCACTCCCACTCCTTCAATCTCTCACTCCCTCGCCTTCACTCTCTCACTCCCAGTCCTTCACTCTCTCACTCCCACTCTTTCACTCCCACTCCTTCACTCTTTCACTCCCACTCCTTCACTCCCACTCCTTCACTCTCACTCCCACTCCTTCACTCCCACTCCTTCAATCTCTCACTCCCACTCCGTCACTCTCTCTTACTCACTCCTCCTCCCCCTCCTTCTTCACACCTTCCTCCTTCTCCTCTTCCCCCTCCTCCCCTTCCACAGTTACCTCCTCCTCCTTCTCCTCCTCACCTTCCTCCTCCTCCTCCCCCACGCCTACCTTCCTTTTCTTCATTCTCTTATCTCACCTCTCCCACCCCCCCTCCCTCCTTTCCCTTCCTCAGCGAGACGTAAAAAAAAAAAAGGTGAACTTATGTAAACTTGTGTTGGAGAGCGAGGCGGTTCTCACTTCACCGCCTCCCAGTGTATATATACTTAATTAAATAATAGACGTTTACACCGAGTCGTCTCTCCTCCCACAGCCAAGGGGAAGAAAATGGGTTAAAAAAAGATGAGACAAAATTCGTGTCAGAAGATGGAGGGTTGTGAGGAGGAGGAGGAGGAGGAGGAGGAAGAAAAGGAGGGTGGGGAGGAAGAAAAGGAGGGTGGGGAGGAGGGGGAGGAAGAAAAGGAGGGTGGGGAAGGGGAACAGGAAGAAGAAAAGGAGGTGGAATTGGTGAGGAAGAAGGAATAATGCCAGGTGTACCTAAAGGGGGAATAGTAATGTGAACGTCGAGGAAGAATAAGTCGTTGTGAACGTGGAAAGAGACTGTTGTCTAAGGCTGGTACACACATCAGGTGTGTTGAGGCGCCAAGCAGCCATCAGGGAAGACAGTGAATAACACTCTTAGTTCCCACCACAAATGAGTCAACGTGTAGTGGTATTCGCTGAGGTGTGGTCCATGGGCAAGATACACTGGGAGGTCAGGAAACACATCGTAGCACTAAGTGGACCTTTTTAGAAGATATGAGTTTATTTATACACTAAGTTAAACTACAGTTCCTGGAGATGTTTTTGTAATACTGTATTTGATTTTGTAAATTTGGGTCGTGATAATTGTGTGTCTTTGTATGTGTACACTCGCTACAGGAAGTACTTGCTTGGTGGGATCCGATGTATGTTAAAATGAACACTGACTCCTGTTGTCTGGGTAGGGTTGTCAAAATACTTCGTCTTTTGTGTCATATTGTAAGGAGTATACAGTACATCATCCTTTTATCTACAGTAGGTTAGGTTAGGTTGCATTACATAAAGTTAGATTAGGCTATGTTATGTTAAGGTTAGGTTAGGTTAGGTTAGGTTAGGTTAGGTTTGGTTAGGTTAGGTTAGGTTAGGTTAGCGTAATGGTATGTAATTTAATCTTAAAGTGATATAAGCTGTAGGCGAACCGCGAGGTGATCTGAAATAGCGAAGAAATTCTCGACAAATGTGAAATATGAATATAGTGTTTCTCGTTTTTCTTGACTCAAGGGCTATGGTGGGTGGGGGAGGGGGGGGGATTCAAGGTTGTGTGGGGTTCAGGGCTGCAAGGAAGTTCAGGCATGTGGGGAGGTTCAGGGCTGTGGGGGTACTTGATTTTCCTCATTTGGTCTTTTTCTTATTGTAGCGAAAATATTCTCATTAAAGCATAAATACAATGGGCTGTCGAGTTGCGTGTGTGGAGAGAGAGAGAGAGAGAGAGAGAGAGAGAGAGAGAGAGAGAGAGGTAATGAAGAGGAAGGAATAGAGAAAAAAATATAGAAAAGAGGTAGAGAATAAGAGATAAGAAGAGAAGAATACAACTCAATCGTATGGAGAAAATAATGTCTCTGTCTGTATGTATATCTGTTTGTTTGTCTGTCTGCCTGTCTGTTTGTTTACCTAATGTCTGTCTTTTTGTTTGCCAGTGTTTGTTTACATGTCTGTCTGCCTGTCTGTTTGTTTGCCTAATGTCTGTCTTTTTGTTTGCCAGTGTTTGTTTACATGTCTGTCTGTCTTTTTGTTTGCCAGTGTTTGTTCACATGTCTGTCTGTCTTTTTGTTTGTCTGTCTGTTTATGTCTGTCTGTTTGTCTTTTTATTTGCATGTCTGTGTCTGTTTACCTGTCTGTTTGCCTGTAACCTCGTAAGTTATGGTCGAGACATTCACCACCTTCAGTTTATGTCCAGGTTAAAGTATATTAACTTTTCTCTTTATTTTCAACTTGTGTCATCAATGTTTTTGTTTTTTATCCATCAAGAATTAAATAATACTAATAATTATATAAATGGTAGAATCAATTCACCCTCTGTAAATCACTCGTGACAGTATAGTGTAAATGTGTACGTTATAATTACATTTTATTACAGTAGTATCAAAAATATAATTAAGTTGGTATTATAGCGACTTTGCGTGTCTTTGTGAATTTAAATATTTTAGTGTTTTGTGAAATGAAGATAATATTGCATGTGTGTGAATGGTAGGTAGTGACGGATGATAGTGACGGGGGACATTACTGGTAATTACCGTAATTAATGGTGTTATAATTTTTTTTTTTTTTACACGGAGAATATGTGGATATAATAAGGAAGTGTGTTTTGGTGGGGCGAGGTACACACACACACACACACACACACGGGAGACAGGTACCGGCACAGTCCTCTAAATATGTTCCGGGCTTCGGTGCCACGTGTAAAGGTGAGGAGAAAGGTCACACTCGTTTTTGTTTCACCTGGGAAATATCACAACCATATCTTTGTTTTTTCGTGTGGTTGTTGTGGTCGCTCGCCTCCTCCATCAAAATAATCAACAACAACCTAACCTACCTTAACATAATCTAACCTATTCTAACTTAACCGAGATCAGGTGTCCCCAACCTTAGATCATAACTTTATAATGCCTCACTAACAGTTATCAAACAGAACTGCCATTGTACTACAAAATCCCGCAAATGTTAGTTTAAATAGTATAGGAATGTATCTTATTCGTGTTGAAAGATACGTTTTTAAATGTTGAAACGCTGCAAAAAAATAACAGTTACGGATTTTGACGAGAAATCGTCTGTTCAAGTCAATGTACACAGGGCGCTGAGCTGATGCTGTGATCTTTTACATGACCAGCTGACGGGTTGTTTGGTGGGATATACACGTTGAGTACCCGGTAACATTCTGTACTCTGACCTCTGTGGACTTGGAGTCTGTGGCATCACGCATATTTTTACAAATATGCAATGTCTAACAATTAAGGTGGGATGATCATCAGAATAAAAAGGTTGGATATCCCTGACCTAGCCTAACCTTACCTAATCTAACCTAACTTAACCTTAATATGAGTTAACCAGAACAAACCAAACCTTAACTACATTTCTGTTGATACTCCATCTTGTAGAACGTAAACAAAACTCATTTATACCCGGACAAACACCAAGTAGACCTTCCTCTATCATGTAGCCTTCATCAGATCCGACTTCCTGCTTCGTGCGTCGTGAGAGAGTAACTAGAGAGAGACGCCTCGGTGAATCGATTAGGTGATAACACTTGTCTGATCTCTCCTGGGGTTTTCCTTTGTTGTGAAATATATCGTAATTCTCACGCTTGATCAGAGCCGAGTTGTGATCATCGTCCACCAATTCTATATCTCGTCAGATTTTTAAAAAGATTTATTAAATATAAAGGAAGTGATGTAGTCGTGACCATGATGTAATGTTATCATAGAGTATAGATTAAAGTATAAATTACAGGTATAGGTAACTCTCACGTGGTGACTGAATCATAAAAGTGATACGTCAACACCTGGTAAAACCTCAGTTCCTCGCTGTTCGTTTCTTAGTCTTGTTCTCTAAAAACTCGTGGTGATAAGAGGAAGAGGAGGAGGAGAAGGAAGGGGGGGAAAGACGGGAAGGAGAGAGAGAGAGAGAGAGAGAGGGTGGATACGTGTCTACTGTCAATTGTTAATACTGGCTGGCCATGAAAGCAGTGATGGAAAAGTATTCTGTTGACTGGAGAGAGATGGAATTGCTATGAGTATTCCTTTCATATACTGATGGTTCAATCTCTCTCTCTCTCTCTCTCTCTCTCTCTCTCTCTCTCTCTCTCTCTCTCTCTCTCTGTTATCAGAACCCTTGTGTCACGTTTCCTTCTCCCTCATATTCGTCAACCCTTTTCTCATTTGCCTTACATATCCGGTCGTTGTTATCCACCCGAATTATTCCTCTTCTTGGTGTTCTCTTCTCTTCCTCCCGTCCCTTGTCTTTCATTCTCTCTATGCCCTTTCATCTCTCGCTTTATCCCTTCTCCCTCCCCCGCTTATTCATTTCTCATTTTCTGCCTCTGTGCCTTCTCATCTTTCATTGTTTTATAAGTCTCCTGTTATCTGTCATTTTTTTTTAATTTCATTTTCGTATCTTACTTTCATCTCTCTCTCTCTCTCTCTCTCTCTCTCTCTCTCTCTCTCTCTCTCTCTCTCTCTCTCTCTCTCTCAACATGTAACCTGTGTCGTCATTGTAGTAAGAGTCGAATGTTTACCCCTCCTCTAGGTCCCTCTACCCCCTCTTCTTCCCTCTCTCCTCTTTACCTCTCCTTCTCCTCTCCACTTCCCTCTACCCTTTCCCTACACTCTTGTTCGTCCCCCTATCATGCTTCCCTTTCCCTAAACCTCCCCCTCCCTTCACCACCCCCTTCACCACCCCCCCTCCCTTCACCACCCCCTTCACCACCCCCCCTCCCCTCACCATCCCCCCTCCCCTCACCATCCCCCCTCCCTTCACCATCCCCCCTAACAAAAAATAGTATAAAACTCGCTGTTTCAGGCAAATTAATCACATTACTGGACTATGAATTTATGACAAAATATTCAAGCGTCGCTGTGTCAGGGAAGCGTGTTCAACATTTTAAATACAAGGGGTGACGGTATGTATATATATTGGGTGGTGAATGAACGCGTTATAGTGTGTGTGTGTGTGTGTGTGTGTGTGTGTGTGTGTGTGTGTGTGTGTGTGTGTGTGGGCGGGGGCGTTGTGTTGGTGGGCGGGTAGTGTCTTTAACAGCCTGTAGAATCCTGTAGGAGCCTGGAGAAGCCTAAGAAAGCTTGTAGGAACCTAGGAGAGTCGAGAGGAACTCAAGAGAGCCTGGACGATCCTAGGAGAATCTGGAGAAGTCTAGAGGCATCTGGGGTAGCTTAGGATAGCCTGTTAGAGCCTCTAGGAGCCTAGGAGAGCCTGCAGGAGCCTTGGGATGGGCGAGGCAGCGGCGTGTGTGAGGTGAGGCGACACGGGAGATTCATGATGTAATTACTGAAGGATTAAATGTACAGTGCCTGCCCCCCCCCCCCCTCCCCCCTCTCTCTTCCCAGGGCCTCCAAGGTCTCGTGGCCTCTTTCTCTCTCTTCCTTTCTTTCTTTCTCTTTCTCTGTCTCTCTCTCTCTCTCTCTCCATAAATCAGAAGATAAAGACATGGATAAGACTAGTAATTTATATAGCTCTATCCCTCTTGTTTTTGGTTCCTCTCTGTGTCCTGAAGGAGAGACTTAGAAGATTATATTCGATTTGTCCGTCCGTCCGTCCGTTTATCTGTATGTCCGTTCGTCCGTGCGTCTGGGAGCTGTCAACTTGATAATTCGAGTAAATATGGATGGATTCTCACTAAATTTGGATTACTGACACATCAATAATAAAATCTGAGGCGAGTTTGATTATCAGCATTGGTTGTTATTACTCACCAGAGTTGTGGTGTCCTGGACCGTGTTGTAGTGTCTTGGGCCGTATTGTATTGTCTTGGGCCGTGTTGTAGTGTCTTGAGCCGTGTTGTAGTGTCTTGGGCCGTGTTGTAGTGTCCTGGGCCGTGTTGCAGTGTCCTCGGCCGTGTTGTAGTGTCTTGGGCCGTGTTGTAGTGTCTTAGGCCGTGTTGTAGTGTCTTGGGCCGTGTTGTAGTGTCTTGGGCCGTGTTGTAGTGTCTTGGACCGTGTTGTAGTGTCCTGGGCCGTGTTGTAGTGTCTTGGACCGTGTTGTAGTGTCCTGGGCCGTGTTGTAGTGTCTTGGACCGTGTTGTAGTGTCCTGGGCCGTGTTGTAGTGTCCTGGGCCGTGTTGTAGTGTCCTGGCCGTGTTGCAGTGTCTTGGGCCGTGTTGTAGTGTCCTGGCCGTGTTGCAGTGTCTTGGGCCGTGTTGTAGTGTCCTGGCCGTGTTGTAGTGTCCTGGCCGTGTTGTAGTGTCCTGGCCGTGTTGTAGTGTCCTGGGCCGTGTTGTAGTGTCTTGGGCCGTGTTGTAGTGTCTTGGGCCGTGTTGTGGTTTTGACTCTTTAACAGCTGTTGTACTTTATTTTATTTTATTATTTAAGTCTTTTTGAATAATTGAGTACAGCATTTTATTGAGTCACCTGTGAGCTAGAGACACCTGGTTATCAATTCTGAGTTCTTAGGTAACCTGTATATACGTATTGTGAAAGCGTGTCTAAACTTTACCTACATTTTTTTTTTTTTTTTGCGCTTTTTTAACTCGTCAACTGTAGATCTTGCCCATAGGGTTTCATACTCGTATAACAGTGACCTAACTCCTTGTGGGTAGTCGAACAATAGGGAGGAGGAATTTAAGCCTTATCATCCCTAAACATGACCCTAACATATCCCCGGTGGTGTCAGGTCTTGTTAGTTCGTGTCTTACAATGGCTGTGGTCTTCTGCCGTAGTTAAAGAAAGTGAGGTGGTCTGTGTGAGGTCCGGAGGGAAGATATAGCTAGTTAGCGAAATAGAAAGAGAGCCGTTGTTAGTATGAGCTGGTAAGATGAGAGAGATACTATGTGGACTGGGAGGAAATAGGATGGGGGTGGAGGGGAAGAATGTCCAGTGTGTTGGAATGGAAGAGGAATAGGAACTGGTGGGGCGGGTGGTAGAATGGGATGGCTGGCTAGAGATAGGAAAAGTCAAAGGGAAAAGTCGGTGTTTAAGGAACGAGAGGCGCAGACAGACAGACAGACAGACAGACAGAGGAAGCCATAGATCCGGAGAGAGAGAGAGAGAGAGAGAGAGAGAGAGAGAGAGAGAGAGAGAGAGGGGGGGGGGGGCTGTGTTTGCTAGGTACACAACTATACCCAGGTTTAAAAACTCATTAAAGACGCTAAACAGAATCTCTCATCCAAGTCGCCTTAGCGTGGGTGGGCGAGGAGACAAGGGGTCACACATTACTTTGATACTTAAACGACCCCGAAACCCGGCACTGAGGAGGATTCGAACCCTTGGACGTAGGAGGATTCGAGCTCTGAAGGCATCCACTTCCACGAACACTACATCCCACTCCCACATACCCTACATCCCACTTACACACACACACACAAACACACACACACACACACACACCACATTCCACTTCCCACACACCACACACTCCACCCACATACTCCATCCACACATCTCTCACTCCAACCACACCAGCCGCATCCTCTCTCTCTCTCTCTCTCTCACATAACATAGGTCACTTTCGATGCCAAACTGTAATTCTTGATTCTCCTAACTTGATTTGCGTACACCCACTCGAACCCCTTTATCTCCTGTCGTCCTGTCCCCCTGCGCCACTTCCCGTCTCTCTCTCTCTCTCTCTCTCTCTCTCTCTCTCTCTCTCTCTCTCTCTCTCTCTCTCTCTCTCTCTCTCTCTCATGCCAGAACTGTTAATCATATTGCCGCTTCCCCCTCATGTTCACACTACCACTATCCCTCTCTCCCACACCCCTTCCTCCCCCCTTCCACACCCCTTCCTCCCCCCTTCCACACCCCTTCTTTCTCTCTCTCTCACACCCCTTCCTCCTTCCTCTTCCACTCTCCCACACAATTTCCTCCTGCCCCCTTCCTCCCACACTTCCTCCTCCTTCCTCCCGTCGCAGCTGGGGAGACAATGAGATACGCCAGAAAACCTCCCTGGGGAGCTCCACACCTCCCCAGTAATTACAGTCGCATAACCTCGTCGCAGAGGTGACCGTCTTCACTCTCCTCCTGGTGACCTCTCCAGCCTCTTGTCTTGGTGATTCTGTCCTCTGGTTACCTCTCAGGCTCACCATTACTCCAATATTGTCTTTGTGAACTTTTATGCATTACTTTTTATCGATGAATAAGACAGAAAGCAATCATACGAACATTACTGTCATGGCTAGTCACCAAGCTCTCCCCCTTGAAATGATAGAGGTTTTATGATACAAGAAAAATATTCGAGGTACCCAGCGCTCAAACAGATAGCACTACCCCTTGTCTTGGTGATCACTTTCTGTCGATGCCCTCACCAGTGTCACAACAACAGAACAACAGCACCATGCCTTATCCTAACCTAACCTAACCTAACCTAACATCTGTATAACGACAACTCTGTACTAATCCTTTTTCTGGTGTCTATTTTCTCTTTCCCACAACAAACCAACACCACTATCACCATAACCCTTTGTCTTGGTGACCACTATCTCTCGGCATGTCCTCCCCTGTGTCAAGACAACCAGGCATCAGCACTATTTCTCATGGTGAACGGTGAGAGAGCGAGTCCTTCGTCAAGTGATATTACCCAGGCTGTGAGCTGTCACCTGGCCATTCGTCACCTTGTGGGTTGAGAGTCACCAAGAATTGTAACTTGAAAATGTATATTCTTAGATGGCAATATGAGAGAACGCGTTTAGGTAAGGGAGAATGTCAGTGCAGTTTCAATGTCATCTTTGTGTTTGCTGGTCTGGGAGTCTACAATAATCGACTATTGAATAAGAAGAGGCAACTCATCACGGTAGAGTCTCAGTGTATAATTGACGTCATTAAGGCTCTCATTTAAGTTCTTGTTAGCCTGTTGTAGATGCTCTTCATTAACATAGATGAAACAAACGTGAAAATAAAGAACTCAGTTGCCAAAACCCACAGTCCAGGTTTGCCAATATTTATTGGGAACCCTTGACCCTGACTACAATCAGGGCCATCTTTATTAAAGATAAAAAAGTCATCGTTATCAAATACCATGGAAATTGTTGTAAAAAACCAAGACAATTGTTGTGACCAACCGTGACAGCCGTTGTTAAAAAAATCAATAAGTGAAGAAAAAACATCGTTATTAAAAACCATTATTGGAAACAAGGTTCATAATGTAACAACCCAAGACCAAACACTATTAAGCCACCACACTAATCCTGACAGACCAGTTATGTTAACACCCAGCACCAGGTCATCTTAGGTCTTTGTGCCCATAAGCTAAACTCGGACTCTGTCATTTTAGTCCATCTATCAAAATTCTCCACCGATTCATTTACATAAAGTTACTATTAAGGTTATTTTAGGTCAGTCCTTCTTAATCTGACCAATCAATGAGGTGTATCCTGCACTGACGTCACGGCTGGAGGTCACTGTAATTACTTAGTAGAGGAAAGAGAGAAATATCTTGCTACAGGTAAGTCACTTGAAGACGCTTCCCGGAAATGACGTCTTGAAAGTTACAAATCCAGATGTTTTTAGTTAGTAAATAACAACAAAAATATATGCTAATAATATACAAGGAAAATTCTGTTTTTTTCAGGATGGGAAAAGAGGAAACTATTTATACCGTCTCCTTCATTAAGACAAAATGACTGTTTACTCGATGCTATTGATAGTTAAAACAGACGATAAAGACAGCCAGACATACACACACACACACATACAAAAATGATTGATTATATATACATTCGGAAAAAAAAACTGTAGTCTTTAATATTCATTTAAGTAAACCAAGAATCAATTTATTTTTAGGAAACATAAAAGAGAAAAATACGCCTTTACGACAGACACGTAAACAAATGTAATCGAACAAAAAATCAGTGATAATTGAAGCAAAAAACAAATACAAACTTTTTTGAGATGTAACACACACACACACACACACACACACACACACACACTACGATACAGCTTTGATACACTACAGCTTTGATACAATGATCTGAATTATTAAGGATGTCACCTAGGTTGGTAAGCTTTGAGGTGACTAAAGAGGCCGATACTGGACCGGCAGGGTCGATCATAGATGTTGCACGTGTGGAGGGCTACATCTAGTGCGGGAGGGGCTGTGGCAGCGTCTTTCCGGCGTTGGCGTTTGTCTGCCTCGTTATGCAGTCGAGCTAACTTGAAAGTATTGACATCTTTTTGTGTGGTGCTCCTCCAAGCGTTATGGTGTGGCGTAATCGTCTCCCAGGTGAGGGGGTCGATTTGGCACTTTTTCAGGTTTGCCTAAGACTATCCTCACACACACACACACAGTCTGGGCCGGGGTGATTTATGTAACATGGCCCTCGCTCCAGTTCAAGTTTAAATTCTAATAACAATAACTTACGCTGAGGAAGTTTTGCGATTTCTTTTGAACGTTTCTCCTGGAAAATTAAGCTGTCATGCAGAAGAGGAGAACCGAGAATAAAGTGAAATATCTCAAGCCAGCCAGCGAGGTTTATTGTTGTCTAAGAGTTAAACTGTGAAACTGTCTTGATGTTTACCAAGTACGGCAACTCTGGTGAAATACTGTGTGTGTGTGGGGGGGGGGGGGAAGTAGAGAGGGCTTGGTGCTTGTGTGTGGGTGTGTGAGGGGGGGGGGGTGTGGGTGGGAAGTAGAGAGGGCTTGGTGCTTGTATGTGTGTGTGGGTGTGTTTGTATGTGTGTGTGTCGTGCTAAATAGGGATAAATGCGGAATATCTCTTTTTTTTTCTTTTTTTACCGAGGTGTTGTGTGTAAAATAAGTAATGGAAGTCCTTATATTATGATTCCAAGGATCTGGTCAGCAAAAACTCCTGACTGTTTGCCTTCTGGTGACGTCATTACTCACGTGTTTTCTGGTGGTAACTGATATTCACATTTTTTGCCGAATTTACTCCTGCAAAATCTTAAATTATTTTACCCAAACCTTTTGTTTTTTTAGCGAAGTTTATTGACTACAAAAGATCAAGTGTACCACCATAGTGCACGTTCCTAAAAGATTTGCTGAGAAGACCCCTAGAGCCATATGGGGACTGGATACATCTACCTAAAGATATAAAACAACAAAATGCATCAGGAATGGGGACCTCCTTCAGATTTCCGGCCCTTTTGAAACACTTGGCGTTAGTTTTATTATTTTTTTGCTCTTTTACCCTTTTAAGACCTCCATCATCAGTCCTGCCCCTTTTGAGACCTTATTATAATTCTTGCCCTTAAGGACTTATTTCTTAATTAATATTGTCTTCGAGAGATTATTATTGTCCATCATTCACGCCCTGAGAGACTACTGTATAAGGTCATCATTATTCTTACCTTATATATAAGAAGGGAATCTAAAGTCCCTAACATTCACCCATATTTAAGACGCCCTAAAGCCAATTCTTATTTTAGTTACCCTCTTCAGGGCCAACACAAGTGCTATATCACATATTTGCTGGATTGAAGTTTACAGCTTCACACATTGCCTTGCCTGGCTTACCAGGAATACCTCATTTGGGTTTGTCTGATCTTAAGTATGTAAAATTCATTTTATTAACTAAACATCATTATATCTATTTTTTTCATAATTTCACAGAATGATAAATTTTACCGTCATCCCGCAGGCCACACCTGACCATACCAAGGGCCACCTTTGGCCCGCGGGCCATGAGTTTGACACCCCTGCCTTAAAGGATATATCGGAATTATTTATCGTATTAGCTTTCTGGATTCCTATATAAGACATTGGAGGATCATATTTAGAAATCCTTTACCCAGACTGTACAGTACATAGAACACCCTATTGTATCCACTTAGCCTCTGGGAATCCTACATAAAATATCCTAACTAACACGAACAAATAAGTATAGTAATCCTCTATTCCTACCAACTTTCTGGGATCCTATATAAGACATCCTAAAGGAATATGGTGCTGCAGTTTAGTATGCGGTCTACCGGGCAGGAGTTGGTGTACCAGGATATTTGCACTGTAGTAAGCGGTCTACCTAAGGTCCATTAACTGTAAATGATCAGGGGTAATCCTCGCCACCATGGTCACAGCTGATAACGTCATTAATACCTGACCTGAACACCGTGGAATATAAAACGGAGAACACGAGGACAATAATTAGTATCGTTCAAATGAAGACTATCAGTGTCGATTTTGTTAATGCTACTGAAAATGTTGCTGAAAGATTTCTTCCTTTACCTAACCTAACCTAACCTTACCTAACCTTACCTAACCTAACCTAACCTAACCTAACCTAACAACAAACACAATAATAAACTGTACGCTATAGTGTAAATATATCAGTAGACCATATACCATTGTATCACCAGGAATATATTAAGTCATCCTAAACATCATATAACAATCCTTCACTCATATTCAGGCCATCCTAATATGTATAAAGTGAGTCATCAGCCTACTAGCTTCCTGGGGTCCTCAGTTTAAATTTGTCAGCAACACTTGGACCTGTGAAGTTGTGTGAGTCTGTGAGTAAACTGTGTGAACATATCCACCCACCATCGCCTTAACCACCTCGCCTCGCCTCACCTCACCTCGCCTCGCCTCACCTCGCCTCGCCTCGCCTCACCTCAACTCACTTCTACCTGCTGGTGAATGTTAACACAAACTTACCTACTCGGGGAAATTTCTTCTTTTATATGATACTTGTTTTATTTGAAGGCATAGTGTGTGTGTGTTTGTGTGTGTGTGTGTGTGTGTGTGTTTTAGTGCCTCTCTTATCTGAAAAATATGTTTGTTTTTTTTTGCTTCAAATTATACTGTTTTTTTATTACATTACAATTATTTACGTGTCTGTCGTAATGCTATATTTTTCCTCCGTTATGTGTCCTCAAAAAATAGATTAATTATTTTTTGTTAAACTTTAAGAAATACTGAAGATTATGTTTATTAATTCTAAAGTATATATAATCGATTATTTTAGTATGTATATGTGTATCTTTCTTTATCGTGTGTTTTAATTATCATTTGTATCATGCAGACTTACTAATTTTGTCTTAATTAAGAAAAAGGTATAAATAGTTTCCTCTTTTCCCATCCTGAAAAAAAGCAGAATTTTCCTTGTATATTATTGGCATATATTTTTGTTGTTGTTTACTAACTAAAAACATCTGGATTTGTAACTTTCATGACGTCATTTCCGGGAAGCGTCTTCAAGTGACTTACCTGTAGCAAGATATTTCTCTCTTTCCTCTACTAAGTAATTACAGTGACCTCCAGCCGTGACGTCAGTGCAGGATACACCTCATTGATTGGTCAGATTAAGAAGGACTGACCTAAAATAACCTTAATAGTAACTTTATGTAAATGAATCGGTGGAGAATTTTGATAGATGGACTAAAATGACAGAGTCCGAGTTTAGCTTATGGGCACAATGACCTAAGATGACCTGGTGCTGGGTGTTAACATAACTGGTCTGTCAGGATTAGTGTGGTGGCTTAATAGTGTTTGGTCTTGGGTTGTTACATTATGAACCTTGTTTCCAATAATAGTTTTTGATAACGATGTTTTTTCTTCAAGTATTGATTTTTTTAACAACGGCTGTCACGGTTGGTCACAATACTTGTCTTGGATTTTTTACATCAATTTCCATGGTATTTGATAAAGATGACTTTTTTTTTAATAAAGGTGGCCCTGATTATTAGTAACCCTGGGTAATGGCAGCTGAGTTCTTGTTTTTTATCAGTACTGTACCCTGGGTCTTGAGATATCTGGGCCGTGGTTTTTGGTAACAATAGGTCCAAGTTTTCGGCCCCGGTTTATGGCAATAGTGGTCCCCGGTTTGGGCAACAATGGGCTACGGTTTTTTGTAACAAATGAGCCCAGTTTTTTTTTTTTTTTTTTTTTTTTGTCGCGGGTACGGGCAACAATGGGCCCTTGTTTTTGCCAATAATAAGCCCCTGGTTATTGCAGGTTGGCCTCGGTTAGCAACTGGGCCCCGGTTTTTGTCAACAATGAACCTCTGTTTTTGGCAGGCCCCAATAAGGCAATAATGAGCCATAGATTTTTGACAAGTGGGCTTCGGTTTTTAGTAATAATAGGTCCCGGTTTTGGACACATGGGCCCAAGTAAGACAGCAATGAGCCCCGGCTTTTGGCATATGGGTCTCAGTTTTTAGCAAGTGGGCCCCGGTTTTTGGCAGGTGGGCCCCGGTAATGTAGTCCTCTGCTGCCCCTCCACGCAAGGTCGTTTATCTTGCCGTCTCGTCACTGATTTATTACTTAGGAAAACACTCGATCATCGGCGGTATATCTTTGTCTTCCCCCCGCCGCCTGAAACGCTGAAAACCTCCCCTGAAACACACAAAACCTCCCCTGAAACACACAAAACGTTCCCTGAAACACACAAAACGTTCCCTGAAACACACAAAACGTTCCCTGAAACACACAAAACGTCCCCTGAAACACACCACAAACGTTCCCTGAAACACATAAAAACGTTGCCTGAAACACGGAAAACAATTCCTGAATTACACAAAAATCGTTATCTGAAACATTTGTACCAATCGTATTTCTGAACGTTTTTGCGGAGGTTCTTCTTGATGATGAGAAAACGTTCTGAAGCTCACCGAAAATTTAATATGAAATTTTATGTAATTTTGTGTTTATTATTTAGTGTCACTGAATTTTTGTTAGTTTATCATTTTTTTTTTTTTTAGTTTATCACGGATTTTATTTAATTTACAACAGATTTTTTAAGTAATCACAGATTTTTGTAATCTACCACAAAAGTCTTAGTCTACATTACTAGGATTTTGGGGGGTCCAACCCAGCTCTCCCTTAGTCTGTCGCAGATTTCCTTTTAGCCGATCACAGATTTTTTTTTAGTCTTTCATTTTTTTTAGGTGAACGAATTTTGTTTTTCGCTCATCAAGGATATTTCCTTTAGATAAATATAATTTTTTTTTAATCGACGATAGATTTATTCAGCCTTTCACAGATTCTTTCATGTCATACTGTAGCAGATTTTCATTTTAACCAACACCGACATCAAGGTGGGGAAAGTATGTTGGCTACGACACTAATACTCAAAGGTCAAGGGCCAACTGTGGTCATCCTCACCGGGAAATTTATTTTTCTGTGAGTTTTCCTGCATTTTCTTCTCTTCCCATTTTCTTTAGGGAAGACTATGAAAGATGAGACTCGGTTGGGTGTTTTTCAGACTAAGGGTTTGTCGTGTGAGTGAGTGAGTGAGTGAGTGTACTTGGTAAATATGTGTTTAAAATTATAAGTTGACATTGTTAGTAGAAAAAAAAAGTGATAATCAATTTCAATTTCAATTGTTTATTCCTTGATAGAGGAAGCGGGATCCTAGTGCTGTCACTAGGTACCCCTGTACAATGACACCAGAAGCATCTGGCAAGTGTGACAAGTATATACAGTATAAATATTATAAAGGGGCTTACTAAAGCCTAAGGAAGGAAGGATATTCCTTTAACACATAATCAATATTATTTACAAAATATCTGGCCATTATGGGGAGGATCACTGTGTCTCCGTCAGGGGGTTAGTGATAATCCTCTATTTTTATTCATTTTTATTTATTATTATTATTGTTATTTAGATTCAATGATGACCCCACGAGTTGTTATTTTTGAGGGGAGGTTCAAGAGGTCAAAGGTCAAAGGTGAGTTTCCAAAGATAGACCCTCTAAACCAACCCACAGCATCTATCTTTGCCCCTTGGAAATAAAATTAACTTTGTTATTTTATTCTTACAAGTTTGTCGCGTCGCTATTAAATAATTTCACCGGAACCAAAAGATGAAGTTGTTAGCGGTAACGAGTATCTACGAAGGCAGAGATAATGAGGTAGTTCGCGTGTTCATCCTGGTGATTACTGGATCTAGGTGGTGTAGTGGGTCGTTTGTGTGTCTCCTCCCCAGTCGTCTTGATGTTTTGTGGTATATATATATTTTTTTTCTGTGTCTGTCTGTGTTTTTGTCACCGTCCCCTTGTTGGTCTGTCTGTCTGTTTGTGTTTATGTCTGTTTTTGTCTGTCTCCTTGTCGGCCTCTCTGTCTGTGTCTTTATTACCCACAACAGTTATTACCCACAACCATTAATACCCACAACCATTAATACCCACAACCATTATTACTCACAACCACTATTACCCACAGCAGTTATTACCCACAACCACTATTACCCACAACCACTAATACCCACAACCACTATTACCCACAACCATTAATACCCACAACCCCTATTACCCACAACAACTAATACCCACAACCATTATTACTCACAACCACTATTACCCACAACCACTATTACCCACAACCACTATTACCCACAACAAGTATCACCCACAACAATACTGTCACCTAGTAAATATTGACCTCATAAGTGACCAGGTAATTGGACAGTATATCTCGCCCTGGTCTTGAGTTCAGTCAATTGGGTGATACGAGATAAAACTTAACCCGTAGCTGATAATGGAGTTTAGTGACTCTGAGTTAATCTGGAAGGGAGGCTTTGTGTAGTGTGGAAGGGGAGGTTTAACTCGACCCCTCCTTCCCTCTCGGATTACCATATTTAAGGAAGGTGACAGTGGGAAAGGGTGAGAGGGATGATGATGATGGTGGTGAGTGTGAGGGGAAGATGGTGAGAGGGAGTGGGTGGTGGTGGGTGGGGGAGATGTGAGTGGTGGTGGGTCAGTCAGTCAATCAGTCAGTCATGTATATAGCTGCCGGTGTTACAAAATAAGTAGTAACGTAAAAAACATTAACTTTTTTTCTCACATAAGGTATGTAACTAAAGAGTGTGTAACAAGCCCTTATATTATTATCTAAGTGTGTTGAATTTTTGTGAAAGAGTGAATTTGTTTTTGGGTTAGTATTTGTGTTACCATCATCATCAGCAACACGCTCAGACCATTATAGTGATGATTGTGTTACATTTATAATCTACGTGAGGATAAAACAACACTGGTCAACACTTTATGGTTCATTCTTGTGTTTATTAATTGTTTGTATTTCATCAACCTCAGCACAACTAGACATGATGATTATCTTCCGTATCAACTTTTATTTCTTCTTTAATATTGTACAGTCACCTCACAAGTCCTTTCGCCTCTCCTCCTGAACCACGAACCACAAGATTCAGAGTCGTGAACCCAAAGCACTAGACACTGATGTATTATTCTGTCCATAAAAGCTTCGGATTCACGACTCTGAATCTCGGGGTTCGTGGTTCAGGAGGAGAGGCGACAGGACTTATGGGTGACTGCCTATTTATCATCATCTTATTACAGAAGGATTAATGCTGTTGCTGATGGAAACTGTCTCATATCATCGTTTTCTTTAACAGCCGAAAAACCCTGTGTTATTATCGCACGAACCGTTACCATGGCAATACTTGGTACATTTTCGCGCGATTTGCACCAGAAATCTTCATATGAGGTTCGTTTTATGTTGACCGGACCTGTTAAGTTTGGTGCAAATCCTCAAACTCATTGTTAAGTTACTTTGGGGACACACGGACAGACACATATATACAGGACATAAAACAAATACCCCGTCCTGCAGTAAGGGGCAGGATAATAAACGAAAAATTACATTAATTTACGTATGTACAGTCAAATACAAAAGTTGTGTCTTGAAAATTGGTGAAAACTTTTGGCGAACCATTCAGCGCGCGCTTACTTGTAAAATCGAACAGTTGGATTCAGGCTTGCCAACTGCCAGGGTCATAGTCGTGGTATGGCTTTCAATATGGTTCGTTAGATGTACAGTACAGTACGTGATCATCGGACAGAACGAGGACACGTCTTTTGTCTTTACCCCCCCCCCCCTCCACCCACACACACACACACACACACACGCACGTATGAAAGATGACTCAAATTTCCAATTACTGTCTTGACTAGGGGTGGTCTGGTCGGACAAGATATCCATCAAGCCTGGCTGGTCCCACGGACGAGCCTGGCTGGGTGTTACTGGCTGTTTGTTTGTTTGAAGGTAATTATACTTCTCGGTCTGATCACCCTGGTCTGACCTCTGTCCTTAACTGGGTGACAGTCGAACCCGCCAGTCTAGAAAGTGAGGAATAATGGCTTTGTCAACGCTATGAATCGTCGACTGGGAAAAACAAAAACGAAAAATAACAAAATATATGGAAAACGTAGAAGAAGAGAGGAACGGCGGCTGTCACTCACCACCTGAAAATATTTTATCAGCTGTATGAATTACGTAGATCCTGTCATGTGAGGAAACAAAAAAAGCCAAACTAAAAAAAAAACAAGAAAATAAATGAATCACATAAATGCAAAACACACGAATACATATCCCAAATTCACTTTACCACAAGAGTCTTTAATATTTCCTTAGATGGTATTATGGGTGAAGGATATACTTTTAACAGTCATTATATCTCCATGTCTGTCTTTCACTCCAGCAGTAACAGTCACTCACTCAAGCCTCGTGTTTGGATCGGTCACCTTGAAAGTTTGTGTTTACGTCCAGAACATCTCCCACTGTTAGATAACCTTAAGGGTGTTTAGCCACTCAAGGAAGTACTGCATCTAAGGAGGGCTTAATTAAAAGATACCTGGGTCCTTCCTTCCTTCCTGCCTTCCTCCCTCCCTCTTTATCACAAGTGCTGGCTTTAATCGGTCTCAATTACATATATACATACATATATACATTCATACATATATACATTGAGCTATTGCTTTCTCCATAAAATACATGTTCATATATGTCCTGGTCGTGCCTCCAAACCATCGTCACCAGTCAGCTGTTGCGTTACTCCGGGCTCCTCTGATCTTCCGCACGACTGATGATATTTCACCCAAATGTTCCCTTACCAAATGTCGTCACCACATTTGGCTCCCAGACAATACCTCACAGTCAATTACTACAACATTTACTACCAGAACACCAATTTTGACCCTATTCAAATCCATTTACAATTGGCTAAACCTGATTTCCTATTCCTCAAGGGGTTTGGTGGCTGAGTGGACACATCACTCGCCATCTCTCCTTAGGGTAACTGGTAAAATCTAAGATCCTATCAACATAATCTTTAAATTCTACTCTCCTCACTCTGACAGACTCCCCTACTCACATTGCTGCCAAATACTTCTGCTATGTTTAACGCCTTCGTATATGACACACTCACTGATAATATACGTAATATTTAACACAATCCCAAACCTGAACCGATAATTCTTGGTAATATTAACATCCACAACACACAATGGCTGACGCAGTTTACTCACACTGACCAAGATGATGTGGAAGAGGAGGAGGAAGGGAAGAACCTTATCCCTTCACTTAATCTTACACAACTGGTCAACATTCCCACACGGATCTCTGACATTGCCAAGACACCTCATTGATCTCTTTTCAACTAATCAACCCCAATTCTTACTCTATCGCCGTTTCCTCTCATTTGGTTTCTTCCGGTCATTGCCTCTGCATCCAAGTCTATTCTCACAAAAAAATCGTTCAACGAAAATTTGTAAAAGTGCACAACTGGCATCAGATCATATAGACTGGGATGGAATTCAATATTTCTGTTTCTTTTTCCCTCAATCGTCATTCTCTTCTGGTGATCTCTCTCTCTCTCTCTCTGCTGTACACTGATCGTCAAGGTTGGGTTGGTTGGGTTGAAGGAATTCATACTCACATATTCCCAAAACGCCTCAACTTCCCAGGATAGTTAAATCATTCCTGTAAATAACAAGTAAAATATCTCTAGACTATACAGGTCCAGTTGCATCTGTACAGACACTCAACAACAAACTTCCATAAGATCACAACAAATCAATTATTAAGTTATCCAAAGCCAACTTTTTGCCTAAACCACCAACCAGACTGCACAACAACCCATAATAATAGCAAACTACCCTGGACAACCATTAATGTATTCACCTCCAACATCAGTCTCCATCGATCCATTCCTCCTCTCAACTCACCTGATGGATCTCTGGTTCTCACGAGACCCGTCTACGTTTGACGATGTTTTGTTCTTTAACTCCTGTGAGCGGATTATTTCCTTGTGTGGATCTGGCCTGGAGTAAACAAAATATATGATTAAAACGATAGATATTCATTTTCAAAACTAACAAGGCTCCAGGGACGCACGAGATCCCCAGCTTGGTGTCGAAAAGTATTGTGTTGTGATTTATCTTCTGCCCAAAATCTTCTCATTGTTTCTACATAGTTCAGTTTTCCTTTCTCAGTGTCCTATGCCAGCGTTCATCCGACACCCGACTATAAGTGATAAATTCAACCTAACCTAACCTAACCTAACCTAACCTAACCTAACCTAACCTCAACACTAGCAAAGATATTTTAAATGATAAACAGTACTCGTATTCTCCTGCACATTAAACACAACAACAGTGATCAACAGTATAGCTTCTGTTATAGTCACTTTAACTGTGGATCACGTATCACTCCTCACACACACACAGTCACCCAATTAATAGACTGCATTAGTGAGACCTGTGCAGAAACTCTTAACATTGTCAAGGTATTTAACATTTTTTAGCATTGATTTTTATTGGTACATATGCTATCCTATAACCTTTCTTCATTAACTCCTATGATTATTCTCTTATTTTTAACAAACACGAACAAGCAAAAGGAGATTAGACAAATATCTTCCTTAGGTCGACACACGGTGAAATTGTAAAGCTATTTATTATATTAATCACAAACGCATGAAACCAACTTTATATATTGTGATGGTCATTTTCTTCACCGGAGTATATGAGTGTGTGTAGTGAAGACCTGTTTACCTTACTCGTGTATTGGCCGAGTGAGCTCTACTGCCCCTACTTCACTACTACCTTATTGTACCTGACCATTACCTGTACACAGCCTCACTACCTCCCGTGCTTGCAGACATTGTGTTACCGAGAGCCTACCCCCGAATACCAAACTAGGAATTTGGAATGTCAGATTATGAATAAAAGAATATTTAAGTAAGAGGATTAACGTAAAGTAGTATTAGAGGAGAAGGCCACTGTTATTTTATCTATTTCATTGGTAAAAAATATGTGAAAGATAATTGGTGTTCTTGTAAAGTGAAAATTGTGTAATTGTGTGAAGAGTTTTATTGGTTAAGTTTAATTCTAAGCCAATGAACTTGACAATAATTTAGGGTTATGCGCCAACCAATAACTGCAAGAACAAAGCCTACAGAACCCACTTTTACTTTCACACTGAATAACAATAATTAATAATAAAGTTAATTATAAAACAGATCTGCACATAACTCTAACTTTTATCAGGTTATAAATAAAAATTACAATGTCATTATTATCAGGTGATCAAGTCCCTTAAGCCGAGAGATAAAGCGATAACAACACGATGAAGAGATATCAACACATCCCCCTCCCCCAAGAGCACAAAGCCCACATACCAGGTATTAGTTTCCATCACGGTGCAGCGTGGGATAGGCATCATCCGTACACAGTGGCGAGTTAATCAACTTTACATAGTCAACCAGTAATCTGGTTTGGGCTTAATCTTTATTCAGTTACGAAGCAAATCAATTTCAATTCCAATCCATCCAATCCAACCGGTTTTTTGGGTTGTTTTTTTTTTTAGCTGTATCCCTCAACCAGCCCTTTGTCATGCAGATCATTACAGAATCCCGAAAAATATAAATTGCCGTTTTGAATAATGCATCCATGAGTGACTGTTGCCATTATTAACAGCTACCTGATTGAGTTGTCTTATTGTTTGTTGATGTTTTCTCCCTTACTCTGTCGTTCACAGCCACGAAAGAGAGACGAGAGAGGGTGATAATTGGTGGAATAAAAGTGGAGTTGATTGAGAGGAGAGGGAGGAAAAGAGATGAGAAAAGGTCGTATAATTGGTGGAGTGAGAGCGGTGTAGGCCGAGAGATGGACAAACAGATATGAACTGTCAGGTATGTTGTGATAGATGGAGGAAATGGTAGATATATCGTGGGCACAGATGATCCTCCTTCAGTGAGTGGGCACAGATGGTCCTCCTCCAGTGAGTGGGCACATATGTTCCTCCTCTAGTGAGTGGGCACAGTTGGTCCTCCTCTAGTGAGTGGGCACAGTTGGTCCTCCTGTAGTGAGTGGGCACAGATGTTCCTCCTCTAGTGAGTGGGCACAGATGTTCCTCCTCTAGTGAGTGGGCACAGTTGGTCCTCCTCTAGTGAGTGGGCACAGTTGGTCATCCTCTAGTGAGTGGGCACAGATGGTCCTCCTCCAGTGAGTGGGCACATATGTTCCTCCTCTAGTGAGTAGGCACAGTTGGTCTTCCTTCAATGAGTGGGCAAAGTTGGTCCTCCTCTAGCGAGTGGGCACAGTTGGTCCTCCTTCAGTGAGTGGGCAAAGTTGGTCCTCCTCTAGTGAGTGGGCACAAATAATAAAAGTCAACAGGTTAATGAAGAACACATCTGGGGGAGTCGGTGTACCTGTCTGATCATTGACCTCGTGCTCTATAAAACCTGAAATGTCATCCACCACTTCAGCTCGATCCTGTAAGATAGTAAAGAACCACAAAAGCGAAATTCGTGTGGTAGACCAACTGTATTTTAGAACTTTACTTTAAAACTAATGAAACGTTTGAAACTTGATTTATGGGAAAGTATTCGGTACTCGGTGTGATATGAACCTGAGTGGCATAATTAATATGGTAAAGTTCAGAAAATATTAGTCTGGTAAATTAATATATGGTGGACTATGGACTATTGATAATTATTCGTAGTAGAGGTCAATATATATTTCAGTTTATTAAAGGAATATGAAATTTGTGACGTGGTTTAAATGTATGATCGAAAAATAACATAATGGAGACAGCCTGATAACCATTTGTGTTTGGGGTCCCTCCTTGCTGACTAACAACGTCTGGCGTTAGCTAAGTAAAATATTTAATGTGGCGTCCCCATAATGAAGAGGTAATGATTAAAAAAAATACCTCGTTATTTACTTTCTAATAAATAATATAATTGTTGTTTCATTCCCTCAAGATACCCGAGACACCACGACCATATGTTACACCACGGGGTTAAAAATATAAATAAATGTAAAACTCATGAAGGTGCGTAAAGGCGAGTGTACAGGAAACACTAATGGTAAAATGATAGTCACTCCTGGTCGTTAGTGTGTCTAGTAACGAGAATTTTTAATTGTCTGAAGGAGTGTGTTGAAATTCTAACCCCGTTGCTTGCTCGTCTCTTTCGTCTTTGCCTCAAAACCCAAACTTTTCCTTCTTCTTGGAAGCATGCCTCGGTACAGCCCATCCCGAAGCAGGGTAACCATTTCAATCCCTCTAACAATCGCTCCATTGCCCTAACTTCATCCCTCTCTAAGTTTTTCGAAACTATCTTAAACTCTCATTTTCTCCGTCACCTTGAACGCTTTCTCTTTTGTCGTAGGAGGTTTTCGCCAGGCGAGATCTACTGGTGATCTGCTCTCCTACTGCACCCACCTTTGGTCATCCTGTCTTAGGGATTAGGTGCCCACCGTTTCTCTGTGGATATCGGTTACACTAGAATAACCAGTTATAGTATATTCTCCTTTCCTCACACAGCCAAACTGTGGAACGCTCTGCCTTCTTCTGTGTTTCCATACTCATACAATCTGTCTCACTTCAAAAAGCTGGTTTTCCGGCATCTTCGTGGTGTAGATTAATATATTCTTTTCTTTTCTATTTTTAATTTCTTATAACTTTTATTTTTTCGCCCCCTAGGCCCCGTTGTGGGTCGATGACCTGTGCCCGGGGGTGTTATTCCCCGTAAAAAAAAATAACAATTAGAAAATAGTTGGATATGGGATCACTTGTTGAGGAATGAGGAAAGGGTGATGTACAGTACCTGGCCCCAGTAGAATGTCATATTATGATCCGTCCTACACACTCGCCCAGTCACCGTATCATGAATTATTTCCCCAGGCTCCTGTATAATGGACGGCCCTCACTGGCAGTAAGTCAGGCGTCACCACCCCACTTCTCCCTCTTTAATAATTCTCGCCCCTTTTACCATTAAAAAGACTTTTGTATTGCGCATAAATTTTTGGGCATTTGGAATGCAATATGGCCGTGAAATATTTCTTATATGGTATAGTATATACCTAGGTTTTCATATATATATATATATATATATATATATATATATATATATATATATATATATATATATATATATATATATATATATATGCTGATATGTGTATATATATATATAGATATATATATATATATATGTATGTATGTATGTATGTATGTATGTATGTATGTATGTATGTATGTATGTATGTATGTATATATATATATATATATATATATATATATATATATATATATATATATATATATATATATATTGATAAAATCACACGGGAAAAGGGAAACAACGGAGCACCTTAGCTTTCGTCTTTATTCAAGACATCTTCAGAGGCAACTGGATTACATGGACAGAGAGAGGCTTAAATATACAGGGTGACCTTAAAAACGTGTATATTTAAGCCTCTCTCTGTACTTTCTGCATGCTACTTAGTCACTATTGTTGTTACCTAGTGTATCAAATCATGGGTACTAGATAACGAACTGGTGTTGCTGTTGCTCCTTCCTCAATACTGGTGTCTTGAAGCGTTTTGGTCACAATTAGTCCACCACCACACACGAGGGTCGTGATTTCAGTTACACGCTTCACGGCTCAACTATGTCTCCCTGTGTGTGTGTGTGTGTGTTACTCTCTGAGGTAGGGGTCGGCTAGCGTGCCTTCTCCTCCTCCTTCCGTTATTACCATTTACTCTCATGGTTCGTAATGACGTGTCTCTGAGTCATAGCGTCTTCTAGGTGTGAGTTTTATCTGGTGGACCTAACCTAACCTAACCTAACGTAATCTGACCTTACCTGACCTACTTTTAATCTCTCCAAGCTTAACTTAACCAACCTGACACCTAACCTAACCTACCTTTAGTCTAACTCGGCTTAACCTAAAGCAGCGGTGACTCTCTCGCTCGAAGTCTCTCACTCCGCCTCCCTTCTTCCTCCTCCTACTCCTCTTCTTCCTCTTCTTGTGATTTGTTTATTTATCTGTCATTATATTCGTCTTCCCTGTGTCCTTCTTACTGTTCCCTTTTGTTACTTCCACACTTGTATCACTATTCCCTTTTATCATTTCTCCCACTCGTTTTCCTTCTCCTCCTCCTCTTCCTCCCGTCTCCGTCACTTATCACCATTCCCTTCTATTCACCATTTCCTCCTCTTCATCCTCTTACCCTCATATCACCACCCCCTTCTCCCACACCTCCCATTCATTTATCACCATTTCCTCCGACTCCTCCTGACTCGGTGCCCCCTGGTAGTGTATTAGGCATCAGGCTCACCAAGCAGGCAAGGAATCGTATCCCTCCTGGTCCTACCGCTGTCAGGGTTTATTGATTTGTTGTGAGAGAGAGAGAGAGAGAGAGAGAGATCTATTCCACCTGGTTCAGCTGTAGTTGCTGTATAATAATCAGCTGTTATCAGGGATTTACTGACATAGCTGTTGGTGTTGATGGTAGTGCTGTTATTGAGTCTGTTATTTATGGTGTTATGGTTATTGATACTTTTGTTGTGTGTGTGTGTGTGTCCTATCTTTAAACCACACCCTACACCCTCATTACCTCCACTTTCTTCCCCCTCTCCTCCACATCACCACCCCCCCCCCCCCACTCCCTTCCACACCACACCCACTATCTCCCCTTCACATCCTCTTTCCTTTTTTTTTGTAGGTAAAGGCGGGGTGAAGGAAGATTAGAGGTGGGGGAAGGAAGTTATAGTTCGGAAATTGAAGAAATTTAGGAGGAGGTAAGAGAGGGCGGGCTGACCGCCTAGCTAAGCTAATGGTGTGTTAGGGTTGTGTCATGGGTTAGTTATTGTCTGTCGGTACAGGCACTAGACATCCTACCCTGTCCCATATATGGGTGTTTTGAGGGCCTTATTTCATATTTCGCCGACCCTACTGGCGGATGCTGGTCTAGGGAGGTTGTCTATTGCCTGGCCGTGTAGATCGGGGGCGGTAAAGGACCTTTTGAGATTTGGTAACTTTTTGGGAACCATGTATGGTTGTTGTCGTTATCTGGTGGGAGTCTTTGAAGGAGTTCTTGCTCAGATCGTTCTATCTTTTGCCAGACTCTGCTGGCCAGGGTGTGCAGCTGCTGGTTGATGGGATTCATTCTCAGGTCTCTATGTATCTCGGCTGTGGTTCTGGTGAAGAGGTATCTTTCACCTGTGACGAATCTTAGGGCTTCATTTTGGACCACCTGTAATTTTAATAATTGAGTGGTGCTCATAGTATGAAGAGGTACTGCTGGGTAAGTTGATAATGGTGTGATAAATGATGTCACCAGGCGGAGTTTTATTTTCTCAGGAAGCGCTTTAAAGCTGTTTAGATTTCTCAGCTCTCTTCTTGCCTTTTCCTTCCCGGTGTGGACATGATGCTTTCCTTTCGCTCCTCTTCACACACCACTCCTTCACCCTCCCTTCTATCCCCACTTCCTGCCCACCACACCACACCCCACTCCCCACCCTCCCCACCTCACCCTAATGTTCCCGGGGTTCACTAAGAGAGCGACCCGGGCATACGATGTGGCTTCCTCATACCTGCCCTTTGATGTTTCCAAATGATTTCTTGGTATGCAAATTGACGATAGTGAGGCTATTTGACAGGTAAATGGAAATGATGAAGGTCTCTTGGATTCGATGCGGAAGATAATTGATGATGACTGATGCTAAATAAAACAGGGAAGGAGTGTGGTGATGAGGGAGTAATTGACGATGTGTGATGAGGTGGTGATTGACAGTGTGTGATGGTGATGATGATAATGATGATGACGATGATGATGATGATGACGATGATGATTTGGTAACAACTCTTTACATCAGTTTGTTCATCATATGTTATAGAGAACAGCGTTACTACCGACACAGTAACAATGTATCACCGGTTTGTGTTACGGCAAATAACAGTAACACATTAACATTCGTCATATGAGGTCACCTCACCTAACAATCTAATGTAACAAGGAACTGTAAGTCTAATTGGCCTTAAATCTTAAGGGTCAAAGTATATACTGGACCGCATGTAATAATAGACTCTATCGACCTCGTCTGCTTCTCTTACGATCTGTACAGAATTACAAATAATAACAATAATAATGGAAATGATAAAATAGCCATAATGAAGTGAATAATAATAATAATAATAATAATAATAATAATGATAATAATGATAATGATAATAATAATAATAATAATAAGGTAAAGTACAAAAACAAAGAAAAACATCAGGTATAATACCGCCACAGACAATAATATAAGATTTAAAGCGATAATTCTACTTGGTGGCCAGACCTGTGTTTCAGACCACTAGCTGGTGATTGGACCAACTTCACGAATCGTAAACAAATAGATTTTGATCCTAAAACCCAAAGTTGTTTTCATTAGGGTCAATTAATAGTTTTTGCTTATTATTTATGGAAATGTGAATGTTAAAGTTGAAGGTCAGAGGTCAAGGTCACAGCTAAGGGTCAAAGGTCAGGCATGGTAACGGGTATAGGATGAACAGCTGTGGTCAAAATTACCTGGACACTCGATCATAAATGTAACATCTATTTGTGACTCATAAGTAATTGGTTTATGTGGTAGGAGAACGTGGTTTATAGCTAGTGAACGTGGTTTATAGTTGGTGAACGTCATTTATATTTAGTGAACGGGTTTATAGTTAGTGAATGTGGTTTATAGTTAGGGAACGTGGTTTATATTTAGTGAACGTGGTTTATAGTTAGTGAACGTGGTTTATAGTTAGTGAACGTGTTTTATAGTTAGTGAATGTGGTTTATAGGTAGTGAACGTGTTTTATAGTTAGTGAACGTGGTTTATAGTTAGTGAACGTGGTTTATATTTAGTGAACGCGGTTTATATTTAATGAACGCAGTTTATATATAATGAACGTGGTTTATAGATGGTGAACGTATATAGCAAGTGAACGGGCAGTTGTAATTTTTTATGCAGCTGTGATTTATTATGTAAATACAGCGTGTCGTCTTCTATTCAGTTATTGCATTAATTGACCTAAATAACTCACTCCGGGTAACTGTAATCATCATGTAATTAGTAATTTTTAAGACTTGTAATTATGTTTCACCAAGACAAATGACTGAGTTATGTGTCTGATCGTGTTAATTAACCCCATCCAATCCTAACCGAGCCATTAATATAGAGTTCCAGGCTAATGGGTTCCAATCCTAATGGGTCAGTCCTAATAGGTTTCAGTCCTCCATGCGCCATACCTTATAAACACGAGAACTGGAACCCCATTAGTCAGGTTCCAGCAAGATTGAGCCCCATTGGAACTGAACCCCATTGGAGCTGGGCCCCATTGGAACTGGACCCCATTGGAGCTGGACCCCATTGGAACTGGGCCCCATTGGAACTGGACCCCATTGGAGCTGGACCCCATTGGAGCTGGACCCCATTGGAGCTGGACCCCATTGGAACTGGACCCCATTGGAGCTGGGCCCTATTGGAGCTGGACCCCATTAGTACTGACGCCTAGATGGGACGAGAGATACAGAGGAGACGGTACAGTGTGGTGATGGCAGTACCTGTGTGCCAGCCACCTTTAATATACCCATCAATACCTGTATTAGCCGAGCTGTTTCATATCATGCTAATTAGGGCGTCGCCTCCGTCCTCATGCTGAAACACCTGTGACGTTAGCCCTTTCTTTCTCTGTCTGTCTGTCTGTCTGTCTGTCTGTCTGTCTCGACCAACAGTGACATAACTAGACAGGAGAAAGACAATCCCTAAAAGGCGTTGTGTATTTTTACAGTCTCAAGATGTTAAAATTTAAGATCACAGGTTTTGGAGAAAGAAAAAAAAGTGGCACCTCATGATGTCATTTGGCACCTCCTGACGTCACTTGGTACCTTCTGGAGTCACTTGTCACCTTCTGACGTCATTTGGCACCTCCTGACATCACCTGGCACCTCCTGACGTCATTTGGCACCTCCTGACGTCACTTGGCACCTTCTGGCGTCATTTGGCACCTCCTGACGTCATTTGGCACCTCCTGACGTCAAAAGGACTACTGACGTCACTTGGTATCTCCTGACGTCAGATGACATTTTGATCGAACGTAGTGAAGTTCTTTTGTGGGCTGATGACATCCTCTATCCATTGTACTTCTTCTCTTCCTTCTCCTCCTGTTTTCTGTACCCTCCATTTTACCTCCTCCTCCTCATCTTCCTCTCTTTACTCCCTACTCACCATTCTCCTCCTCCTCCTCTATACATTCTCTTCCTGTCCTTACATCTCTATTCTTCTCAATCTCTTCCCGTATCTCTCTATCCTCCTCCTCCTCCTCCTCCTCCTCCTCCTCCTTTCTTACCTCCTTCCTGCCTCACATCTTCCATCTTCCTGTCCCAATTCTCTCGTCTCTGCTTTATCCTTTCATTCTCCCACTTACATCTCTCACATTTTCTCCTCCACACCATCTCTTCCCGGGTGAGTCCTTGGGAGATGCGGGAGGAGGAGGAGGGGGGGGTGGGTGGGTGACGTGCTTAGGGAAAAGGAGTCTCAGAAGATCCTACGTTAAGATAAAGGACTCTCAGAAGATCCTACGTTAAGATAAAGGACTCTCAGAAGATCCTACGTTAAGATAAAGGACTCTCAGAAGATCCTACGTTAAGATAAAGGACTCTCAGAAGATCCTACGAGAACGTATCTAACTTGCTTACTTGCTATGATAAATAATACTAGGGAAAATGGCTTCAAATTTGCACTGAGACTTGACCATAAGGTAATATATTCCTCCCATCATTACAGTAGTTATAGGGGAATAAAATAACTACCGTATCTTCTTTAACTGTTGGTAAGGGAAAGGATCTAGTTAATGATTTTTTGTGTAATAATAAATTCCTTAACTTATTTAGTGTTTAAAATGAGAAATATTTGAGAATCTTTCTCCAAAAAAACATTAACTATAACTTGGGTTGGATTAGGTTAGGTTAGGTTAGGTTAGGTTAGGTTAATCGTAAGTAAATTTACCTTCTATTACAGGTGAGACAACGCAACTGGCTAATTAACTATCAATAATTCGTACGATGACATTTTACTTCTCAGTAGATGTGTGAGAACTAATCCATGAGCCGTGGACCCTGGACAGTAGACCGTAAACCTTGGACCCTGGACCCTGGACCGTGGACCCTGGATCGTAAACCTTGGACCGTGGACTCTGGACCGTTACTGTGGACCGTAACCGTGGACCTTGGATCGGTTAGGTTAGATTAGGTTAGGTTAGGTTGTTAAATTAGTGTGAGTTTAACTGTTGATGATGGTGTGTTTTAGGTAATTTACTCAAGGCTATTCAAAGTGTACAGGTTCAAGAATGTCGGGATCTCTGTGAGTCATTCAAAGTGTTCGAGGTGTTATGAACCCTGAACAGAGGTGATGTATGCGGCTCGGGGAGAAAGCTTCACTATACCTCAGTCAACCTCTGTCGTCCCTATTCCACTTCTGACGACTCGTTGGCGGAGCTGTTATGGATAATTTTCCTTTAGCACCTCAGAATCGATTGGTATAACAAGACAGTTTCTCTTAACCTGAGGACATATAACGCTCCAGTTAATATTTAGATCCATCCATCAATAATGTGTCGTAACTTAAATGACTTGGTTAGATTCGTTCTGACATCTTTAAAGAATTTTTTTTTTTCGTAGGTCCCTTTGAGAATCCATCTTCAGAGTCGCATCTCAGTGAACCAGTAGGGTGAAAAATACATCGTAGACTCCTTTGAGAATCTTCTTTTTCTCCATTTGTCTTCTTTATCAACTTCTCTCTGTGTATATCTTTCTTGTCTTACCTATTCTCCTCAGTAGTGGTGAGGCATGATAAATATCTCTCTCTCTCTCTCTCTCTCTCTCTCTCTCTCTCTCTCTCTCTCTCTCTCTCTCTCTCTCTCTCTCTCTCTCCACCATCATCAACAGTGAACGCGGCTGCACAGCTGAAAACACTAATTTATTAGGATTTAACTCTACTCGGCCGCATGAACGTTTTAATACCTCAAAATGTATTATGGTCGGGAATGAACGAACGAACGCTCTCAACTCCACCCACGATCCCAGGAGTTATGTGGCGCCATTATGACCGTTGAAATATGGGAACATTTATAAGTTATTATTGTAACGGTGCATGAGACCTTATCCGAGCCAATATTGGGCCATAGTAACGAGAGTAGAAAGTGAAAAAGTGAAAGTTGGTCCCTTAGACATGAACGCCAGTTAGGGATAGTGTCGATAGAGCACACTAAAGTAATCCATGATAGGAAGTAACGTGTTAGGTGGCTTGACATGAGGTATATGATTACGTTTGGCTGTCATCAGTAGGTGGAAGGAAGTCGAATCCTGACATTACAATAACCTGACACAACTTATATAGTAAATGAACGCCCCAAAAAACGTCATTTATGTTGAGAAGGAAGTTTGACGATTATAATGGAAGTAAACACACCTTTGTCGCTTGTGGCCCGGAGTGTATCATATACCTGTTATTAACTAGACTTACCTGGGTGACGTAAGGTTCTGTGATCAACTCAGGTTAGGTTCTACCCAATTAACACTCAACCTGTGCTATACGATAACTTGGAACATGACAACTGGCAGATGTCTGGGGCTCCCGTCTCTTACTGGGCCCCACCTCCCTCGCTCAACCTGGACACGCGGGGAACTGTCACCCCACATACCAAGCGTGTCAACGGTAGGGCTGTCAACGGTAGGGATAACTATAGTTGGGCTGACAATGATAGGGCTAACAACAGTAATTTCACTCATAAACAGGCTAACAGAGACGTCAGACTAACAGAGACGTCAGACTAACAGAGACGTCAAACTAACAGAGACGTCAGACTAACAGACACATTTAAGCTGTATTATATATTAAACATATTTGTAATGTGTTTGTTTCTTTGTTTACAGGTAAGCTGAGTGTTTGTGGTGACGTCACAGAGGCAGGTCAAGGTATAGTGTGTTTGTTGTTGTTGTTGTTTTACAGGAAAGGAGAACTTGCTTATTATTATTATATTATTATTATTATTATTATTATTGCTGTGCTAGGTTAGGTTGTGTCAAGTTAATAGATATCACATTCAGTTTGTGTTAAATCGTGAAGCAACTCACAAATCACATTTAACGTGTGTAAAATATTCAACTTTTTTTTCTTTTTTGATTTTTGGGTCTGATCAAAAGCTCCGAGTTTCAGGCTGTAACACACAAGTAAAAAGTGTAAAATATAAATACACATTTACACAGTTGACTAGTAGAGGGTAATACGTTTAAGCTAAAGTGAAAATATATTATTGTAAAAAAAAAGATGATGCGACCCGTGTGAAGTTTAATACTGATGCTAGTAAATATTATATTGAGAACCCTGTGTAGAAGTCTCTCTCTCTCTCTCTCTCTCTCTCTCTCTCTCTCTCTCTCTCTCTCTCTCTCTCTCTCTCTCTCTCTCTCATATTTGGGAAACTGTATGTGTGTGTGTGTGTGTGTGGCAAGGTACAGCACGACACACTACCTCTAGGGACCAAGGAAGACAGAGATTACAACAACATTTGTTTTACCCTGAGGTTAATTATCTCCGTTTCTGTATTATTGTATTTCCCTGTCATTTATTTACAACACATGGACGGCATCAGTGAGTATTTGTATTGTGTGTGTGTTTGGAGAGTGTGTGTGCTTGTAGTGTGTGTGTGTGTGTTTGAAGAGTGTGTTTGGAGAGTGTGTGTGCTTGTAGTGTGTTTGTGGTGGAGTGTTCGTCTGTATTATTAAATAGAGGAGAGAGAAAATAGTTTTATATTGAAGAGGGACGAACGTTAAGTCTCCTGGAAATGTTGGGAAATGCACGAGTAAAGCAAGTGATCTGTTGAGGAAATGTGGTTGAGAACACGTATGGGGAAATGCAAATGATTTGTTAGAAAATGGCTGGAAAATGTTCTGAAAATATATACGTTGGAGAGATTTTCCGGAACTGTCTAGAAATATGTGTAAAATGTTCTTGAAGTTTTCGAAAAATGTACCCAAAAAGTTCTTGAAATTTACAGTAGTATTTTTGCATCAATAATTGGTCCTGTGATTAATGTATACATATGAGTACCTAATTACTTGCTGAAGTGTGTGTGTGTGTGTGTGTGTGTGTGTGTGTGTTTCTTTGCCTCTGTCTACCCAGCAGTAAATGGGGATCTGGATATGATGGTTTGCCAGTGCAGTTGACAAGTTGTCCGGTGTTCTCGGACTATTCCTTGATATTGGGTCATGCAACTTGTTAACTCAGGGTGTGGTTGTTGTGTTGGCGACAGCTTCTACACCTTAAACAAAATCACGCCTGGGAGGCCCTTGGGCTGGCCATCCTTGTTACACTAAAAGCAACTATTATTATTACATATACTTATAGATATACGTTTGTGTATGTACTGTATGTATGTACTGTATGTATGTATGTATGTATGTATGTATGTACGAAGGCTCATATTCACACATGTGCTCTGAGTCCAAATTGATACATTTATGACATATTTGTTTGTTTTGGTTACTCCAGTAAGGATTAATGAATGCTGAGATTTGCTTCTGTGGAAACTAGTGTTATCAGTCATGACTAACTGGCTGACTAACTCGCCGAAAGAACGTTTTTGACAACAGCCTTTACTAACGCAGTTCACCACCAACTTTTCTTCTTTCTAAATAATTAACCAAATTTCTCTTATCTCATCATTTCTATTCTATTTTTTCCCTTTATTATTTACGTTTATCTTAGTTTATTTGAATTATAACCATCTTTATCAATTTTCATTATTCTAGTATACTGTACATGTTCTCCTCTCCAACACACACACACACACACGTTCAAGATGGCATCAAAATCGTACTGAGACTCAACCTTGATAGGATACTTTACTTAGCGCCAATCAGAGAATAAAATTAGCATATAGAATCTTTTTAATTTCCATTCCAGGATTCTGACCCAATAATTTGAACCTTTTCTCTCAAGTTTCAGTTCCTCTCTATTTTTTTCCCTCCCTCCTTCCGTTTATCTTAGTCTGTGTCTGTTTCTTCGTTTATTGACTCTCCTCTTAACTCCTGTTTACTTTTCTCACAACTTCTCTCTCTCTCTCTCTCTCTGTTATCCTCGTCTTCCAATTCTTCCTACAAGTTATTCTATTTTCTCATGTTACTATCTTTAGCCACTCTCTTTACTTCCTCATTTCTTTGATTTTTTTTGTTATTTACTTTACTTTTCCCTATTATACACCTGTTTATTGTCGTCTTCCTATTCATTTTTTTTATTCTATGTTTTTCTCAGTTACCCAGATTATTATTTTGTTTACATTCTTCCTGCTATCGAATTTGTCTTCTTCTTTCTTTTTTTCTTCTGTTTATCATATTTCTTATTTCCTTATTCTTTCTTTATTATCTCTTGGCTTCTTCTGTCTCCCATTTTCTCTTAGTCTCTTTGTCTATTGGTATTCTCGTTTCATCTTTCCTTTATTTATCTTTATTATGTTTATCCTTTCTTCTTCCTGTTATTTCCTTATTTATTCTCCTACGCTTTCATCCTTTTTTTATATCTCCTCTCTTTCATTATTGCCTTTTCTTTCCTCTTGTCGTATTTCCTCTTTTTCTCCATCTTTATCACGTAATTTTGTTTATTCCCACTTTCTTCGCCTCCTTTCCTCTTTTATGTCTTTCTCTTTTCCTCTTTCCTCTTCCTCCTCCCTATCCCATTCTCCCACGCTCCTTCTCACACTACTCCATCTCACTCCAGTCGGCTGCCATTACTCGGCGTCGCGGCCAGAGCCTCTCCAAACGTCCTTAGATCAAGAGTTCGAAGACGTTGGGATTTCCCCCGAGAGGAGGTCGAGTGGGGGCGGGGGTGGAGGGGGGGGGGGGGGGTGGGAGGTCTTGGCGCCTGTTAATTCACACATAAGTCGCCACACTGCTTTGACGTGGGGAGGGGGGGGGGGGGCAATCGTTTGGTGTTGGAGGCCCCAAATTGACCGCAGTCTTGGGTCATTGTTAGGATCTGGCAGTCCCTAAATTTGACAATAGATTCGTTGTTTAGGTCCATCATCTGGTTTAGAATTACCTAAAAAATGATTAAGGTCTTTTTATACAGTTTCAATTGTTCAACCTGTGCCCCAAATTGGGTCCTATAAGTATTAAGGGTTCAAAACCTGCCCTGAATTGGGTCTTTTATTAGTTTCAGGAGCTGAAGCTTGGTCCTGCCGCCTGGGGTCTTTCTTGGTGTGAGAATTTACAACCGTAGCGCCTATAATAAACATTAGGGCGTATTAGAGGCGAGAACCTTCCTTACGATGTCAGGATCAGCATAAAACTTGATCTAGGATGATAGGATTGGTATAAGAGCTGCCTAGGATGGTACGATTGGCAAAGAAGCTGCCTAGGGTGGTAGGACAGGCATAGGAGCTTCCTGAGATGGTATGATTGGCATAATGGCATAGGAGCTGTCTAGGATGATACGATTAGTGTAGGAGCTGCCTAGAGTGGTATGATTAGTGAAGGAGCTGTCTTAAGATGGTAGGATTGGCAAAGGAGCTATCCTAGGATGATAAGATCAGGTTAGGAGCTGCCTATGATGATATAAGTAGGATCTGCATGAGGCTCATATGATTACTGTAAGAGCTGTACTAGGATTACAGGTTTAACGTCGAAGCCTCCCTCAGGGTATATGGTACACGTAGGAACCATTTGGTGTGATACGATTGGTGTATTAAGCTGCCTACGCGTTGGAGCTAACGTAGGGATGCCTAAGAAGTGCATGATTAATTGTAGAAGGCTTCTAGGATGGCCAAATTAACGTAGGATCCGCTTTAGGATGTTGGGATTAACGAAGGATTCTCCAAGTCATCTTGGGATTAACGTAGAAGCGCTCTGGGGGGTGTTGGGATTATCCTGGGAGCCTCTCTGGGTGCTGGTACCCCCGTTTGGCACAGCTGATGTATCAGGGACTAATGGACGAGGTTGATCGATTAAGATTTGCATATGGGGTCATGGGAGTGCGTGCGTGCGTGCGTGCGTGCGCGCGTGCGTGCGTGCGTGTGTAAAAACACGTTGATGTGTTTACGAGAATGATGTACAATGAATGATGTCTTGTGTTCACTGAATTATTTGTATTTTTCACCATTACCTCGTGTACTGGGCGACGCCTCTAGTCACAAGTGCTCCCTGGCTAGTGATTACTTCAAGGTCTAGTGACTACTCCAAGGGCTAGTGATTACAAGTCCTACCTAACTCCAAAGTTGTACTCTTGTGTCCTATTTGACTCCAACATATATTTTAGTATTCTACCACCTACAAAATGTACCACTATATTCTATCTCTCTCTGAATTAAACTCTCGTTAACAATTCTACATCTGAAAAAAATTTAATTGTCCATTGAACCAACACTTTCTCCTGTGTGTGTGTGTGTGTGCGATTGGATAAGCGTATGTGTAACTGTGTTTACGTATACATATGTTTGTATTTGTATGTGTTTGTGTATAAAATTTAATGTACTTGTATATGTATGTGTTTGTGCAGGAGCTTGTTTGTTTAGGTGTGTTTGTGCATGGACACATTTTTTGCGTTAATTTAAGAGTAAATACAAGTACAACACAGGTACAGGTACAAATACAGATGTAATTACAGGTACAGTAGCTTAAATGTGTCTCTACACCCCTGTGGTAACCCGTGTCACCAAACGACCAACCTATGTGACCTATAACAAACTTTACCACCAATCACGTCCGTCGTTCCTCGTCCAATACCCATTCATTCATAAACAGTGATGCTCATACTGCGACGGTGCCGTTTGGAGACACTGGTTACTACATGGGGTATAGGAACACATTTCCGCAACTGTATAAACGTATGGAATTGCAAACATTACAGCAAGAAAATTATTAAGTTGAAACCGGGTAAAAACGTAGAAAGTAAAAACACAGCTAATAACTTTATGAGCTAAAATAACAGCTATAAAACACAGCAAATGTTCTTACGAGATAAAACTCTAATCAACTAACGAGGTAAATGAAAACATGACCTTTCTGTCTTCCTGAAAAAAATATGTAGATATATATTTTAACCAAACCTTTTTTGTGTCTATAATTAGGAATATTCTGTCGTTTGTTTTTGTAAGAATCAAAAGTTTGAGAGTTTCGTTTTTATGTAGTTGGGGGGGGGGGGGTGATTGTGCCTAGCGGGTAAACTCTGGACCCTCGGTGTGATATTGTTTCCCGTAAACGATGGTTAGTTTTATCAAGGTGTTTTTTTTTTTCCTTTTTAAATATTGTATTATCAATCTATGTTTCTAGCTACATATTGACTATTGAGGGAGAGCTTTTCGGATTGTTAGGATTGAAGTTCAGTCTGTGGATTCAAGATTCAGTACCTATGGTTTTCGAATCAATCCGCCCGTAAGGTAGAATTCAAACAACGGATTGGAGCTGTGTGTCGAACCTTATATAGCTAGATTAAGGATTAATGAAAAAAGTCGATATTTCAGACGCTGTGCCTTGACTTTTCGAATCAGTAATTCCCAACTATCAGGTTATAATCACAAATTCAGGGTATGAGTGTCGAACAACATGTAAAGAAAAAAATATTATGCAAATTTGGTAAGTTATATTTACAAAGTGAGTTACCACAAGATTTATTTCTATCGAAGGCTCTGGGTCGTATAAGCAAACCAAACCCAACCCAACCCAACCCAACATAACCCAACCTAACATAACCAAACCCAACCCAACCCAACATAACCAAACCAAGGACAACACCAAGTATGGATATTGAGCTTCAGGACCACATACTTCAATGACTTGTGGTAATCAAGAGCCGCATACTATCCAGACCCCTGACCCACTCCCCCCGTAGGGTCTCATAGTTTAGAACAACCGTAGGTGTCGGAACTTGGAGGTGCAAGTTCCGAGAAACCGTAGACCGACCGACAAGTTGTGGTAGGTGGTGAGGGGGGGAGAGTGGTGGTAAGTGGTGAGTGGGAGGGATGGTGGTAGGTGGTGGGGGGGAGAGAGTGGTGGTAAGTGGTGAGTGGGAGGGATGGTGGTAGGTGGTGGGGGGGGGGGAGAGTGGTGGTGAGTGGGAGGGATGGTGGTAGGTGGTGGGGGGGGGAGAGTGGTGGTAAGTGGTGAGTGGGAGGGATGGTGGTAGGTGGTGGGGGGGGGAGAGTGGTGGTAAGTGGTGAGTGGGAGGGATGGTGGTAGGTGGTGGGGGGGGGAGAGTGGTGGTAAGTGGTGAGTGGGAGGGATGGTGGTAGGTGGTAAGGGTAATGGTGTTGGTATGGATGGTGGTGGTAGGGGTAGTGATGGTAGTCATGGTAGTAATCGTACTGAAGTTTCTGGGTATCATAGTAATTGTGGTGGTGTGGTAGGTATTGTGGTAGAGTTGGAGTTATGTTGGGTGGGTATAATGGTAGTGGAGGGTGATGGTGGTTTTAGGTGATGAAAACATAATAGTGGTACTGGTAGTGTGGTAGTGATGACGGTATGGTGGTAGAGGAATGTGGTACCAACATGACTGCTATCACCGTCAGGTAGGCCTTTGTGCAGTCCCCTTCACTACCGCGTTTACAGGGGCTTGTCAGGTTTTGTGCAGTGTGGCAGCCCTGTGTTTGTTTACATTCAACAGAAGGAAACTCGCCATAGTAAACAAACAATGGAATTAATTACAAACAATATTAAAACAAAATATCTCAAATATAAATGATCTGTGGAATGTTTACATGACTAGCCCCTGTAAACGCACTAGTGAAGGGGACTGTACCTCTGCATCAAAGTCCCGGCGACCTACTCAACCACAATGAACTTACCTGTGATTAAGATACACCCAGGTAAGTGAATATTAACTACTAATAAGACTAAATTAAATACGACGTAAAGCCGAAGGGGTGTGCTAACATGACATTAATAGGCACGTCTTTGTATCTTGTCTCTGTCTCCCCATAGACCGTAGTTGAGCCTTTTACTAGTTATATCTGTGGGTTTAAATATATATATAATTTATCTAACTATTAATTATAAATATTACCAAACTATATAATCTATAGAGAGATAATGTTCAAGAGCTCAGTCGAAGAAAAAAATTGGCGTTATTATTTAATGTTTTTCCAGCTAGATTCATGTGTGTGTATATATGGTGAATTATGTATTATTATTGCATGAATGTGTCTCAGTGTGTATTATAGAGAAGATAAATTATAGCACTGTTTTAACCGACGAAAAATATACAAGATATGAAAGACGAGAACTTAACAATATAGGACTGGAGTTTAGTCTTTATCGATAATGCACAAGATTTGGTGGTGTTTGGATGTAGATCAGAACCTAGTTAAGCCGATAATCAGGGTTTCACCACGCCCACACAGCCAGGAGTTCACCACGCCCACACAGCCAGGGGTTCGTCACGCCCACACATCCAGAGGTTCACGCCACCCACACAGCCAGGGGTTCGTCACGCCCACACAGCCAGGAGTTCATCACGCTCACACAGCCAGGAGTTCACCACGCCCACACAGCCAGGGGTTCACCACGCCCACACAGCCAGGAGTTCACCACGCCCACACAGCCAGGGATTCGTCACGCCCACACAGCCAGAAGTTCACCACGCCCACACAGCCAGGGGTTCACCACGCCCACACATCCAGAGGTTCACGCCACCTACACAGCCAGGGGTTCGTCACGCCCACACAGCCAGGAGTTCATCACGCCCACACAGCCAGGGGTTCACCACGCCCACACAGCCAGGGGTTCACCACGCCCACACAGCCAGGGGTTCACCACGCCCACACAGCCAGGGGTTCGTCACGCCCACACAGCCAGGAGTTCATCACGCCCACACAGCCAGGGGTTCACCACGCCCACACATCCAAAGGTTCACGCCACCCACACAGCCAGGGGTTCATCACGCCCACACAGTCAGGGTCCATCGCGCTCACAAATATTCATATGTAATAAATATCAGTTTATGGACCATACATTTTGACTTAGAATGTGTGTATAGATATACTGAATATTAAACCTCTCTCTCTCTCTCTCTCTCTCTCTCTCTCTCCTTAAGTTCCTTTCCACCTTCCCTTACTCTTCTCCGACACCCTCTCCCCCTCTTCCTCTTCCACTTCATTACCCACTTCCCACCGTACGACCGAAGCGAATTGAAACACTAGAAAGGTCACTTAATATATTTATAAATAACAAAAGGACAGGTAAATACACAATACAGGTACATTAATTATCATGAGCTATCTGTATCATAATGTACATAGTGATTGAAATAATTCAGGTGTACAGCAATTATCATTTGGTGTAGAATGATAAACAGTTTATACTAGTACATTAATAAGTACTGTGTGGTGACTGTATCAGGACGTGGTACAGGAACCAAGGTATAGCAGCCTGGGACTATGTAGTTCTGTCAACACAATTAAGGACATGATTTAATTAGTTGTTTGTAAGTTTCGTGTGAAAGTGAAGGCTGCTGGGTGATACACTACCTCATTAGTACCTGTCACACACAGGTTAATTGTATGCAGGTAAGATGGGGAAGAAAACCTACGAAAAAGGACAGTGTACAGGTGTATACACTATTAATGTTCCCGAGAATATTGTGAAGTCAAAGAAAGTGATTCCAAAATATTGTCAAGTCTAAGAAAATTGGCCTTATTTTTTTCAATTAAGAGAAAATTTCCTTATATTTTATGTAATATAAAAAGAACAAAGATGAAAAAATAATAAAAATCATTTGTGAAATAAAGTTACTCATTAACAGAAAGTATAGCCAGAAAAAAAACAGCAATCGATACCTAACTACATAATAATAATAACGTAAATAAACACACCAGTACCTTTCGTTCTCATTCGTAAACATGAATCGAAAGTCGCTCCAGAAGGGGACGGATGAATTTCAAAATGAACACTGTGACTCCTGTTGTCTCGTTAGGGTTGTCAAAATCCTTCGTCCGTTGTGTCATAATATCTCACACAAAATCGTAAAGATACTTTTTGGAGGGAATAACTTTACCTTTTCCCTTATAAGAGTTGAAATCGTATAAAGTTATGGTAATTTCGACGCCATTATCTCCCGTTGTCTTTGCTTCGTAACGTCATCATATCTCTTGTCACGATTCAAATTTCTATCGTTCGAAACTTTGACGATTTGCTTCTAGGTATATTTACGAGAAACGTTTTGTGTAGATTCTTGAGTAATTCTTTTAAAAGGTTCGTATCTCTGTTTCCTCAATTAGTCTTATGTTTCTTACGAATCTTTGAGGAACTGAGTGGTGGTATTATGAGATGGTCACACGCTACCTCGAGTCCGTTTCTCAGGGTAAGATGCATTTATAACTTACCCACTTGGGAAGAAATTAGGATCATGTGAACTTTTTGCCCGAAGTTTATTTCACCTAAAGCTACTTCTGGGAGGCGGAGGGGAGCGGGGGGGGGGGGGGGTATGGTAGATTGGGTTAGGTTAGGTTTTATTAGTTAGGTTACGTTACGTTAAATAAAGGTTACGTTAAGGTGGTTAATCTTCAAGTGATACATAAATACAAACTTATGAACCAAGAGGATTGTCTTCCAGGAACTAAAGAGCGTTGATTTATTTACATAGTTGTTCAAATAAAGCCAAAAAGATGAGCCAGGTAACGAGTACAGGTATAGGTGAGAGGCGACAAGTGTAAGAGCGATAGAATAAGTTTAACCCGAGGTGGAACTTAAGTTGCTGCTGGTGTGTTTACTCGTCCTTAATGATGTGCCATAATTCACCAAGTCCATCTGCTAATTACCTACTCCCAGCAGATGGTAATTTAGCAGCTTGAGTGATGGTTGAACGAAGTAATAATATTTGGATAGCTCCCCAGACCTTCAGGTGAGGACTAATGTGTTAGGGGTCGTTGTTGTCGTCTGAGATATTGATGCTCTTATTGTGTTTAACTTAAGTGATATTTGGAAAAACATTAAATTCATTTTGGCTAGGTTGTTCTTTAATTCCGCTGTTTTAATTGACTTTTGTGTATTATTGAAGTAGTTAACGCAGTGAGAGCCTTTTTTTACTGACTTTCTGAGTGACTGACAGCTTGAGTGACAGAGAGAATTTTTCTTCCAGTCCCTACTCGCCCTCTCTCGCCTGGCGCTGCCACGTGTATGATTTTTTTTTATGTAAATTATAAAAAAAATTCGAAACATTAGTAATATTGTTCGTAGTATTTGAGGGAAAATGAGTGAAGTCATTCATTAGCCACATTGATGTTCGTTAAATTGATTAACCTAACCTAACCTAACCTAACTTAACTTAACTTAACTTAACCTTTAGTTTAGACTGTAAGATTGGGTTTGACTAAGTTAAGTTGGGTTAGGGTAGACTGAGTTACATTGGGTTACCGGGGCATAATTTGGTTGAAATGGGTTAGATTAGGTTAGGTTAGGTTATGTGAGACTGAGTTAGGCTGGTTTTGACTAGACTAGGTTAGGTTAGAATGAGCTAGGATGGGCTGGAATAGGTTAAGTTGGGTTAGATTAGATTAGGATAGAGGAGGGAGGGAACGAATGGATTATCTTAAAACCTGGCAGGGCTCGAGTTCCCCACATCAGCTTGAATTAGTTTCATAATCCAATGATCCGAATAATTGAACCGTGAGTTTGAATAGCGTGCGGAGGTGTATTTCACGTGTTCGAATTGAGGCGAGAGCTACACAAAGCGTCTAGTTCATACATACGTGAAAACGAAGCACTTTGGTAGTTTCCGCTTCACTGATCCGAATGGCAATAGTGCAGGTAGCTCGGTTGTGACACTGAGAAACTATTTATTACCCGAAACAATAATACTACATTGGCGTTCTCTCTCTCTCTCTCTCTCTCTCTCTCTCTCTCTCTCTCTCTCTCTCGGATATATTATATGAAGAGGGTATTTGCTTTCCTTTCTCTAACCAAAAGAGATGTTCGCATCAGGTCGTATGTTACATGTAGCTTATAGTGACCTCCTTACGACATGGACACACACACACACAAGGGTGGATCCAGGAATATCAAAAGGTAGGGGGGGAGGCGGTTCCAAGATGTTGTGGATGGGAGAACCTGAAGAGCAAAAACGAACCCACCCAGTTGAGGAGTCTTAGAGCGGGGTGGGGGGTGACCTAAGCCCCCCCTATCCCCCGCCCCCCTCCCCCCCCTCCCCCCCGCCCCCCCCATTTTTTCCGCCCCTGCATAGACAAATAGACAAATTGAAAGATAGATAGGTAGACAGAGAGTAATAGACAGAAAAAGAAAGACAGATTGAGACAGACGAGGTTACAAAAAAAACAGAGACACAAGTTTTCTCCTACTGTATCTCTTCCTTTTTTCCTTCATATTATTTACAGAGAGAGAGAGAGAGAGAGAGAGAGAGAGAGAGAGAGAGAGAGAGAGCACTACCACTACTGCTATCTGGGAGAGAGAGAACTGGGGGAAGAGGGGAGATGGAATGGGTCACAGGGGGCACATAGACCCGTTCCTCAGACATTACCCTCCCATACTCTCTTCCATCCTACTATCAGATATGTCGTCTCTTGTTTTCTTTTTCTTCTCTGTTTTTTTTGTGTTTGTTGTATTATTATTATTATTATTCCCTTTAAGGATGATATATAATGTAAAGGGAGATGGGTTGGATTCTGGTTATCTATGCTTGTCTGTCTGTCTGTCTGTGTTTGCTTGTCTGTCAGTCTGTTTGTCTGTGTTTGCTTGTCTTTCTGTCTGTCTATTTCTTTCTTATAAATTCTTCTTCTTCTTAATTTTCCTTCCCTCTTCCTCTCTTCCTCTTTGTTGTCTTCTCCCTGTTCTTCTTCTTCTCCTCCTTCTTCATCTCACACCTGTAAAATTAACAGCATGTCTCTATAACATTTTCACTAACAATTCTCAACACAGGAGATCAAAGGTGTTTTTCATAAGATTGTATTACAGGTATGGAAGAAAAGGTGTGCCTGAGAAGATGTTGACAAGTTTGGTTTGTTTAGGTTAGGTTAGGTTAGGTTAGGTTAGGTTGGGTTAGGTTAGGTTAGGTTAGGTTAGGTTAGGTTAGGTTAGGTTAGGTTGGGTTAGGTTAGGTTAGGCTGCAGTTAGTCTGATTAGTGGGCGCCATTTCAGCTTGACTAATAGGTTGTTGATGTTTACCACTGAAGACTTTTTTTTAAGAGGTTCAGAAAGTAACACAGGTAAGGACAGTCATTAGAGGTAGTGGAGTAAGGGAAGGAAGGAGTAAGGAAAGGTAGGAAGGAGGGAGGGAGGAGTGGTGGACGCCCTTTACAGATATTCATATATTTATTCCCCTTACTTAACTCACCTTGGGAAAGGTTAATTAGTATGGGCGGTGTGTAGAGGTAAGGGGTCATTGAGGGAGGGAGGGAGAAGAGGAGTAAGGAAGGGAGGCACGGAGAGAGGGAGGGAGGAAGGAGGGAGTGAAGAAGAGAAGGAGGAAGGGTAGAGAGGGAAGGAAGAAAAGAATGAAAGATGGAGGTGGGGGAGAAATAGGGAGGGAGAGATGAAGGAAGGGAGAAGTAGAGAGGAAGGAACGAATGGAAGAACGAGGGAGGGAGGGAGGAAGTCACGTTGAGTGGTATAGCACTGTTTTATCGGGTTCAATTATCCACAATAGAACTGGTTACCCTACAGACAGGCAGACAAACACTGACAAACACTGACAAACAGACAAGAAAACAGATAGACAGAAAAACAAGCTGCTGACTGACAGACATATATACAGACTAGCACACAGAGACAGAAAGACAAACAAACTCCTACCGAGATAGAGAGACAGACAGACAGAGAGACAGACAGACAGAGAGACACAACTAAGTAATTACAGTACCCTAAGTCTCTCATCTCTCCCAAACGCCTCGAAGTAAATTCTAATGACTTAAATTTATTACACATAGATTTGATCCCTAAGAATGACCATCTTTAAAACGACATAAAAAAAAAAAATAAATAAAAAATCCTCACCACGGAAATCTACAGCTGTGGAGTGAACCAGGTGTATGGGTCCAGATTCTCAAAGTCTCTTAAATTAGTACACCTGACTAATGAGATTTGAGAACGTAATATTAAGGGGATCACCTGAAGATTAGCCCACCCAAACGTTAAACCTCTGTGGAGATGGGTTGGGTTGGGTTTGGTTACGTTAGGTTGAAGAAGGATAGATTGGATTTGGTTAGGTTAGGTTCAGGTAATCTAAGGTTAATTATGAAACCCTCTTACGTCTAAATTTCACCCTGAAGGACGAAGGTGTGAGAATGGTTATTTCCGCCTCGGTTAATCACGAGAGAAAGATTAATTCTAAGATGTCTGCACAGTAAAGATGTCCCAGACAGGTGTGACAACGCATTTAATTAGCTCAATTAACCTGAAACATAAAGATGAATTCTCAGAAGGTTCATATTATAAGAAACTCTTAATTGAAGGTGTGAGAACGCATGTGATTGGTCCGCTTAAGCTCTTGACACAAAAGACAGGTGTGTAATTGGCTTTGATATTGCACTGAGATACGACCCTCTCTAGATGCGTTCTCTTGGTCCTTTTAGGGGGGGGGGGGGAGAGAAGGAAGATCGAAAGAAAGGGGAGAGAAATGGAGAGAGGATGGTAAAGGGAAAGGGTTGAGGGGCGGGGTGGTAAAGTGAGATAGAGGGGATATGAGGGTAAGAGAGAGAGAGAGAGAGAGAGAGAGAGTTAGTAAGGGAAAAGGAGGAAAAAAAGAAAGGAAGAAAAAAGGGGGGCATTAACCTCACATAACCTTTAACAGCATCCACTCACCAAGAACCTTCACCTATCTTCAACAACCTCTCCTCTTAAGCACCAAGGAAAGATCACCATTACATATTAAAAAATAACTTGATCTAGCTCGAGTTAAAGTTATCACCCATCTGTATAAACGACTATTTATTTCGGGGAGGGGGGGGGGGCTCTCTTCCTCTCTGGCGGTGATAAAAAACCCACGAAGGCGCAGGATAGTCAAGAGAAGGAGAGGTATTTGCTATTAGTATGGTGGGGTGGGGGGGGGGGGGTGTGAGCATCCTCTTAAAGTGTGGTGGTAGGGTAGTGATGTTGGTAGTGGGTGGTAGTAGTGGTGGTGGTGGTAGAGGAAAGAGGTTCGTTGTAGGAGGGAGAAAATGGATGATAGAGGAGGAAGAGAGGAAGGATAGGTGTAGGAGGGAATAGTAAGTCAGTATGAATAGGGAATTATGGTAGTGGTGGAGGAGAGGTAGGAGGAGGTAGGGAAGGGTAGTGGGTGATGGTAGGGGGTTGTGGTGTTAGCAGATGGTTATGGTAAAGGGTGAACTCTGTATTACATCATTCCTGTATCTTCTGTATCACACTCCTGTATCTCTGAAACATACCGTACTCCGCCGACATTATGCATCGCTTCAATGAATAAATTTGTAAGAGATTCTGAGGCGGTGAACCATGGAAGACCTCAACCATGTAAGACCTCAACCATGTAAGACCTCAACCATGGAAGACCTAAACCATGGAAGACCTCTAGCCATGGAAGACCTCAACCATGTAAGACCTCAACCATGGAAGGCCTAAACCATGTAATACTTAAACCATGTAAGACCTAAACCATATAAGACCTCAATCATGGAAGACCTCAACCATGGAAGACCAAAACCATGTAATACTTAAACCATGTAAGACCTAAACCATATAAGACCTCAATCATGGAAGACCTCAACCATGGAAGACCTAAGCCATGGTAAGACCTAAACCATATAAGACCTCAACCATGGAAAACCTAAACCATATAAGACCTCAGCCATGGAAGACCTAAACCATATAAGACCTAAACCATGTAAGACCTAAACCATATAAGACCTGAACCATAGACGACCTACCATGAAGACTTGAACCATAGACGACCTACCCTGAAGACCTGAACCATGGCAGACTTACCATTGAGGGACCCAAATCCTAAAAGCCCTACAAAACCATGCAAGACCACAGCCCTTGCCACACCCCCCCCCGGCCCTCAACTTCCCGCCATGACCCTGACTAATGGTTTCCTTCAGTCGGTCTACCATGATGGTCCTGGACACAAATGGTAGATCATCTCCATAAAATTACCATTAGAAATCAAAAATGTCTTCGTCATCACTATTATGGTTTTCTCGTGATGGATTCCTTTTCGGATCTCAAGGGTGAAAAAATATGTTAGTGGTGTAATGATGATACTGGCACACACACACACACACACACACACACACCACCCATGACTGTCAGCTACCACTACCATTTATAACCATCGCCTAATATAACCACGCCACCATCACCACCATCACCACCATCATCATCACCCACCATCACCACCACCATCACCACCATCATCACACACCACTCAACATCACCATCACCACCATCATCATCACCCACCATCACCACCACCATCACCCACCATCACCACCCACCATCACCATCACCAGGCTTAATGAACCGGGCTGGTGGGTGGGTGGGGGGGGGGGGAGTAATCTCGGCTGGTGAAAGAGAAGGGGGGGAGGGGGGAGGGGAGGTGGAGGGGGGGGTAGGGGAGGAGATTGGTGCTTCCATAAATGTGTTTGATGATTCTTGGCATAAAATTATTTCAGACAAGAATAAAATCAAATGGTGAGTAATGACCTTGACTCTCCCACTCATCCCCTCCCCTCATCCTCTCCCCTCATCCCTCCCTCCCCTCATCCCCCCCTCCCCTCTTATCCCTCCCACTCACATCTCCATTCTACACCCCCTCTCCCACCTCCCTCTAAAACCTCTCCTCACATTTCCTTTCAGACACCCACACACCTTCTCCCACACATCACCTTTTTTGGACACATTTTATACCTCACCTGCCTTTACAACATTTACCACACACCCTCACACATCCCACACACCCTCATACAAACCTTCACCCCCTCCTCTCACACCTCCTCCTCCAAATCCTCTTCACTCTACCATCTCATCCTCCTCCTCCTCCACGACTGACCACAACTTCATTTCCCTAGAGGACGCGGCATCTGTTTCCTTTGATTCATTTTGGTGTTGGTGTTCCCTGTAGCTTTTGTTGTATATTGGCGTCCTTGTTGTGGCCTCAAACCAATACACCAACACTACACCGTGGGATTACACACCCCTCCCCCTCTACCTCTCCCTCGAGGCTTCCCCCCTTCCCCCCCCCCCCCCCGAGGAAGAGCAAGGGGGAGGGGGAGGTATGTGTTTGGGGGTTTTGAGTGGATGGGAGGGGTGAAAGGATCGGTGGAGGTGTGTGGGGGAAAGGGTGTTGGGGTGGAACAGGGAGGAGGCGGGATGAAACGTTTGTACCCAGGTCCATTTCTAGTCGATTGTGGAGCGAGGATTAGACAAGAGGCCAAGAAAGCAGCAAAATTAGATCGGGGGATTTTGATTGGAGGGATTGTGTGCCGCTGGGCGTCTACAAACTATTTCAACACAGTCGTTCAGTAATTGTTCTCGTGTTGGTCTTCGTAATTCGTGCAGTCAATGCCACGCCTCCTGCCTGCCCACAGTCCTCCTTAGAGCTAACGTGTGTGTATGTGTGTGTTGTTGGAAGGGGGGGGAGGGTTCTCAGACCTCACATCCCCACCCGAGAGCCAAAGCTTGCCTGAAATAAAGAGAAATCCTAAAGCTTTGGCGGCGCGGCATAGAGGGTAATAAGACGTAGATGGCGTTCGTGGAATGGAGCAAAGTCTCCTATACCGTCTAATTTAGTTTAGATTCCTGTCACGTATGCGTTGCGCCTCTTGGTTTTCACTTGTTTCTCATAGCACCCTCGGGATTTGGCGCGCCTCGGCTATAAAGTAGAGAGTGGCGCGTGCTGCCGGTAACTTAGTCTCTTTTTATGACTTCTGGCTCAAGCTTGCGCCGGTTTCACTTCCTCCTCCCCCCCTCCTCTCGTTCTCTGATCTCTTCTGGGAGTTCTCTTCTTTGTGAGGCCAGAAAGGTCTTGTGAATAATTTCTTATCAAAATTCTAATCTCAGCGTTAGTTGTAATGTTGACGCTGGGGATGAGAGAACAATAACCACAGTGTTTTTGGGATAATGCTGGTGAATGTGTGTGTGTGAGAGGGGGGGGGGGGCTGAGGAACGTACATCGTCCAAGGTGAGGCAGTGACACTCCTCCCTATCAACCACACCATCCACACACCTCCTCTTCCTCCCAGTGGTCGCAGTGAGTGACGTTCCCCACTCTGTGTGTCTGTTTCTCTCTCTATCAATTGTATTTTTACCTCTTTTTCTGTCTTCAACAATATTTTCTTCTATTCCCCTCCGCTCTTCCCCCCCCACCTACCCCCCCCTCCCCTCCCTCCCTCCCCCGCCTACCCCCCTACCTACCATCCCTCACCTACCCCCTCCCATCTACCCCCTACCCGCCAAACCAAAACAATATACACAGAACAGTAGTAATGCCCTCAGCCAGTGGCCGTATCCGACCGTAATAAATACGGTGACACTAGAAGCTCATAAATTGCCAAGACAATATGCTGGGGCGCGACATCTTGGCGGCAACGCGTGGCAGGGGTGGGCGAGAGAGGCAACAAGACCACCCCACCCCCCCCCCCCCCCCCCCCCCCACCCCGCACCGCCCCGCACCGCCGCCCATTGCTGCCGTTATCTTCGGTCCTAAAGCGCGCACTTCATTTCTCTGCAATATTGGCCGGCCCCGTTTATTTGGGTGGGCGTGAGGGACACACCCCCCCAATCTCCCCCGCCCCACCCCTACTAGTAACGGCCCCACGGAATGGCTGCTTATGACTCCCCGCGCCCCCTCACGACGGCTCTCGCTCCTGTCCTGTGTACCCACCTACTACTACTACTACTACTAGGCGAGAGTGTGTTGTGTTGTGTGTGTGATACTCTCTCGTACCTTCTCCTCCATCACTGTAGAATAAGTTTGTCGTATTATTTCTGTTGGCTATAAAGTATTTTTCACTTGGTTAACCTCGCTCCTTAAACTACTTTCCTCCTTACCTTAACTACTGTCCTCTCTACCTAGACCATGTACTTTCCTCCTTACCTTAACTACTGTCCTCTCTACCTAGACCATGTACTTTCCTCCTTACCTTAACTACTGTCCTCTCTACCTAGACCATGTACTTTCCTCCTTACCTTAACCACTTTCATCGTTACCTAGACCATGTACATTTGTCCATACCTTAACTACCTGAATTATAGGTGATTCTGATCAATTAATTTAATGGATACGACATCTACAGTAGTTACCTGGCCACACGATTCACCTTACGTATGGTGTCTTGGAGAGGAGTGTTGTGTTACCTGGCCAATATCACCCTGATGGAATTCACCTGTTGATTGTATCTGTCAGGAATGTTAGAACGATCTTATTGACTAACTATTGGGTTATTGCCATTTATATTTCAAATGACTTTACTGTTGGTCATTATATCTCCCTGGAGGTGTAGTGAAGGTCGGTCAAAGGTCAAGGTCACACAGAACATGATAAGTTCAGTATCGTTTATTACTTTATCTGGAGAAGAATGCGGCTACACATTCTCGTAATTTGTCTGAGAATGTTCCTTAGTTCCCCAATGTTTTTGACTTGGAAGATTGACAAACTTCTTATCAATAAACAGTAGGTGGAGGTTAGGTTAGGTTAGTTTAGTTTAGGTTAGGTTAGGTTAGGTTAGGTTACATATTAATGAAATCAGTCAAGTTGTCAAGATCAGCTGATTTGACGGAGTGAAAAATTGTTACAGGTATTTTTTTTTACATCAAACTTGGGGCTTCAGGTGTGGTCTAATTAATAGTAGTCTAAGTTAAGGCAATACCATAGTGAAGTAGAAAATGGATAGAATTCACTTACGTTTATCTATAAGTTGTATTTATTAGCGATATAACTATTGGACATTTGGAGCTGTTAACTTTAAACTTGTGAATCATATTATTAAGGATTATGACAGGAAGGATAATGTTTACCTGCTGGCCATAGGGTCCCTGGGCTTAATAGACCCCAACGTAACTCTTGGTACTGGTTGTTGTTGTTGGCGGTGGTTATGTTGTTGATAAAATTAGTTATATAATCCTAACTATATTAATAATAACAACTTTATAAATGTTTAGACAAAAAAATAAAGATACATACAATAAATCAAATAAGGATATGTTAGTTCGTTATTCAGATAATTTATATTTATTAACATTTTGTGATATATCGTGACAAATACTAATAGTGATACTTGTGGTTCAGTGTAAGTTACAAAAATATTGTACCGATACGCGCTTTATCGAACTGAGAATCAATTGTTATCGTCTGAAACTGTTGACATATAATTATTTTCTTCAAACAACGTATCGATAAGTTTAACATTTATGGTATTGTGATTTTTGCTCGTGAGTAGATCATTCGAGTGTAGTTTGTTCATATAGAAGTCATAGAGTGATCTTTTAGCATTACACTGGGGAACACACTTTCGGTTGCATGAGTTCTGACACTTGATTCTGGTAGATTTGAGGTCACAAATTCTGGAAATGGCATTCGTTTGTGCAGATCAGGTCTAGTTTTGATGCTACGCGGCAATTTACATATCAGGTCGCAGATTCTGAAAATAGCAAAGGGAGGTAATAAGCATATTAGTTTACATTCATCAAATATAATTCTTAATTACATCAGTGCGTCAAATATAGATTTGTGTGTGCATTAGTGCATATCAACAGAACCGCAAACATTTAGCCACGCAGAACTCAATGACTTAGTTCGAGATCTGGGTCTGTCTAAAAAGCTGTCAGAATTGTTGGCTTCACGGTTAAAAGATAAAAACTTGCTGAAAATAGACACAAAGGTAACATTCTTTCGCAACAGAGAAAAGAACCTCTTACAGTTCTTTGATTCTAAATTTGACTTCGTCTACTGTTGTGATATTTCTGGATTAGTCACCGCGATGGGAGCTCCAGGTTATGATCCGAAAAAGTGGCGCCTCTTTATAGATAGCTCTAAGCGGAGTCTGAAGTGTGTTTTATTACATATAGGCAACATCTTTGGCGCAATACCCATAGGGCACTCAGTACACCTGAAAGAAAAATATGAACACATCAAAACGGTTTTGGAGCTACTCAAATATGAAGAACACAAATGGATCATCTGTGTTGATCTAAAAATGGTCAATTTTTTGCTAGGACAGCAAGGTGGGTATACAAAATTTCCTTGCTTTATCTGCCTCTGGGACAGCAGAGCCAAAGACAGACACTGGATTCAGAAGGAATGGCCAGTTAGGGAAAGCCTCAATGTTGGGGAAAAGAACATCATTTATGAACCCCTAGTGGAACGTGAAAAAATTGTTTTCCCGCCCCTTCACATCAAGCTGGGCCTTATGAAACAGTTTGTCAAGGCGCTCGATACTGACAGTGACTGTTTTAAGTATCTGTGTGAAGTGTTCCCTGGTTTAACGCTAGAAAAACTCAAAGCAGGTATTTTCGACGGCCCTCAAATTAGGACGCTGATTAAAGACCAAGCCTTCACTCAATCCATGACTGATGTTGAGAGAAATGCATGGGGAGCATTCGTTTCTGTTGTAAGGAACTTTCTTGGAAACAGGAAATCAGAGGACTATAAAAAGCTCGTTGAATCTTTGATGGAAAGTTTCCATGTGTTAGGTTGCAACATGAGCATTAAGATGCATTTCCTGAACAGTCATCTTGAACTGTTTCCGGCAAACTTGGGGGACGTGAGTGATGAGCAAGGTGAACGCTTTCACCAGGATATCAAAGTCATGGAAGACAGGTATCAAGGTCGCTGGGACATTCACATGATGGCGGACTATTGCTGGAGCATTCAGCGAGACTGCACTGAGAGGCGACATTCAAGACAGTCCATTAAACGCAAGTTTGTGCCTGGCATAGTTCACAAAAGCAACTGATGAATCCAAAATATGCTTGTCAAGGTAAATAAAAGTAATTAAAAATTAATTCTACGTGTTTGGTAATTCCTCTCTGTGTGCTGGTTTAGATTTTTAGCAGTAGTATATGATAGTCTAACTATATATAGTAGTAAATGGTAGGTAACTCACCACAACAAAACTAGACCCGATAGAAAAAAACCGGTGCCATATTTGAAATCAGTGACCTCAATTTACCCAGAAACAAGTCTCAAAATGTATGCAACTGACAAAAAGTTGAATTTTGTTCCCCATTGTTATGCTTCCAATATCTTCCCAGGCTGCAGTACCTCACTGTTTGGTAGCTGTCTACTACCTAACAAAATATTCTAAGCAGAGCGTGGTTTCGATCCACGGACCTCTGGGTTATGGGCCCAGCGCGCTTCCTCTGCGCCACTCTGCTTATATATATATATATATATATATATATATATATATATATATATATATATATATATATATATATATATATATATATTACTACATTTTCGCCTCCCGGCCCGATGTAAGTTGGTGGCCTGTGCCCGGGTGGGCTGGTCCCCGTTAAAAAAAAAAAATCGGGGACCATAAGGACCATAAGGACCGTAAGGAAAAAAATAAAAATAAAATAAAAATCAATGGTGAGAAACAATATATGTATGATTTGTTGTCAATAGTAAGAGAAACAATTGAGACCCTGCAATTGTGTGTAAATGAGGCAGAAAGTCAGATCAGCAACCTGTGACTTGGTCACAGTTTTCATGATGTTATATGGCAGCAGGGTCTACCATTAGACAATGAATTATGCTTCCAATATCTTCCCAGGCTGCAGTACCTCACTGTTTGGTAGCTGTCTACTACCTAACAAAATATTCTAAGCAGAGCGTGGTTTCGATCCACGGACCTCTGGGTTATGGGCCCAGCGCGCTTCCTCTGCGCCACTCTGCTTACATATATATATATATATATATATATATATATATATATATATATATATATATATATATATATATAATATATATATATATATATATGCAAGTAAATCACTGTAGGTGCGCGTGATCTAGGTATATGCTGATAATCACCAGGAAAGAAGAAAACACGAAGTTCCCAAGCGCTTTCGTGTAATTCACATCTTCAGGGGTGAGTACAGACTAGATAGAGTAATGCAAAACAAGATGAATATATACAGAGGAGGGTGAGACCAGGTCCACAATGGTCAGGTAATTAGGTAATGACCCTACTAATCTTTAAATGGCACACAACGGTTGGTGGTTGGGTCAGATGGGACAGTGACCCGCCCTCTCACCTGATCACAAATCTTCTTAATTACAAAGTTGTCCAGCTTGTACATGCCGTTACTCAAATTCATGTTGAATGCTTCGGTATGTTTAATAAGACTAGATTCTATGATGTTCCTACTATCAATTGAATTACATGGTAATATTGAGGAGGCATTATCCCAGTCAATGCAATGCTTGTTATCCCTCAAATGAACAAACAGAGCATTGGATTCCTGGCCTGTCCTAACACTGTATTTGTGTTGTTTAATTCTAGTTACAAGATCTTTACCTGTCTGGCCTAAGTAAAACATATTACATTCCTTGCAAGGAACTTTATAAATGCAACCAATGTGGCATTTAAAAACTCATGCACTGTTAAACAAATGTTAATCAAGAACTCCCCCAACAACACAAACTAGGACGCTGATTAAAGACCAAGCCTTCACTCAATCCATGACTGATGTTGAGAGAAATGCATGGGGAGCATTCGTTTCTGTTGTAAGGAACTTTCTTGGAAACAGGAAATCAGAGGACTATAAAAAGCTCGTTGAATCTTTGATGGAAAGTTTCCATGTGTTAGGTTGCAACATGAGCATTAAGATGCATTTCCTGAACAGTCATCTTGAACTGTTTCCGGCAAACTTGGGGGACGTGAGTGATGAGCAAGGTGAACGCTTTCACCAGGATATCAAAGTCATGGAAGACAGGTATCAAGGTCGCTGGGACATTCACATGATGGCGGACTAATGCTGGAGCATTCAGCGAGACTGCACTGAGAGGCGACATTCAAGACAGTCCATTAAACGCAAGTTTGTGCCTGGCATAGTTCACAAAAGCAACTGATGAATCCAAAATATGCTTGTCAAGGTAAATAAAAGTAATTGAAAATTAATTCTACGTGTTTGGTAATTCCTCTCTGTGTGCTGGTTTAGATTTTTAGCAGTAGTATATGATAGTCTAACTATATATAGTAGTAAATGGTAGGTAACTCACCACAACAAAAGTAGACCCGATAGAAAAAAACCGGTGCCATATTTGAAATCAGTGACCTCAATTTACCCAGAAACAAGTCTCAAAATGTATGCAACTGACAAAAAGTTGAATTTTGTTCCCCAGTGTTACTTATGTCAAACGAGCCGACGATACTCCCATGATCATGCACGTCCTCTCCATGGCTTCTGAACTATTATTTAGTGTTCTCCGGTGTTCGACCATGACGAAACATGAAGCACGAGACGATGTTTGGTGTTTCAGATCATTGGTTTGAATATTAAGCGGCTTAAAATCTTACTACAAGGATTGGAGGTTCAGAACAGTGCTTCGAACATTACAGAATACCGAATCCTCAACCTTCTCCTGTGTCATGTCCGTCCAATGCAAGTGTTGGTTGACGGCCGTGTGAGTGTGGTGCTTCAGTGTGTAGCTTCCCAGCGCCCTGAGAAACATTATAGAGACATTGTTGATCTCAAACCCTTGTGAAAACCTAACCTATTCTGAGTGTTGACGTGCATAGAAGTTTCATCGGATCAAGACACTTTAGTGATTACTGAAGGAAAAGTAGCGTCTCGCAATGAGGGTAAGTAACATGGAGAACCACTGTGCTGGGAGTAATGTTGTTGATGATAGCGTCTGTGTATTAGTGTTTGTTTACCAAGCCGAGTCGTATCTCCGTTATAATTGATATCTGTTTACCTGTATGTGTTTACCTGTCAACAACACTAACTACGGGATTCGTAACTTTATGCAATAGAATTAAAGTTATTACCTTCACAGTGTTACAATACCCGGGTCGTAGATTGATCTGGTCTTAAGCGTCACCATTGTTGTTGTTTCCCCCGATCGTAAGAATTATGTAGTCGCCAGTGATCACAGTCTTCCTCAACATTCAGTAACTATTATTCAAGTTCATAATCATAATCAATTTGGTATTTATTTTCCTTTTTTAAACAGTATTTTTTTTTTTATTCATCTGGTTCCTATTAAGTGGCGGCGGCTGTTAGACTAGGACGAGCATGACTGTAAAGTAAAATTAAACAATGAAATGAACCAATTTAAGTGAATCTTAGGTTAGTTGGTTCGGTTTGCAACGTGTCATATTGTTGCGCAAAATCGTAAAGATAATTTTTGGAGTGAGTTCTTGAGATTGCTTGCCAGTGGAGTCAAATAATAGGCAACTGTCCTTAACGAGAGAATATAGGGGTTATAAGCTGTGTTTAGTTGCTGGTTATCTAGTTAATTCGGGTAGTGCAAATTATATAATAGATGTAGACAGTTCACTTTTATATACACTTGAGTATTACAAAACCCTCACCACCCTCACCACCCTCACCTACCTCACCACCCTCACCACCCTCACCTACCTCACCACCATTCCATTCCCACTTCTGTAACCCACTCATCACCCTCACCATCACCCACCCCACCATCACCACCGTCACTACCCCCACCATCATCACCACCCCCACCATCATCACCACCCCCACCATCATCACCACCCCCACCATCATCACCACCCCCACCATCATCACCACCCCACCATCATCACCACCACCACCACCACCACTCTCACCATCATCACCATAAACCATGTCGATGGTGTCCACCAATAGTTCCTCTCCCTATTCCTTGCTTTATGGGTGATCATTTGTCGTGGTGGGTCACTAAGCCACAGTCCCACACTACCCAGCTTTTCCTGCCATATATTCTATGGCAGACTGTGTATCCCCTGGTCGACCATTTCTCTTCTACTCTCTCTCCTTCGCTGGTCACACACACACACACACACGCGCGCTCGCTCACTACTACTACCACTACTACTATTATTACTACTATTACTACTACTATTAATACTACTACTATTTTTTTTTTTTTACAAATTGGCCTCCAGCCTCCCCTCCAGCCACACCTTCGCCACCATTTTATTACCTTAATATTAAATATCCTGACACATAAGTAGCTATCCTAGCTGTGTCGAGTTAGTTGAGCCGCAGATCTATGCTGCATTCAGTGACTGTTGCCTCATAGTCAATATCTGCAACTGTTGTCGGCTTTGGGGCCGATGCTCTCGTTCCCCTGAGGCAAAGCAAAGCCGACCGAAGGAGAGAGGACAGTCGACATCTCATCCAGGCTGTAACGTAACTTCTGGGCTGCTGCTTCTGTTCGGATATCACCTCCGGGAGTCTGGCGTAGAAGCATCTTGCACTTGGTCCCATCCCACCAGAGGTTGTGAACACTAGATGAGTGAAGCTGCCTTGATCAACGTTCTGAATTCTCTCCCCGTTTGCCCTTATCTTGTCGTTCTCGTTCCGCCTGTGTGCAGCATCGAGAGTTAAGTTACTACTACTACTATTTTTTTTTTTTTACTACTACTATTACTACTATTACTTCTTTTTTTCAATTGGCCTCCATCCTCCCCTTATAGCCATACCATCGCCGCCATTTTATTACTACTACTACTACTACTACTACTACTACTACTACTACTACTACTTTGCTTGCACTTGGAATCGAGTATGACGATCATCCAGGTATGATACAATAATATGAGTTATTAGGGATGTTACCTACGTTGGTGACTAAAGAGGCCGATACGGGGCTGGCAGGGTCGTTCACAGATGTTGTACATGTGTGGGGCTACATCTAGTGCGGGAGGGGCGGCAGCAGCGTCTTTCTGGCGTTGACGCTTGTCCTCCTCGGTATGCAGTCGGGCTAACTTGAAAGTATTGACACCTTCTTGTGTGGTGCTCCTCCAAATAGCAGGAGTCTTGATGGTGAAGAGGCTGTGTACTGGCAGGGGAGGACTTCTGCAAGTTGCTTCCCTGTTTGCCGCGAGAGCTAGCCAGCGCCGGTAGCTGAAAGCGAGAGGGAGCAAGCAGTACTTGCACCTTAACACTAACATTATGCTGCCACGTTAGATGCATTACACCACCCTGTGCACACGCGCGCGCGCACACACACACACACACACACACACACACACACAAGCGCGCACACGCGCTCGCAATTGTTCCTTGGTTGCTATTTTAAGTTAATGGGTTGCCATGGTACTTTTGTACCTTCTCCTCTTCCTTCTTACTCCCTCTCCACATCTTCCTTACTCCTTCTCCACATCTTCCTTACTCCCTCTCCTGCTCCTCCTCCTCCTCCTTCATACTCCCTCTCGCCCTCCCCGTTACTCCCTCTCCGCCCTCCTCCTCCATTATTCCCTCTCCTCCTCCTCCTCCTTACGCCCTCTCCTCCTCCTCCTTACTCCCTTTCCTCCTCCTCCTTGCTCCGTCTCCTTCTCTTCCTTTCTCCCTCTCTTTCTCCTCCTACTTAATTCTCTCCCTGCTTTCTCTCTTCCTCTTCCCCCTATGCCGCTTTGCTACCTCCTCTGCCTCCTCCTCCCCCAACCGTACGTTCTGTTAAGTAGATTTTAAGGTGTGTACAGTTGCCTCCATTCATAACAGGTACAGTGAGATGAAGCACCACTAGACAACAGACAGGAGCCAATGGCGTTCTACTTGGTTAGGTTAGGTTATTTTATATTAAAACTAGAACCATACAGGAAATGGCACATATTTGGTCTGGTGACTATAGTGAGGGGTAGATATGCCCATTATGCAAAGTTATACTACGATGTAAACAAATATTGATGCCACGTCTCACAAAACACCCCAGATATTGTACCAGTTATAAATGGAGACGACTCTCTCTCTCTCTCTCTCTCTCTCTCTCTCTCTCTCTCTCTCTCTCTCTCTCGGGTATAAATAGCAGTACCCACAAGGGAGATTGGCCGAAGTGATACAAGTCAACTCGTCAAGGGAAATAAAGATCACCTACTCGACAAATACGACCAAATTGACTCCTCCAACAGAGAAACATTCTTATTATTACTTACTTTTTATAATGGGGGGGGGGGGGGAGAGAAGGGGGTATTAAGAGGGGGAAGGGGTGGGGGGGTGAAGAGTAAGAAAGGGTGAGTAGTGGGAAGGGGTGAGGAGGAGGAACAGGAGGGGTGAGGAGGGGGGAAGGGGTGAGGAGGAGGAACAGGAGGGGTGAGGAGGGGGAACGGGCTGAGGAGGGGGAAGGGGTGAGGAGGGGGTAGGGGCTGGGTGTGAGGAGGAGGTGAGACAACAAGACAACGACAAAGAAAAATGGTCTTACACGTCCATGATTTAACTCGGGTATAATCAAATGGGTAATGCAGGAAGAAAGCCCGTTGTTACACCATTAGCCATGACACGAGAACCACGGCAATTATTTCCATCCACCCCTCCCTACCTATCCCGCCTCCCCCCCTCCTGCTATCCCACTCTTTATTCCCCTCCCCCTCTATTCCCCTCTCTCCTCCCTCTCTCCCTCCCTCTCCCCTCCCCCCTCCCTAACCCCCCCCCCTGCATCCGCTAACAGCTGAGAACCATCCATCAAGGTGGTCTAGCTTATTACATGATGGTTGTAACCACTCCAACGACCACCACAACAAATGGTGGTTAGTCGTGATGAGGGAGTGGTGGTGATGGTTAACTAGCCTGGGGACCCTCACCTCCCCTCCTCCTCCCTCTCCTCTTCCTCCTCCTCCCTCTCATCTTCCTGCTCCTCCTCCCTCTCATCTTCCTGCTCCTCCTCCCTCTCATCTTCCTGCTCCTCCTCCCTCTCCTCTTCCTGCTCCTCCTCTCTCTCCTCTTCCTGCTCCTCCTCCCTCTCCTCATCCTCCTCCTCCTCCCTCCCTCTCCTCATCCTCCTCCTCCTCCCTCTCCTCATCCTCTTCCTCCTCTCTCTCCTCCTCCTCCTCCTCCTCCTCCTCCTCCTCCCTCTTCTCTTCCTCCTCTTCCATCTCCTCCTCCTCCTCCATCTCCTGTTCCTCCTCCTCCATCTCCTCTTCCTTTTCCCTCTCCTCCTCCTCCCCCCCTCCCTCTGCTCCTCCTCTTCCCTCTCCTCCTTCATTTTTCTTCAAGGTTGAGGACCTGCCTTTCACCCGTCTGCTTGCATACCTGCCTAGTTTTGTGTGTATGTATGTGTGTAGTTACAGAATTATGGCGTGTGGTTACAGGACTATGGCGTGTGATTACAGATTATAGCGTGTGGTTTCAGGACTATGGCGTGTGATTACAGATTATGGCGTGTGGTTACAGGACTATGGCGTGTGATTACAGATTATGGCGCATGGTTACAGGACTATGGCGTGTGGTTATAGAATTATGGTGTGTGGTTGCAAAGTTATGGCGTGTGGTTACAGTATTATGGCGTATGGTTACAGTATTATGTCGAATGGTAACAGTATTATGGCGTGTGGTTACAGTTATAGGTATGTAGAGTGTGGGTGTGTCTTGTGGTTTAGGGACGTTGTATAACCAAAGGATAATGGCTTGGATAAGGTTAGTGGCCCAGATAAGTTCTATAGGGAAGGGTAGTAGCGACTTGGGTGACATAATACGCTCTGATACCTAATAGAGACTTGGACAAACAGACGTTAAGGCAAGAACTACATCACCTACACACGGCGTTGTTTGGGTAGTAAGACTCCCCCCCCCCCCCCCCCCACCTCTCCTTCCCGGTTGTCAGTGTCCCCAAGCTATCAGCGCCCCCGTCAGCAGCACGTCCGGGTTATAAATGGCTGGAAGGTCTCCATTCGCCTTTATTTTCACTCGGTGTGGGCGGCGGCTTCACCAGGTTATGGCAATAATTTTTCATATGACACAAGATTGCCTGTCCCCGTGTTGGTGTTGTGGTAAGGTGAGGTTTAGTGTAGCCTGGGTGGTCTCTCTCTCTCTCTCTCTCTCTCTCTCTCTCTCTCTCTCTCTCTCTCTCTCTCTCTCTCTCTCTCTCTCAAGAACGAGCCATCCACTCAAGAGTCTGAAAATGTTGGCCAAAACAACTGGATTAGAGGATATCAGACAGTCTATGACTTTATAAACAACAGTGTGTTGATCTAGACTGTCGTAGATTGTAGCAAGGAAGAAACTGGACTGTAGATTAATTAACTGGACTGTAGATTAATTAACTGGACTGTAGATTAATTAACTGGACTGTAGATTAATTAACTGGACTGTAGATTAATTAACTGGACTGTAGATTAATTAACTGGACTGTAGATTAATTAACTGGACTGTAGATTAATTAACTTCTAAGTCAAGTTCCTTTTCCTCTTCAGTATATGGCAAGGAGTGATTGGTTCTCCTCAACACGTCGAGAACCACGTCCCTATACTACGTTCAAGCCGGTGTGTGTGTGTCTGTCTGTCTGTCTGTCTGTCTGTCTGTCTGTCTGTCTGTAGTGGGGTGAAAGATTTTGGCACCTCCAGCTTATTTCACCAATGATTCAACACCTTAAAATTACCTTCTGGATTTAGGTAAAGTTAGATAAGGTTAGGTTAGGTTAGGTTAGGTTAGGTGAGACAATGTTGTATTAGCACCGAAGACTTGTACCTGCCGAGACCTGAGCACACGGGGTCGAAGCTGATGGTGGGAGGCAGCGAGTGGAGCCTTTGATCTAGCATGGACCTGTAGAAGTTAAGGGAGTGAGACCTGTGATGGTGGATAACTCAGGTGGAAGGGGTCTTAGTGAAGGGCTGTGTGGCTGAATAGGGTGGTGAATAGGGTCTTAGTGAGGGCTGTATGACTGATTTGGGTCTTAGCCAGGGCTGTTTGATTGAATAGGGTCTTAGTCGAGGCTGTGTGGCTGAATAGGGTGATGAATGGGGTCTTAGTGAGGGCTGTATGACTGATTTGGGTCTTAGTGAGGGCTGTTTAGCTGCTTCGGGGTCTTAGTTGAGGCTCTGTGGCTGAATAGGGTGATGAATAGGGTCTTAGTGAGGGCTATTTGGCTGAAGAGGGTCTTAGTGAGGGCTGTTTGGCTGAATACTGTGAAGGTGAGAGGGAAAGTGAGAATGAGGGTGAGATTGGGAGTTAGAGTGAGAGAGAAAATGAGAGAGAAGAAAGGTAAGAGTGAGAGAGTGTGAGAGTGAAATTGAAGCAAAATCTCGTGAAGTCTTTGGCTTCCTCCTCAAATTCCTTTCACCTCTTCAGTTCTTATATTTGATTATCCTGAAGAGAAGAAAGTCATGAAGACACTGTCATCATCATCATCATCATCACCATCATCATCATCATCATCATGCCTCGCCTTCAGCCTCAATAATTCGTCCTCGTATGTAAGAAGAAAGAAGTTTGTTCTTGGTAGTGTCGGTAGAGAAAGACACCCACTCCCACTCCTCCAACCACCCCACCCACTCCCACCCCTTCACCCACTCCCACCCCTCCAACCACCCCACCCACTCCCACCCCTTCACCCACTCCCACCCCTCCAACCACCCCACCCACTCCCACCCCTCCACCCACCCCCACCGCCGACACACCCTAAGCTCTTTAAGCATGTTTGCCAACAGTCCGTCTCAAGTTGTGTTTGATGTTTGACTGTTTTAACTTGTTTGGTCTCAGTCTGACTAAACCTAAGTTGTGTATCAGAATCTTCATCGTCGTCGTCTTCTTCAGCGTCTTCATAGGAGTTGCTGCTGGAGGAGGAGGAGGAGGATTTGGTGCAGCAGGGTCGTCATAATCTTGTCGGTTGTAAGTATGACTGAAACTCCGAAGTTACTGTGTGCATGAACCCCCATCCTCCTGATCCCTCCACGCTCCTCCACGCTCCTCCATGCTCCCCAACGCCCCTCCACTACTTTCCATTCCACTCCATGCATTTCCATGCCCCCTCCGCGCTCCTCCAACCCTCTTCCCCGCCCCTTCCTTGCCACCCACACCCTATTACATCATTCCACGTCCCTCCACACTGGTATATTTAGTTACATCTTGTAGATTAAATGGACTCAAATATAAGTACGGACTCCTGAAATCTTTGTCAGAGAAAAAACAGGTTTAATAATATTTTTTTTTTATAAAACTCAGGGAACAGGGGAAGGCTATGGCGTTTTCGAGCATCAGATATGGTAGCCTTGGGCAGGTCTCTCAGCATCCAGAGGTGACCCACCTCAGCTATCCTCCATCCCTGGATGAGGTAGCTACCGCCATTAAAAAGATGAAAAATAAAAAAGCCCCAGGGCCTGACGGAATCCCAGCCGAGGTGTGTAAAGCAGGAGGACCTCTGCTTACCAGCCGTCTCCACTCTCTCCTGGAGAATATATGGGAAAAGGAGGAAATCCCCTAAGCTCTTAAAGACACCTCCATTGTCAATATTTATTAGAACAGGGGGACCGGTCAGACTGTGGCAACTACCGTGGGATCTCGCTGCTCTCCGTAGCTGGCAAGATTATCGCCTGAGTCCTCCTAAACAGACTTCTTCCTGAAGCGGAAAACTTCCTCCCAGAATCTCACTGTGGTTTTAGACCATCATGTGGCACCACTGACATGATCTTTGCTGCCCGCCAGATACAGGAAACGTGCAGAGAACAGCGTCGTGACCTGTATATGACTTTCATCGACTCGGTCAACAGGGAAGCCCTCTGGTGGACCCTCAGCCGTTTTGGCTGCCAACCAAAATTCATCGCCATTGTGAGGCAACGGCACCCAGTCAGAGTTCTTCCCCATCCAAACAGGGGTTAAACAAGGGTGTGTACTGGCACCAACTCGTTTTTCCATCGTCTTGGCTGCCTTCCTTATTCGTGCCAGTGCCAATTTAGCCAGCGGGGTGAAGATCGAGTACCGGGTGAAGGGGGTCTTTTTCAACATAAGACAACTCCAGGCAAGAATAAAGGTGTCGGCAGCTTCCATTATTGAGCTTTAGTATGCAGACGACCTCACCCTTGTTGCTCACACTGAACACGACCTACAGGAGATCCTGAACACCTATGCAGACGCGTATGCACACTTCGGCCTTGCGGTGAATGTACGAAAGACTCAGATTCTCTTTCAACCTGCCCCTGGTTCAGACACACCTCCACCCTCCATCCAGCTTAACGGTACTACCCTCTCTAATGTTGACCACTTTCGGTATCTCGGCTCCCACCTGTCCACCGCCGCAAACATCGATGAAGAGATTCATCATCGGATCATATGTGCATCTCAAGCCTTGGGCGGACTCCGATATCGTGTCTTCAACTGTAGGGAGTTGAAATTATCCACAAAGCTGCATGTATATCGAGCAGTGGTCCTGCCTACCCTACTATATGGCAATGAAACATGGGTCACATACAGGAGGCACCTCAGGGCACTTGAAAACTTTCACTAACGTAGTCTACGTTCCATCCTCCAAGTTCGCTGGGAAGACAAGAGAACAATTGCCAGTATTGACACTTACTGTAGGAGCATCGAGGCTACCATTATCCATGAACATCAACGTGGACTGGCCATGTTATCCGCATGGACGACAGTAGATTGCCAAAGCAGCTACTTTACAGTCACCTAACGAATACTGAACGTAACGCTGGCGGGCAATTGAAAAGGTATAAGGATAGTCTTAAGACAAACCTGAGAAGGTGCCAAATCGACCCCCTCACCTGGGAGACGATTACTTCACAGCGTAACGCTTGGAGAAGCACTACACGAGAAGGTGTCAATACTTTCGAGTTAGCCCGACTTCAAACCGAGGCAGACAAACGCCAACGTCGGAAAGATGCTGCCGCAGTAGATGTAGCCCTCCACACGTGCAACGAATGTGGACGACGCTGCGGATCCCGTATCAACCTCTTTAGTCACCTTAAAACTCACTAACCTAGGTGACATCCCTAATAACTCATATCATTGCATTATAGGTGGATGATCGTCAAAATCGATTCCGAGTGACAGCAAAGTATTAGTAGGTTAGGTTAGGTTAATTGAGGGATCGGTACTGAAGCGAAAAAATAAGTTATACTCTTGGATGTTCTGAGGATAGAGAGGACAGTAGATAATGAATTCTGGATAGGGAGAGAGGGACGTTTTACTGGCTTCCTACATCCGTGAGTGATTAAGGATAGGAGAGAGGATGTATCTGGGTGCAAAAGTTGTTGTTTAGTTCCAAATAGTGTAGGAACCGAATGTAACTCGGTTTTATATCCGTTTTTGGCGTGTAAAAGTGTTGAAATCGAGTGTAAAACGGATGGTGAGCTTGTCAATACCATCGGCAGGAGTGTGTTCGGAAGCTTCCCTGTATGTACGTGTGTTTGGCAATAGACTCAATTTTTGCCCCCCCCCCCACCCCCCCGGTCGGAATTCATACCTTGATTTTCGGGGACACACCTTTTGTAGCGCTTGACTGGCTGGCACTGGATAGTTATATAGAGACAGAAAGAGACAAAGCATCCACTCGATGAGATAATAAAAACTGTCAACGACTTAATGATGTGAGAGATTCTATCATTAACGGAGAGACAGAGAAAATTAAATCCACTGAAAACTAAACAACAAAAAATTTACGAGGATTAAACAACTTTGCACTGGAATTGAAACTACGAGTTCACATACAAGTGAATCTAAACGAACCCAAGGAATGTAATATTAAGTTTCTACCTGTGAACTCTCTCAACCTCAGGTGGAACTAGCAAGATTCGAATGTTGATTAATGAATCCTTGGAGGTGAAATAGGATTACCATTAAAGTACTCAATATAGAACCTGGAAATGCATCAATAATCCTAAAAAAAAAAAAAGCTTTGAAGAACCCAGGAATGGATAGAGAAGAACTCGAAAAAAGAGCCAACGAACCAGTACCGATCGTAACCACTTGACAATGAACCAACGAGACCCCGAAACAAAACAAAAAAACAATTACAAAACCATTGGCTCTTCGGGACTATTTTTTTTGTTGAACCCACGAGACCCCGACAGTGAACCAAAGTAATATGAAAACCTTCAATAAATTCATTCAAAATAAAAGCAAAACCCCCCAAAAAAACGAAACCCGAAACTGAAGCACCAAATTCTAAGAAACGAGACGCGAGTAGGTGAGCCCCGTATTGAAATGCCTCTATGTAAATGAACCAAGATTTTCCCGTATATCTGACGTGGAATATTATTGGCTTTGCATATATTAGCTTGGGGCAGATCAATCGGACCGTGTTCCTACAGACCATTAAAATTGGGCCCCATTAAAACTTGGGCCCATTAAAGCAAGATCTATTCACAGTGAGACCAATTTTGAGTCGTAATGTGTAATATATATGTAATGCCACGGCATATTAGCACTGTTTTTTAATATTAATGGTTAGGTTAGGGTTTGTCAGGGCAGGGCAGGCCGGGCCAGGTTTGGTTAGGTTGAGCTGGGATGTGATAAGTTAGGTTAGGCTTGGTTGGGCGTGGTAGTGTATGTTGGGTTAGGTTACGTTACGTTGGGTCGAGCTGTGTTAGGCTAAGATGGGTTGGGTTCTGTTGGATTGGGTTTGGTTTGGTTTGGTTGCGTATGATTTAGTCTAGGATATAAAGGGCTTTAATCAGAATTTTAGGCAATGATGTTCAACAAGTTTACACTAAATAATGTGCTGATTAAAAAAAAAAAGCAGTCTTATTGACCTCATGTAAAACAAAACAACTATTTTGGCAACTTAAAAGTGGGTAATGGTGTTATGATATTGTATCTAATGAGCTCCTGAATATTTTGCACTACTATTTTGTGGCCAAGGAATAACAACCTGTTCAATGTGGCCAACATTTGGCCAGCTTTCGGCCAAAACCAGTTTTTTTCCATAGGAATATTAGTAAAATTGTACTCGACATGAATAACATGTAAAAATGTATGGCCTCCTGCTGTCACGTCCTTCTGCTGTCATGGCCTCCTGCTGCCACGACCTCCTGGTATCACGGTCTCTTTATTGTCATGGCCTCTTACTGTCATGTCTTCCTCCTGTCACAGCCTCCTGCTGCTACGGCCTCCTACTGTCAGGGCCTTCTGCTGTCACGGCCTCTTGGTGTCACGGCTTCCTGCTGTCACGGCTTCCTGCTGTCACGGCCTCCTGCTGTCATGGCCTCCTGGGTTATTTACCCCAATTAGCCCCAGTAAAGGTGTAGCCGTACAGGAACCCTAAAGGTACAAGACGTCTCCAGCAGGTATTAAGGAACCATCAAAGTCACCTATCAAAAGTTGGGGAGTAAAAAGAGGTGAGGGAAGAGCAGCCAGCTGTGACCCCCGGGGGAGCGGGAGGAGTGAGTCTGGCCTGGTAATAGAGGGTTTTTAAGTCTCTGTGATGAATGACGGGAAGCTGTGTTTTCTGGGGGATCACGCAAGGTGTCGCCAGCGGGGTGATGGATGTGGTCTGAGGTGGCCTGACGTGCTGGGAATCTGTGAACTACGACGCCACGACCACAGCAACAATGTGGGGGGGGGGGGGGTGATATGAGTCCTAGTTGTTGAGGTGTTGTGTGTATTGGTGTGTTTTCAAGGCCATCATGAAACGGGTAGCTGTCTAGTAGTTCTCAGGTGCAGTTTATAACAAGCTGTTGCCGAAACTTCACAAACTACGGAATGACACGACACTCGAGAAAATAAATAGTTAAGTTTAGTGCTGATTTTTGGGTTTCACAAAAGGATCTTATACTGTAGTGTTGTCCTCGTTTGCCTGTCCGTACGTCCGTCGTTTTTTTCATCCCCAAAAGCTTATCACCGTAACTAGTTTACAAAATCAATCGGTATTGACTTCAAGCTTGCTAGGCAGTCTATCCATTGTGCAAGAGTGTGAACTGTCTCTCGGCTGATTTTTTTTTTTTTTTTTTTTTTGCACCCCCCTACATCCTTGTGTAAGGTGAAGCGCAGAAGCGTTTACAGCGCCCAACAGGGAAGCATGCTAAGTTCATGCCTTATGTCTCATGAGTTAAGGGCGTAGAAGCCTGAAGAGTCAAGGGCGTAGAAGCCTGAAGAGTCAGTGGTTTATGTCATCAAGTTATTGGAAGCTCCAACAACTTTCCCTGAATACGAATTCGCAACTTTCGACTTACAACAGGTACCTACTTTACTGCTAGGTGAACAGGGACTAATGGGGGCTAGGAAGTAAGTTCAAACAACTTCCACCGGCCCGGGAATCGAACCCGTGACATCTCGCTTGCGAGGCAAGAACGGTACCGCTTCTACCACCGGTCCCCAAGTCTAGGTTGATACGGCTTGATGAACGTTAAGGTCACAACTAAAAGTCAAGCGTCAATATTTCTATCACTTGCAGTTTTAGGGAAAAGTAACATTTTATTTCACAACGATGCGTGAAAATAAAAACCAAATTAGCAAAATTATCACACAAACTGAAAGCTCAAAACATTTTTATCTAGGATTTACGCTTAAATGAATCATCTTTTCCTCCGCCGTAAGCATCCAACATTAATATGCTATCATACCGGGCCTCCACTTTCCTTGGTGCTGTTTCTTCATATTTGAGTTATCATGGTGGAATCGCTCGTCGTTACGGTCTCCAAGGTTTGGGGGAAGAAATCAAAATAGGGTATGCAAATAAATATTCTTAATGGACATGTTTCACCCCAGTAATTTATAGACCTAAAGCAGATCATCGAACAGTTGAGGAGAGTTGGCCGATAGGTGGTTCCCGGGGTAGTGGTGTGAAAGCAATACAGTATCCTTTGTCAGTTTTATTCAATACTGTATCAAAGTCATCAGCCTGCATCACTTTATTTTTTTTAAGGAACAGCAAATATTTATTCTTTTATGTTTGCCTAGATTGTGATACGTGGGAATTTGCTTTTCATATACAAGAATCCAGTCCCAGTATTACCTATGACTTTCACAAAAATGTTCGTCAAACCTTTGCTTGATGTGAAGAGATGGTACACACGCTCCAAAAACTATCTTTACCATTATGTGTTAGACAATATGTCACAATGGACGAAAGATTGTGACAACCCCACCGAGACAACAGGAGCCAATGTGTTCAGTAGGTCGAGGTTCCTAACATTATGTTGTCCAGGAGTGAGACCAAAAGGTTACTGTGGCCTGTCTTTAATAATGAAATAAGAATTCTTTGCTAATCTGCCTCATTTACAAAAGAGACATCAATAGTTTGTAATATCTCTCCTGTACACAAAGAAGTAATACTGTCACTCTCAGTTCTCCAGTTATAGGTATCGTATCGTGTTCTCACTTGCCTCCTTCATATGGGATGCACGACTGATAGGAACTGAATAGTTTAAAGCTCAGTTTAGATGAATCAATGAACAGTCGTCAATATTAAGGACTGGGCTCATTCCCTAAAGTGAACATTAATCTGTCAACATCAGTAATCCATCAACAATATTTATATGTTAACTCATTAATCTGTCAACATTATCAATACAGCAATATCGTTAATCCACCAACATTATTAATCCGACAACATAATTAATCCAACAATACCATTAATCCGTCAACATCATTAATCCGTCAACATCATTAATCCGTCAACATCATTAATCTGTCAAATTTGTGTCTTTGATCATCAGGTTCCAGCAATGCATTCTGGATCTTGACATTTGACTTGATATTTAAGCAATGTAACGTCGTCATTGGATACAAACTTTCTCCCTTCATCATTGGCTTAAAATTATTTACCAATCATCCAATCACATTCACCAATTACTTAAAATGGCTGAATGTCAGGGTAATCTAGGAAAGGTCATTAAGTCCGACATTTACTTAGAAGAAAAACCGATCACATTATCTGGTACATCCTACAGTTCGAAGAATATAATGCATAATATATTCTGCTGGTCATTATCATATATAGCATTGACAAAATAATGTGTGTTGGTTGACTTCATGATTGTAGTGGTATTTTAACAATCTTGGCCTCGTGAAGACCTTTTTTATAACAGTAACGTAAATAAAAGGTGAGAGAGAGAGAGAGAGAGAGAGAGAGAGAGAGAGAGATGTGATTCTCATCTCAATCATAACACAGGTGAATCCTAACATAGCCTAATTAACCCAATCATAACATAGCTCAACCTTATCAAATATTAAACTTAAAGGGAATAATCTACTATTGATAGGGTGAACACGTGATATATTTTACATTTGGTGTTAAAACATCAAATAAACACACTCGTAATGCTATTTATTTTAGTGGTGTTGACGGTGGTCCCTGAGGATCTCTCACTGTGTACACAACCATCCTGTTTTCTTCCTCTTCAAGATACCGCAAAGTTGTCACCTAACACCAAAAGCTCTTTTATTTTCAAGGCTGAGGTTGTGTGAATAAGTTTACATAATCTAATCTTTGGCTGATTTAATTGATGGGGAGGTGGAGTGGGAGGGAGTGGGGAAGGAGGTGTGGTGTGGAGAGGCGTGGGAGAGGAGGCAGGGTTTGGGCGTGGGGGAGGAGGCAGGGTTTGGGCGTGGGAGAGGAGGCAGGGTTTGGGCGTGGGGGAGGAGGCAGGGTTTGGGCGTGGGGGGGGAGGCAGGGTTTGGGCGTGGGAGAGGAGGCAGGGTTTGGGCGTGGGGGAGGAGGCAGGGCTTGGGCGTGGAGTAGACGTGGGTAGTCCATCTTTCCACCCTGAAGCCTTCACACACACCTTCACCCTCCGAGACATTAATACAGTTTCTTCCTTCCTTCTTCTGAACCTCCTCCTCCTCCTTCTTCCTTCTCAATTTCCCACCTTTCTCCTCTATTTCCTACTTCCTCCTCTGTCTCCTATTCCTCTTCCTCCTCTTTCTCCTATTCTTACCTTCTCTTCATCCTCCACTTCCTCGTCATCTTCCTCCTCCTCCTCCTATTCTTCCCTAGCAGATGGAGTTGTCGGCCAGTCATGATTCAGTCAACCATTTCATTCCTTAATATATTATAATAACCTCGTGTGTGATTCTTCGATTATTTCTACGTATAGCTGAATATTATATAGAATGTTAACTTAAACTTTGCCGAATATTAACCAAGTCTTCAAATTAACACCGAGATTCATAGTTACAAAATAATTTGTGTAATGACTTAACCCGACAGTAATTTGTATTCACTGTCATGATTTTGTGAGAATAATGATGGTTTTTCTTCTTGCCAAATTCGAGTCAATATTGTCACTTTTACGACCAATATCGTCAGCATAAAACAAGCGCTGACAGCTGACCTTCTCACTGTGAACGGCGTGATGTCAGGAGTTTAAAATGTTCTCTAGCGGTTATTACTGAAACGAGTGACTTACTACTGAATCTAACCTAACCTAACCCATGTGAAGCCGTATATAAAAAGTATCCCACTCGCTCTAAAACATTCCTCAGTCAAGTCAGAAAGACGTGTATAAAACGGTTTAAGGTAATGCTCTAAGGTAATCATCATACGTTAGTCTCAAATGTTGTATAATGCTGTCCAATATGTTTCTCCCGTTGATGGTATTTGGTAATGAAGGTACACGGTATTAGTGGTGAATCTTAACGAAAACTAATGGTAATGATTGTAAATTGTTACGAATATGAAGCGTGAACAATTGAATCGTAACAATCTGAATCGTAGCAAAATTTAATCCTAAGATATTGAATCGTAAAAAAAAAATGAATCGCAAAAAATGCAATAATGAAAAAAAAATGATTCGTAAAAAGCTGAATCATAGCAAAATTTATTCCTAAAAAAGTGAATCATAAAAAAAAATTTAATCGCAACAATATGAATCAAACATAACTGTAATGGTTTAAGAGACTCATTGTAAAAAAAAAATCTATACGAGTATATTATATCTCATGTACCATTATATATCCCGCCAAAACTTACATTAATTACTGATACATATAACAGAAATGTATTTAAAGGCTAAAGGGCTGATTAGTCGGTGCAGTTTCCGATAGTTTGATAATAAATGAGTCAGGTGAGGCTATGTCACTCACAGCCAGCCTACTGATTATGGAATATATCTCTCTCTCTCTCTCTCTCTCTCTCTCTCTCTCTCTCTCTCTCCATCTCCTTCTCCCTCCCCTCATCCTCTCCCCCCCCCTCCCTCCCTCCCTCAGTTGGGCCATTAGTGGATATACTAATTATTAATGAGATACCCTTACGTAACATGGTATACCCTCATTAACTGTAGTAATTAATATACCAACAGCCAAACTCTCCCCCTCCCGTATAATGATCTAACAGAGGGGAACTCATTAATGTGTGTATCTAGCAGTATATATTACCTGACGTATATCGTTTTTATATTTTCTCGTCTATTGATATAATATTTTTGGGTTATATTGTCACAGCGGAAATATATATGTCGTTAATTGGATTATATTCTTGTTCCAGGTAATTGTCTTCTCTGCTACAGTATTAATTGTTTACCTTACTAATTACTGTTGCTATTACTGTACTATTACTATTTATTTTTACAAGTAGTGTTTTTATATGTTACCTGATTTTGTTAATTTTATTTATAAACCTTAATCTAGCCTAACTAACCTAAACTTGTTTAACCTGATCATAAATAACCCTAACCTAACCTAACCTAACCTAACCTAACCTAACCTAATCTTAACTAACTTAACGTAATATAAGCCAACTTAACCAAACTTAACCTAACCAAAAGTAATCATAACCAAACCACACTTATTTCAACCCAACCCTTACATAAATCAGCCCCTAGTCCACCCACCTACACCAATATGTCCCATATACACATAATGGACACCATATTCCATAACCATTTTTTATGTATTAAACAAAAAAGAAAAAAACTGACTGACACAGGCTACGTATTTGAGCTTTTCGGCATAATCGGACGAACTGTGTATTGGCTGAATATTAATCATTGTGTGTAGCGATGTTCATTGGGATTTTTCAATGACTAAAACTCTATACATATACTCTATAATTTACCTGAATGTACTACCATACTGATATTTTAACAGATAGCATTCATTCTGCAACAGAGTAGATTGGTCGTGATTTTGGATGATTGATAACGACTCTTTTTGCAACAGAGATTTTGAATGATGGGAACTACTGGGACAGATTGGAGTGATATACAGTGGAACAGGGTAATGTTTGCCTTTGTGACAGAGATGGGTAGTGCTGGCCATTGTAACAAGAATGCGAGAAAAAAATAATTGCAGCAAGATACTGAATGACAGCAACCATTACAGTAAAATTGATTGACAACAGACAAGAGAAAGACAAGAGCTACTGCAATGAGGTACAACAGCTATTGCAAGAAGAGATAACAGATGTTGCAACAAGAGAAAGACCGTAGACATTGCAATGAGGTACAACAGCTATTGCAGCAACACAGACAACACCTATTGCAACAAGAGAGACACAACAGCTACTCCAATAAGAGACAAACCAACAGCTATTGCAACAAGAGACAGACCAACAGCTATTGCAACACGTCAATGAGGAAAGTCAACCATTGCAAACAGAAACTGAATCACAACATTAACTACAACAGACTTTATAAAAAAGAACTACTGCAGCCAGACAACAACTTCAACCATTGCAACAAGACCCTGAGCAACAACAGCAATTGCAACAAGACCTTGACAACATCCACCATTGCAGAGTCTAATCGCCACCCCGAATGCGTGTTGATAACTACATTGCAGCTTATCATTGTTGACAAGTAATTAGATATAATTCCTTTGCTAGGTATGTCTTCTTTGTATATATATATAATTACCGTCTAATTAATCATTTTCGTCATTTACTAATCCACGTTAATTATCATCTGGGAATTTAAAAAGCTAAGGTATATTTTGTGTTTGTTTATTAAATTATTTTTCTACCTGCATTTGTTTTGTCTTTGTTGTATAATTCAACGTGATTGTGTTTAGTTGGATAAGCGTCCGTGCGTGCGTGCGTGCGTGCGTATAAAAAAGAAAGTAAAACAGTAAACTAAGTTAAGCAACAGCTATTGACCAAGGTAAAGAACAGATATGAACAACGGGACTAACAGACATGAACAACGGGACTAACAGACATGAACAACGGGACTAACAGACCTGAACAACGGGACTAACAGACATGAACAACGGGACTAACAGATATGAACAACGGGACTAACAGATATGAACAACGGGACTAACAGACATGAACAACGGGACTAACAGACATGAACAACGGGACTAACAGACATGAACAACGGGACTAACAGACATGAACAACGGGACTAACAGATATGAACAACGGGACTAACAGACATAAATTTCAAGGAAAGTGAAACACACACACACACACACACACACACACACGGTCTTGGTACTCGTGAGGGTCTTAGTGGTGACGGTCTTGGTACTAGCGGGTCACGCAGGTAAGCACAGTTGAGTAGTTGAAGCAAACATGTACACGCTGTATTTTTTTTTAGTATTTCCTTGACCTCGCTTTGACCTTGTAACCCAATACTAATTGACCCATCTTTGACCCAGTGATTGAGATGGTTAGGTCAAGTGTGTGACCCTTTGCTGACCTCTCATGACCCCTTTTATTCATCAACAAAATAAGTCTTAGGGATATTATTAGCGAATGTAAAAACAAGGGAATTATTCATGTGCTAATTATACCTTAATCTAATTCCAGGTGAGTTGCTCAGTGGACGGCAGGTGTGGTCATTAAGGTAAGTCTTAACATGTTATTACAGGGAAGGTAAGAATGACAGGTGGTAGGGGGGGAGTTGACATGTTAACTAGTGTGAGGGTGGGGTTATGGGGGCGCTGGTGGGGGGTGGGGGGGTGGGGAACCATGACAACGAGTATCAGGTTAAGAACAGAAGAATAGAGGGTACTACAGTGCTCCGATTGGCCCATACTGTGCAGCCCTGATTACACCCAACCCTTATCACTCATAATTATCTCCCCAACCTATATTTGAAGCTACCCAGTGTATTCGAGTTAATGATGATGTTTGGTTATTTATTCCACTCATCTACAACCCTTTTTTCTAAACCAATGTTTATCTATTTCACGCCTTAATCTAAATTAGTCTAGTCTAAAACCACTGCTACGTTTTCTCTGTTGGTTGGATAGTTTTACCTCTGTTATATCAACTTTCCTTAACCCTGTCTTCCAAAGTCACGTTGTACATGGTAAATTTTATGCCATTAAATCTGATTCTGTTTACTGCCTCTTAACCACGCCCTAATCCAATTTAGAATATCCCCTTCAGTGCCGCGTATCTCCACTTTCCGTATTAATCTTTTGTGAGGAACTCTTATCAAAGGCTTTATTAAGGTTGAGGTAAACTACATCATAGTCGTGTCCATCGTCCATAGATTGAAAAGTTGTGATATAAAATGATAAAATATTTGTCGGACACGAATGCCCTCTGGTATTACCATGCGGAGTCATTAATCAACTTGTGTTTCTCGATTTGGTTTCGGATTCATTTTGAAACTATTGCTTCCATTAATGTTCCCATAGGGTTAAGGGGTGGTAGTCATGACAACCAGTATTAAGCTGAGGTGAGGAGGTGGTAGTCATGACAACCAAGATCAAGCTGAGATAAGGGGTGGTAGTCATAACAACCAGACATCATTATTAAGCTCTTTTCTGTTGTAGTTGTGTCACAGATGTTCATGTTGAGTCTTATAGTGTTTCATTATCTCTTAACTGTAATTGTTTTTCCATCTACGTATTTGTATTGCATGTTATTCCCCCCAGTGCGTATACCGGTAGCATCTTAATTTACACCTGTACGTCAGGCCGTTTGTACACACATCCGTTTGTCCGTAAGGTCGTCCGTCCCAATTAACTTTATGTACAAGACCTCCTAAAAAGTATCTAGTTTAAGTAAGTGAAATTTCGTGAGGTTTTTACCCCAGCTTGGATTCCCTGGTTGTATTTTTAATGTTTTAGATGGAGTTTTACACCAGGGAGGACAGGTGTGTTTCGGCACTAAAGTTCGGAGTTGTGTTTCTCTGTTTGTTTCATATTTGAACACACCTGCAGGCGCTGTTGTGGCTCTGAATTAATTTATAATCATTTATATTTCAGTCTATAAGGTATTGATAAAATTAAATAGAGAAAAAAAATCATGTCTTAAATCGAATGGGTATGAAACCACTTCAGATTGGGTCCTTTCGAATTTTCCATAATCGATTAGTCGTAAAATAGTCATTGGTTCCAGATATACATAAGAACATAAGAAAATAAGGAGTCTGCAATAGTCCGGTTGGCCTGTGCATGGCAGCTCCTGTCGAGAGTTACTACCACTCTCTATCATCCATGAATCTATCCAGTCTCCTTTGGAAACTTTCCAGCGTTCCAGGCAGAGAAGATGTTGAGGTTACCTGTCTTGTCTCACGTGGTCCCCAGGCCTCCGTCTTTGACTACCTGAGATGACTCGTAAATGAGGGACACCTGAAGATTCTATCTCCCATCTTATTTCACTTGAAGATTGTGTGATAACCTTAACCTAACTTAACCCTTCTCTAAACTAATCTGGTCTGATTCGTAAATGTATATCACCTTAAATTCGTCCCCAAGCTTATATCACCAGAAGATTAACCACCCTAGCTTAACCTACCCCCCCCCCTTCTACAGGTGGTGTTGGGGTGGCTTAGGTGAAATAATCTAGGATGTCTCTACTCTTCAGGTGATCTATAAATGCTTAAGGTGCAGATACTCGTGTGGAAAGACCGGTTCTGTTAACTCGTGTCCTTTATGAAGAAGATATATAGTGAGGTTATCCCTGTATGCTTGATCTTTGATGATGGTTGAGAGGTCGTGAATGGTGTGTTGACATTTGCGTGGGCCATTTTAATCTCTATTTTAGTGAAGTAAAAGACTTTTTTTTTCCTTAATTCTGTTCCAACCCACAGCCTCAGCCTCCTCCCCCTCTCTCCCTTAACACCTACACCACCTTAACTTATTTCTCGTTCACTTAAACTTCTCTCTCCCTCATCACCCTGTGTTGACGTTCACCGGCTCCTACCCTTCTCACCTTGCCCCCCCCCCCCCCCCGAGTACAGGTGAGTGGCACTCGTATACTGTATCATTAATGCTTCCTACCATACTCTCCTTCTCCTCGTCCCCCCTCTCCCGCCCTTTCTCCCACTATTATTCTCCTCCCACTTACTATTTTCTCCCACTTTTCATCCTCTCCGCTCTCCTACCTCTCTCTCACCTCTCCTCTCCCTCTTCTTCTTCCTCCCTCTGCTTCTCCTCTTACTCCCCTTTTTCAGCTAGGCTCTCCATCTTTACCTCTTCCTCTCTCCCCCTCTTCCCACCTCACACCTGGGTTCTCCCCGGCATAGCAACAGGTACACCCCACCAACATAGGATAACTCCCCATCTCAGAGATGTTAAAGCCGGCCTCTCCCCTTAGCTCCCCTCGACAGTACCATTTTAGTTTCCCTCCTCTCTCTCTGTTTTATGTCTCCTTTATTCTCTTTTAATCTCTCTCTCTCTCTATCTCTCTTTCTCATTTCATTTGGTCTTCTTTTATTCCCTCTATCCGCGTGTTTCCTCGTTTCTAAACTTACGTCTACTCTCCAAAGGTCGCACAGGTAAAGGATCAGGTCGCACAGGTAAAGGATCAGGTTGCACAGGTAGAGGATCAGGTGGCACAGGTTGAGGATCAGTTGTCACAGGTAAAGGATCAGGTGACAGAGGTAGAGGATCAGGTCGCACAGGTGATGGTCCGTCTGTCCACCTGGCGTTCTGTCAGTATTCGCCCGTCTTTCTGTCTCTTCCTCCTTCCGTCCAACTTTCTGTCTCTTCCTCCTTTCGTCCGCCTTTCTCTCTGTTTCTCCTTCCGTTTGTTTCTCTCTCTCTTCCTCCCTCCGTGCACTCAATCACTAGCCGGTCCGTCTAGTCGTCCGTCCGTCTATCCGTTTTATCAGATGAATAAGAAATATACACACTGATGATCAAATTATCACCAGCAATCACCTAAGGTCGACCTGACATTTAACTTAATTGACTGTTCTTGTGTCGTTCAAGACTTGGCTCTTGTCAACAGAGGTAAAACATGATATAGTTCCTGCCGTAATTCGCTGGACACTTGGCACCCTCTGGCATCTAACTTGACCTGACCTGACCTAACCTGACGTGACCCAACCTAAAAATAGCAGTAAGAATCATCATAGTCACGACCATCATAGTCACGACCATCATAGTCACGACCATCATAGTCACGACCATCATAGGCACGACCATCATAGTCACGACTATCACAGTCACGACCATCATAGTCACGACCATCATAGTCACGACCATCACAGTCGCGACCATCACAGTCACGACCGTCACAGTCACGACCGTCACAGTCACGACCATCACAGTCACGACCATCACAGTCACGACCATCATAGTCACGACCATCACAGTCACGACCATCACAGTCACGACCATCACAGTCACGACCATCACAGTCACGACCATCACAGTCACGACCATCACAGTCACGACCATCACAGTCACGACCATCACAGTCACGACCATCACAGTCACGACCATCATAGTCACGACCATCATACTCACGACCATCACAGTCACGACCATCATAGTCACGACCATCACAGTCACGACCATCACAGTCACGACCGTCACAGTCACGACCGTCACAGTCACGATCATCACAGTCACGACCATCATAGTCACGACCATCACAGTCACGACCATCATAGTCACGTTACTAATGACAACACACCCATCACCTGGTATAAACAGAGGTTATAAACTGAGTTTCAGCAATAGTCGTCACCTTCACTTTTCAATGAGAATATTTTTCACGCATCTGTATAATCGGATTACCTAAAGGTTACACACACTCACTAACTCACACGACCACCTACACGGACACACACACACACACACACACACACACACTAAAGACTAAACAACATAACAACAAATATATAACATGTAATTAATGTTAAGTGCATTACCACGACCCAGTATTGATCGACCGGCCTTTAACCTAACCTAACCTAACTTAACCTCGACTTTAGTTATGATGATATTTAAACTTACTGCTGAGTCATCAAAACCTAAGACATCTTAAGAATAAACTTTAATCACTAAATACTCGGCGTTTCAACCTGTACATTAACCTGATTGGATGCCACGGTCAGACGCTCACCTGTGTGGAGGGAGGGAGGGAGGGAGGGAGGGCAAATGCTAAGTTGTTTGGTGGATTAAACTTGAATAGAGGTGAACAGAGGTGATGAGGATGAGGTGATGAAGCTGAGATGATGAGTGATGAGGTGATGAAGTACAGATTATGAGTGAGTGAGTGAGTGAGTGAGACTGACAAACAGATATCAATCTTTATTTGACAAAAATTTTAATACATTGCGAGTCGCTTGGAATTATTTTTACTATTTTTGTGGTTATTTGGTGCTATTAGATAGGTTAGGTTCTGCTGGGTTAAGTTAGGCTGGGTTACGTTGGGCTGGGTTAGGTTTGGTTAGGTTAAGTTAAGAAAGGATAATTTAGGTTGGGTTAGGGTATCTTGGTTAGGTTAGGTTAAAATAGGATCAGCTCTCGACTATTCTGATGTCTGTTGTACTTCACGAGCGAAAACTTGAGGGTTCGTTGTCCGGTCAGGATGAAGGTCTGGTTTCCCTTCTTGTGCACGAGCTCTTATACACATGACAAGAGTCAACTCACGCTGTCAGGTGTGCTTACTGATGGTGGAACAATCCTGCCAAGGTGGTAAAGTATAGCCCACTAGCTGCTGAATGGTAAGAATAAGGGGGATCAGTACAGCACTATAGCGGGAAGATCCTGACATGGATTGGGGGAATATGTTATATAAATATACTAGATTTCAACTAGCGGGGTGTGAACCCGGGGCCCACGGCGAGGGTCACTGGATAAAGCTCAGGGTACCGCCTATTTGATCCAAGCTATGAATGGGCACCTAACTTTGCGGTTGAGAAAGTGAAGGTGACGAAGTGCAGTGCCGGCCATACTGCCTCAGTATCTACACTGCCCACAACCCCCCACACCCTCACAACACCCCCCCCCCCCACACACACACACGCACGGGTTTACCTACAATACACCTACTAGTATTTAAAGGCTTTAAACAGAGGCAGGTGAAGTAAATCTAACCAGCCTAAAAGATGGATTCCAGGCATATTATACTAAGCGTACACACACACACACACACACACACGAGAGGCACTGAATGATACGTCGTTTGAGAGGCTGTTTTATTTGCAGAATCATTAAACCAGGAGTGAGGACATAAACAGTGTTTTATGGTCGAGTCAGTGAGGCAACTGGCAGCGAGTTAGTTGTATTGCTCGTCTGCACTCTCCCTGCACCGAGTGGGAGGAGGGAGAGAGAGTGATGGATGATGGCTAGAAGAATAAGCTGAATACTAGACGAATAAATGTTGGAAGAGTAATGCTAAGTGATTGATGAATGTTGGCAGAGTGAACGATGAAGAAAGTGAGTGGCGATGGTAGTATGAATGTTGGAAGATTGTTTAGGTCTTTCATTACCCAAGACATAAGTAAGATGATGACCGTGGCAGACTCTGAGAGCTACAGTAGAAACTTGGCTAAGACGCATTACAAAAAAAGATTATACTAACTAATACTCGAGAAACTGAACTGCCCATATAACGAGAAACCTGTGATCATTGTTTTAGTGTCGAACTGATAATGAAACCAAACCAATATTCGAACTCTGAACCGAATCCGAAGTATTCATTATATTTAGATCATATTAGGGTAAGTTAGGGTTAACGTTATATAAGGTCAGGTTATGATATGGTTAGATGTAGGGGTTAGGTTAAGTCATGTTTGGTTAGGGTTAGGGATTAGTTTAGGTCAGGTCAGGTCAGGTCATGAAATGGTTTGGGGAAGGTTAGTTTAGGTCAGGTTAAGTTATGGTTAAAGATAGAAGTTAGATTAGGTCAGGCCATGTTATGGATAGGATTAGGGGAAGATTTGATCAGGTCAGGTCAGGTTATATTATAGTTGGAATGAGTTAGGTTAGATTACGGTGTAAGTTAAGTTAAAGGCGGATAGGCTGGGAGGTTAGGTTTGGTTAGGTTAAGGGATGTTAAGTTTGGCTTGGTTAGATTGTCTGGTTAGGTTTTCTTAGACTAGGCCAAGTTAGTTTAGATTAAGTTAGTTTCAATTTCGTTAGATTAGGTACAAGTTTAATTTGGTTAGGTTAGTTTAGCCACAAGTTGAATAAAGTTAGGTATAATTAGATTAGGCAATAGTTTCGCTGAGGTCTACGGCCATATTTAGAAAATTTGAGTGTATCCTAATTTACGCCAACTCTGGTTCTTGGATGACAATGCCCACAAAGTTGTCAGCAGGCATTGTGTATATAACAGTAAGGTTGTCACAGTGGGTGAGAGGCAAAGCTTACACGCCAAGTCAATTCTCTGCTTTTTCATGTGGAGAAATTACATGTCAGTGGAGGTGAATTGGAAATACCAGCTCTGTGTGGGTGTGGGGGGGGTGTGGTGTGTGTGGGTGGGTGGGTGGAGGTGTGTGTGTGTGGGCTTTTGTGTGGGCGTGTGTGTGGTCGTTATGCATCATCAGAATAATGTGGCCTCCTCCGCCTTGCTAAAACATTTTTGTCTCGTAATCTCGTCCTCAATATTTTACCGGGAAATGTCTCGCTGATGAGGTAAATTGATCGAGGAGATGATGATCTATCTACTCAGACTTTTCTCCTAGACTGATTTTCGTACTCTGTCTTACGCACAAGATACTGTTTGAGAAGTGACATGTACAGTGTAAGTCAAGGTTTTGGTGTGTACATGTAGTGAGATTTAACAGATATAACACATATTGTGGTTTCTGTACTATGGTATATGATGTTACTTACAGAAAGAGACAACGAAAGGAAAGGAGGGGGGGGGGGGGGAGAGGCAAGGGAGGCCGGCCTGTCTTCTAGTGATTGTTGTTGTTATTTGTTGTATAAGTGTTAATTAGGATCTGCTTTGATATCAGTCTTGTTACTTGAATTGGTTATCTAAACTCTTGTCGATTTTATTAAATTAACCCATTTTATATATTAATAATTTTATGTTTTATAGTTAATAATTGAATGTACTGTATTAAACTATTTAGATGTATATAAAATAAATAATAATTGGATACATTATTTATTACAAAACAAACCTCTTTTTCGTTAAGGATATGAATTGTTTTAAACTGATAAATGGAATTACACAAGGTACAAACTATTCATCTGTTATGCTTTATGTCGTGTCACAATACTAATCAGGTTACAGGTGGAAGGAGTGAAGGAGAGTCATGTGTAAAACATAATGAGTTTGAGAGTTATGGAACAAACCTCCTCAAGCATTATTAGTTTTCTTACACTAAAAAAACTACCATACAATAATATGAATAGTGTGTTACTATACCATATGTTTGTCTTACATACACGTAAACTGTATTGATGGATGAGTTATTATTAAATATTAAAAAATGCGAAAATAATTTGCTATTAACATTGCAGACTGTATTTGGGATATTTCTAAACCATTTAATTATCTCTCTAATGAATATTCTACCTCACCATATCTTACACAACTATCATCTTGTTTTATGTTTAACATTTTTAGTCAACGATTACTTGGTAGAATTTCATGAATATACCTACACTATATGAGTTCCATGACTTGCTCACAAGACAAACCTAACCTAACCTAACCTAACCTAACATTTGTCTTCCTTTCCATTAATGTTGTGAGCATTTGTCTTGCTAGCAAATGTCAGCACACCACCTATATGAAGCTTCTCTGGTGAGGATCCATATATTTACATGGAATATTTTCCCAAATAAAAGACCATTTAAACAGCAGATGCTTTTCTTCAACTGCTGGTTTAGTCCATGTCCTTAGCATATTGTATTCATTTTTACTCCTGACATTGGGAAAGTGTTCATGTCTTGCTATAATCAGGTGGAGACAAGTTGGAAACACTATCTCAAGGTTTCATGTCTTGTAGGTAATTGGTCTTTATACTTGTATAATGTGGAGGTCAAGATTTTTGGTACAAAGATAATTTCCTGTTTGATAGAAAACTAATGGTGATATTTTTCAAGATTTTATCCCAGTTCATCTGTAGTGTGTTCATAACTGCCATAATACCTAATGCTTTGGTATATTCTACTGACTTCATCCACAGAACAAGGCCATAATTCTCTTTATTTACACAAACCCAACCCCAAGTTTGTGATAAACTTAATACTCTATTGTTTGATTTAATAAGGACAAAGAAAACAGTAACAGATAATACACTCTATTCCTACTTTCTTATGGTTGTCACAGGCTTTATTTACCTTTATTCACTGTAAGTGATCATATTTCATACCCAGAATTGGCTTATGATCCAAGAACATAGAAAAATGAGGCGCACCTAAGCTTGGGATTCAAGTTTGTCATGCTGGTTGATCGTGCGGCACGAGCAAACGTTTCGGGCCACTGCCAACGTTTCGATGGTCGCGGCGCACTAACCTCCCAGTTGGCACATCTGCTTACACCACGATGGCGTAGTAAGAACACCCGACCGTCGGGAACCACCATGGCCACTCTTGAATAATCGTTAAACTTTTCTTCCGTCGTATTACGACCGGCGGGATATCAAAGCATTGTGTACATGACGGCTGTAATTGCATATGGGCCTATGTAATAATATATTCATTGGAGAATTGGCACTGAAGACAAGGTCGGACTCCAACATTTTAGTATTGGCAACGGTGAAGATAGGGTTGGTAACCAAACTACTGTTATTGGCAACAGTGACATTTACCACTGACCCAACCCAACCCAACCCAACCTACAAAATTAGAAAGACCTACCTACAGTATCCCCATTAGCCAGGTAACTACGTAAACTTGTTCACTGGAGACTTGTGTAACAGTTTGGGTATTATAATTTTGATTGATACACAGGAAGCGCCGTGCAATTAGGTTCCGCTTTACTCGATCGTGTAAAAATACATAATTAACATTTACTCTTTTTCCCCCACATTGATGACTGCCTTTTGAATGGGTTTATAGAGGTGGTTGTGTAGGTTGGTTGGGTAGAGATACTTCTCCGATAGGCTGATTAGGATCACCTGAAGATTAACAACCCAGACACAAACCTCAGGCTAACCTAAATTTACCTAACGCTAAACTAACTTATCCTAACGCTAACTCAACATAAATTAACCTAACCTAATTTAACCTAAAGCTAAACTAACCTAACGAAAATTAAGTTAACACTATCCTAACATTTCTTAACTTAAACCTTACGCTAATCTTATGTTAACTTAACCTAAGCCAACCTAAACTAACCCCCAGCTAGCATTAGGGTGTTTAAGCGTCAGGTGATCCACTAATTCTGTGTGTTATTTATGGATTGAAGTATAATTATGCATATATGTCATCTTTATTGATATACCAGTCTGACTATTGAAGTAAAGCAAATAATTATATATATATTCCGCCGTTATACTTAATATTTCAGTTTTGAATTATTAATTATTTAGTCTGGAACTCCTAAAACACAAAATGAAAGTTCAAATTTCATACCGCTAATATCAGCATTACAGACGTAGTTTTAAGTAAAATTACGAAATTGATGAGAAATTACTGTACATGGAGAGAATCTGTAATTTAGTAAACAAAATATTCTGACAGTAAAGGAACAAAATATTTGCTACGTGTAACATAATTGACAGTCAGTGGCATGATTTGTGATTACGGTGAGTTAATAACATTTGAACTGTGCGCTGGCTCAGTGGATACAGCACTCACCTTCTCTGGTTCGATCCCTGAGCACTCCCAGTCTATCAGCTATCATTTTCAAGTTGGGGAAGTGGAGGTGGTCGGGTACGGTGCCAGTGGTCGGGTACAGTGCCAGTGGTCGGGTACAGTGCCGACTATGCTGCCTCATTTTGTACCCACACTGTCCCAAGTTATAATAACATTAATCAACTTACTATGAAACCGTCGGCATTGAAACCACTAGAAAATAAAGAAACAGTTAGACAGATTTTCGAGATTAAAAAAATAATTATTAAGAAGTTATTAATGAGAAACTACAGATTTTGTTCAATAAGTCCAGTTTCAGTAATTAGTGTACAGGTGTAGGTTTTTTCCCGTTGTGTATATGAGAAGTGTGTGTCTGACGTTCTGAATCATAGTTCATTCTTTCGCTCAATTATTTAAAAAAATCTGTTGGTGCTGTGTGGTGGTGATAATGTTGGTGTTGTGGTGTTGGTGATGATGGTGTTTTGGTGCTGTGGTGATGAAGTTGGTGCTGTGGTGTTGGTGCTGTGGTGGTGGTGCTATGATGTTTTTAGTGTGGTGGTGATGGTGTTGGTAATGGTGTTCTTGCTGTGGTGACGGTGTTGATCTGAGACAGTATTGAAAGTATAGTAATCTGCTCTCGTCACTGGCAGTCTTATAAAGCCAAAATGAAAAACAACTGTATATAATTCAAGTTTCCTCACAAGCGGAAAATCAACAAGAGGACAAAAAATTACCTGGCGACACATGAAGAGTTGGAACATCAGAAAGAGACAAGTGTGTGCAAGGACTTAATGCTTTTACCTTTGAAAATATATGACTCATTTACTCAACAGTGCTTGTGTGTCTTGGGAAAGAAACATCGTCTCCATGTGACTCAGTGAACTTGACGAAATGAAAGGAATATCCATTAGCGGAAATTACCTAAGTCATTAACTGGCTGGGGACACCTGAAACTTGAGGTGGGAGTCTTAACTGTGCAAGATAAACATTGTTTTAATCACACACACACACACACACAGATAGCCAGAGCTGAGGACTATCTGCAACACCTTTATTCTCCCCAAATTAACGTATGCATCACCAGCCTGGTCGTCTTCTCTTCACTCTACCCAACAACATCAGCTAGAGAAGGTACAGAAGAGGGCCTGCAGAATTATGCTCGGTGCAGACTACGCCGGCTACAACAACGCTCTCTCCACCCTGGAAATGCCATCCTTCAGTGACCTCCACCACCATGCACTAGCAAGGTTTGGCAGTGGACTACTGCACCATCCTCGTCATCGCCACCTTCTGCCACCGGCAGTCCCCCGCCCACCTCGCGCAGTCCGCCACTACAACAAAATTCAGCCCATAAGAGCCCGCACCGATAGATATAAGAACAGCACCATCCCATCTATTGTTAAAATAATAAACAACTCCTGATTTATGTACTGTACAGCCCTGTAAATGTATTAAACGTATATTATTAAGTCTAAATCACATGTAAGTTTGTAATTTCAGCCACCGGCTGCAACTCTATTAATAAACCGTTTATTATTATTATTATTATTATTATTATTATTATTATTATTATTATTTACACACACACAGACACACACACACACACACACACACACGTACACACACACACACATAAATACGTACACACACATAAACACGTACACGCACACACACACACACACACACACACACACACACACACCAAATTTAGGTCACGGAGGAGAAACAAATAAAAAAGACAAACTTTGGCTGTAAGAAATTTTGTCAAGCGAGACACTAAAACAAAGAGACTAATATGTGAAGGATTTTCAGTGAGTGCCAGGGGGAGATGAGTGTCTGGGGAGATGAGTGCCAGGGGGAGATGAGTGTCTGGGGAGATGAGTGCCTGGGGGAGATGAGTGCCTGGGGGAGGTGAGTGTCTGGGGAGATGAGTGTCTGGGGAGATGAGTGCCGGGGGAGGTGAGTGTCTGGGGAGATGAGTGTCTGGGGAGATGAGTGCCTGGGGGAGATGAGTGCCTGGGGGAGGTGAGTGTCTGGGGAGATGAGTGTCTGGGGAGATGAGTGCCTGGGGGAGATGAGTGCCAGGGGGAGATGAGTGCCTGGGGGAGATGAGTGCCAGGGGGAGATGAGTGCCAGGGGGAGATGAGTGCCAGGGGGAGATGAGTGCCTGGGGGAGGTGAGTGTCTGGGGAGATGAGTGCCAGGGGAGATGAGTGCCTGAAGAAGATGAGTCTTAGGGTAGTTAAGTGTCAGGGGGAGATGACTGTCAGGGGGAGATGAGTGCCAGGGGGAGATGAGCGCAAGGGGGAGATGAGTGTCAAGGGGACATGAGTCTTAGGGTAGTCAAGTGTCAGGGGGAGATGAGTGTCAGGGGGAGATGAGTGCCAGGGGGAGATGAACGCAAGGGGGAGATGAGCGCCAGGGGGAGATGAGTGCCAGGGGGAGGTGAGTCTTAGGGTAGTTAAGTGTCAGGGGGAGATGAGTGTCAGGGGGAGATGAATGCCAGGGGGAGATGAGCGCAAGGGGGAGATGAGCGCCAGGGGAGATGAGTGCCAGGGGGAGATGAGTGCCAGGGGGAGATGAGTGCCAGGGGGAGATGAGTGTCCGGGGAGATGAGTCATAGGGTAGTTAAGTGTCAGGGGGAGATGAGTGTCAGGGGGAGATGAGTGCCGGGGGAGATGAGCGCCAGGGGGGAGATGAGTGTCAGGGGGAGATGAGTCTTTGGGTAGTTAAGTGTCAGGGGGAGATGAGTGCCACGGGGAGATGAGTGTCCGGGGAGATGAGTCACAGGGTAGTTTAGTGTCAGGGGGAGATGAGTATCAGGGGGAGATGAGTGCCAGGGGGAGATGAGTGCCAGGGGGAGATGAGTGCCATGGGGAGATGAGTGCCATTGGGAGATGAGTGCCAGGGGGAGATGAGTGCCAGTGGGAGATAAGTGCCAGTGGGAGATGAGTGTCAGTGGGAGATGAGTGCCAGGGGGATATGAGTGCCAGGGGGATATGAGTGCCAGTGGGAGATGAGTGTCAGTGGGAGATGAGTGCCAGGGGGAGATGAGTGCCAGGGGGAGATGAGTGCCAGGGGGAGATGAGTGCCACGGGGAGATGAGTGTCAGGGGAGATGAGTCATAGGGTAGTTAAGTGTCAGGGGGATATGAGTGTCAGGGGGACATGAGTCTTAGGGTAGTTAAGTGTCAGGGGGAGATGAGTGTCAGGGGGAGATGAGTGCCAGGGAGAGACGAGCGCAAGGGGGAGATGAGCGCCAGGGGGAGATGAGTGCCAGGGGGAGATGAGTCTTAGGGTAGTTAAGTGTCAGGGGGAGATGAGTGTCAGGGGGAGATGAGTGCCAGGGGGAGATGAGCGCAAGGGGGAGATGAGCGCCAGGGTAGATGAGTGCCAGGGGGAGATGAGTGTCAGGGTAGATGAGTGCCAGGGGGAGATGAGTGCCAGGGGGAGATGAGTGCCAGGGGTAGATGAGTGCCAGGGGGAGATGAGTGCCAGGGGGAGATGAGTGCCAGGGGGAGATGAGTGTCCGGGGAGATGAGTCATAGGGTAGTTAAGTGTCAGGGGGAGATGAGTGTCAGGGGGAGATGAGTGCCGGGGGAGATGAGCGCAAGGGGAGATGAGCGCCAGGGGGGAGATGAGTGTCAGGGGGAGATGAGTCTTTGGGTAGTTAAGTGTCAGGGGGAGATGAGTGCCACGGGGAGATGAGTGTCCGGGGAGATGAGTCATAGGGTAGTTTAGTGTCAGGGGGAGATGAGTGTCAGGGGAGATGAGTGCCAGGGGGAGATGAGTGCCAGGGGGAGATGAGTGCCAGGGGGAGATGAGTGCCATTGGGAGATGAGTGCCATTGGGAGATGAGTGCCAGGGGGAGATGAGTGCCAGGGGGAGATGAGTGTCCGGGGAGATGAGTCATAGGGTAGTTAAGTGTCAGGGGGAGATGAGTGTCAGGGGGAGATGAGTGCCGGGGGAGATGAGCGCCAGGGGGGAGATGAGTGTCAGGGGGAGATGAGTCTTTGGGTAGTTAAGTGTCAGGGGGAGATGAGTGCCACGGGGAGATGAGTGTCCGGGGAGATGAGTCACAGGGTAGTTTAGTGTCAGGGGGAGATGAGTATCAGGGGGAGATGAGTGCCAGGGGGAGATGAGTGCCAGGGGGAGATGAGTGCCATGGGGAGATGAGTGCCATTGGGAGATGAGTGCCAGGGGGAGATGAGTGCCAGTGGGAGATAAGTGCCAGTGGGAGATGAGTGTCAGTGGGAGATGAGTGCCAGGGGGAGATGAGTGCCAGGGGGATATGAGTGCCAGTGGGAGATGAGTGTCAGTGGGAGATGAGTGCCAGGGGGAGATGAGTGCCAGGGGGAGATGAGTGCCAGGGGGAGATGAGTGCCACGGGGAGATGAGTGTCAGGGGAGATGAGTCATAGGGTAGTTAAGTGTCAGGGGGATATGAGTGTCAGGGGGACATGAGTCTTAGGGTAGTTAAGTGTCAGGGGGAGATGAGTGTCAGGGGGAGATGAGTGCCAGGGAGAGACGAGCGCAAGGGGGAGATGAGCGCCAGGGGGAGATGAGTGCCAGGGGGAGATGAGTCTTAGGGTAGTTAAGTGTCAGGGGGAGATGAGTGTCAGGGGGAGATGAGTGCCAGGGGGAGATGAGCGCAAGGGGGAGATGAGCGCCAGGGGAGATGAGTGCCAGGGGGAGATGAGTGTCAGGGTAGATGAGTGCCAGGGGGAGATGAGTGCCAGGGGGAGATGAGTGCCAGGGGGAGATGAGTGCCAGGGGGAGATGAGTGCCAGGGGGAGATGAGTGTCCGGGGAGATGAGTCATAGGGTAGTTAAGTGTCAGGGGGAGATGAGTGTCAGGGGGAGATGAGTGCCGGGGGAGATGAGCGCAAGGGGAGATGAGCGCCAGGGGGGAGATGAGTGTCAGGGGGAGATGAGTCTTTGGGTAGTTAAGTGTCAGGGGGAGATGAGTGCCACGGGGAGATGAGTGTCCGGGGAGATGAGTCATAGGGTAGTTTAGTGTCAGGGGGAGATGAGTGTCAGGGGGAGATGAGTGCCAGGGGGAGATGAGTGCCAGGGGGAGATGAGTGCCAGGGGGAGATGAGTGCCATGGGGAGATGAGTGCCATTGGGAGATGAGTGCCAGGGGGAGATGAGTGCCAGTGGGAGATAAGTGCCAGTGGGAGATGAGTGTCAGTGGGAGATGAGTGCCAGGGGGAGATGAGTGCCAGGGAGATATGAGTGCCAGTGGGAGATGAGTGTCAGTGGGAGATGAGTGCCAGGGGGAGATGAGTGCCAGGGGGAGATGAGTGCCAGGGGGATATGAATGCCAAAGGATGATAAGAGATGAATGTTTAAATGAGTCTTACTGACTGAATAACTTAGAAATGTTTTCAGCCTGCGTAGACATACATAATTGCACGCCTCACTAACCCAGCCTGAGACTAATTCTGCTTAGAGTTCATTTTTAACAGTTCAATAAGATCATAAAATGTTATGTTTGCTTCACGTAATCTTATATTATGTTTCTTTCACGTCAATCATTACAATTTATGTTAATTCCCAAATACACAATATATTCATCTGTTTTTATTTCCCTTTACCTATCGTAATTTTTTAAAGTAATATCTGGATTTATTATTAATCGGAAACTAACTATTACTGCCATCTCTTCAGCATTAATTGTCTAAATTCTTCATCTTTCCACAAAGGTAGAATTAACAATGCTTCTTCACTAATAGCATCATCCGCATACTGCATGATTCATTTCTTCCAACTTTTTGCATTAAGACTTCTAAATTAATATTATATTATGTTTGGAATGGCAGGCAGCCCCGTCTTAAGTACACGACTCACCTTCAACTAACTTGTAAGATCATTATTTATTAACACCGCATCTTGATGTAAAAAAAGATTTTGCGTGTTCTCGAATCTCCGTAATTAAATATCTATTATTTCCAAGACTTCAGTAAACTTTTATCTTTAGCCCATGAATTCTTTTAACTTTTGGTAAAATTCACAAAACAGATATGTGATTTTTATTCCTTCTAGAATTTTCTTCAATAAAACTCCATAATTGTGGCATATTGAACCATCTTGCCTAAACAAGGTCTCCTACAGGTCTCCTCTGCAGTAAATATTTATGTTTATTAGATTTACTGAGATGTTGAATTGTTCTTGATATAAGGTTCTTGGGTCGACGTCCATGAACTGTAGAGAGATGCTTTGGGTGACTTGGGAATCATCAAATTGTATTATATATTTTGTTTTGTTTACAGTTGTCAAGTAATTTCCCTTCTTTCTTATCAATTATTCAGTTTTGATACTTTTCTTCCCTTCCTTTCCTTGGCGTTAAAAATCATCCATTATATTTGGATATTCATTTGAACTGGACAAATATTGCTCTCTATAAGTACTCATACAACTTTTATAAAACGTCATACTCACAGTCATTTGTTGATATATTAACTCGTATTTTTGCTAAATTGGTGGGATTACCATTAAACGTGGTAATGGAGCTCTGTCTCGCACTGCCTACTATCCCTTTACACAACAAGAACACTTAACACCTCTCTCGTGCATTTTACCACAAGTCTACATAAAGTGACATTATTCTCCACTAACGCTATTATAACGTGTCTATCTTACTTCCCCTGCTTCTAAGACTCCCACTGCAACCTTTTCATCTCTCTGGAAGAAATTGCATTCTTTTTTACTTTCATATAATGTGGTTTCATTCTAATTCTCAGTTTATTCCTGCTCATTTTTAAGCTCACTTGATTGTAGTTTAATGTCCAAGGCTTTGTTTTACTCAAGAGAATAATAAGGTAGCTTCTCGGTGCCATTCTACCTACGAGCTCGGGAGACAGTATTCCTGGGTCTAAGGCGACGATGGTCCAACAGGAGGAGCCAAAAATGATGTGTTTCCTCCCTGTAGTTGTTGTAGGGCAAGACGCAGTACCACCACCATTATTACCACCACTACTTATACCACTACCATTATTACCACCACTACTTATACCACCACCATTATTACCACCACTACTTATACCACCACCATTATTACCACCACTACTTATACCACTACCATTATTACCACCACAAACACCATTACCAACCACCATCACCCATCACCAGTACCACCACCATCATCACCACTATCACTACCACCACCACTATCACTACCATCACCACTCAGCACCACCACCACTACCACCATCATCACCCATTTCAAACATGCTATACAAGGTGTCAAAAAAAGTTCTCAAATATATAACGTTGGTTTCAGAAACGTTTTAGAGCGAGTTAGTGATTTTGTGTCGAGTTTGTAAAATTAGTGATGTTTTATTGGAGTTGTCGACAGTGATTAGTGGAAAAATGCACCACCCTCCTGTAGCATTGTGTCAACTACAGTTAGGTGTCGTGTAGGTCGTTGTTGGTGGTGTGGTGTGGTGGTGGTGGTGATGGTGGTGGTGTTAGCTTAGGCATTCACTTGTTCATATAAATAATAAAAGGTTTCAACGATAATTTCACCATGTCTTAAGTGAAATTATTATCATTCTATGGGATAATCATAGTAATTGATCAAACTTAGTAGCTTGATCCATATTGTTTCATCCAGTTTTCTTCCACTGAGATGTCCAAAAATACTCGAGAACCTCTTGGACAAATACACGGCTACAACCTTCAAGTTACATCTAGCTGCATGGTTAATTGCTTCACTACTAACACTACTGCACACGTAAACCCTTGAAAATATTGATTATTTTCAGTACCTAATCTAGATAATAATAATTCACTTTAAATCAATGATGTTCACTTTACACTTTAATCATTTAAGTAACTAATTAATTCACAGAAATTAACATTCTAAATAAATTATTTTACCGAGACTGGTGTTCGATTACTGTTCACAATTCAGGATCACTAACAATAATAACTTACACATTTTCAGTTTTTATGTTAAATATTTCACAATATTTCTTCACATTATAATTTTCTACAACTTATTTCAATGTTTATAACTTAAAAAAAAAACTCCTCTTAGATCTGTTACAATTATAATGACTTACGCATCCGAACATGTCAACAAGCACAAACCTGTCCATTCCAACACAACACCGCAAACTTCCTTCCCGAGTATCTGACAATAGTCTTAATTATTTATAGGTAGTCAGTTATATCATCATGACCTTATAATCAGTAAGCTATATTGTCATTAACATTTAAAAAGATATCATTACGTAGTTACCGAGAAAATTACGTAATTATATATCACAAAAACAAATTTCTAAGAAGATATTCACTTACAATACTTGAGATAATGTAATAATTAAAGGTAACATCACAATTTAAAATTCCTCTAACTATTTGCTTAATTGGTGACATATACAGTAATCTTGCTCCTTCCTGTCCTGTTCGCGTTCATGTTTCATTTCAGATGGATTACTAAGCTGTTTATAATACACCATTTTATGTCACGTAGTAATATATATGTCATGGTAATAGAAAATTCAGTTTTTATATAAATTTACGTAATATCAATTCATCCTCGTTACAGTGGTGGGTGATGGTGGTAGTGGTGGGTGATGGTGGTAGTGGTGAAGATGGTGGTGATGCTTGTAGTGATGGTGCTGGTGGTGATAGTAGTGGTGATGGTAATGATGATGGTAATGACGGTAGTGATGATGGTGGTGGTGATGGTGGTTGTCATGATGTTAGTGGTGGTGGTTATGGTGATGGATGTTGGTGATGGTGTTGATAATTATTGTGATGATAATAAAGAACATTATAGGCATTTTATTATCAGTCTCTTAGTCAGGGTTGATCGGCATTATGACTTACCTTAACCCTTTGAGGCCTGATGGGTTAAATTATTGTCCACAAAGAAATTCCAATTTTATATGTCTTTGACTGATCCTTCACTTCACCTTCTTATTCCTAGAAAAAAAAATGAGATGAAGAATGAAAAATGTCAATAACCTCTGAACTGTGTAGAGAGAGCGAGAGATATTATATATTTACTCTTTATCAAATATCATAAACGTGCTTCTGTTTTTAATAATATTGTCGGGGCAATATTTATAGCCATAGAGTATTTTACCCTGCCTAAAACTATAAGGCAGGGTATTCTCTCTCTCTCTCTCTCTCTCTCTCTCTCTCTCTCTCTCTCTCTCTCTCTCTCCAATATCGCGGTGCTGTAGTGGAGCTCATTAAGCCACAAAGCTGCGCCTGTACCCCGCTAAGCCATTACAGGAGTCCACTGTATGATTTGCATAGTGATAATCTTGTGGTATTACAATACAGATGGTGCGACTTCTCTCTTCAACTGCGTATAGTGTAGGTTAGTGTTGAGGGGGCGTTGTGTACCTGTTGTGTGTGTGTGGGGTGGTCATGTGTACCTGCTGTGTGTGGGGTGGTCATGTGTACCTGCTGTGTGTGGGGTGGTCATGTGTACCTGTTGTGTGTGGGGGGTGGTCATGTGTACCTGCTGTGTGTGGGGTGGTCATGTGTACCTGCTGTGTGTGGGGTGGTCATGTGTACCTGCTGTGTGTATGGGGTGGTCATGTGTACCTGCTGTGTGTATGGGGTGGTCATGTGTACCTGCTGTGTGTGTGGGGTGGTCATGTGTACCTGCTGTGTGTGTGGGGTGGTCATGTGTACCTGCTGTGTGTGTGGGGTGGTCATGTGTACCTGCTGTGTGTGTGGGGAGGTCATGTGTACCTGCTGTGTGTGAGGGAGCAAGCGTTCTTTCTTTCTCATATTCCTCTTCCTAATTCATTTTCCTCTTGCCTCTTTCTCATATTTATCTTCTTATTTCTCCTCCTATTTTCCTCTCCCTTTCCTCATCCTACTTCTCATCCTCCTGTCAGTCCTTCTACATCTCTTCCTCTCCCTCCTTCTCCCTCTTCTTTTCGTCTTCATCCTTCTCTCTCTCTCTCTCCTTCTTTCTGACCCTCTTACTCCTTCCCCTCTCATCTCCATCCTGCTTCTCCTTCTCCCTTTCCTCCTCTTCCCTCTCTCCCCCACCTCTTCGTCCTCCCTCTCTTCCTCCTCTCTATCCTTCTACTCCCTCTCCTTCTACTCCCTCTCCTTCTACTCACCTCTCCTTCTACTCACCTCTCCTTCTCTTCCTCCTCCCTTTCCTCATCCCCTCTCTCCTCCTCTATCTCCTTCTTCTCCCACCTCCCTTTCCCCTTCCACCTCCTCTGTCAGGCGGACGTAGGACTCCCGACGCACACACAGGAAGCATTCAAGAGTGGCATGCCTTTCCTCAGAACCAGGAATTCGCACAATGTCTGCAATAAAAGTGCCAGCGCATATTTTCATTTTGAAACGCATGCAACTCCGCGAAAAAAAAGTTTTAATTGATTTGTGTTTGTTTGTGATAAAGACAGATTGCTAATTCAGGTTCCCACAACAAATATAATTGCTTGAAGTCCTTGTTGGATATTATGAATCATAGATGATATTTGTGAGTTTGTTTATAATTAGTTGACTAGTTTAAGCATATAATTAAACCTTTTAAATGGTGTAAATTTTCACTTTTAAACACCTCTAATTTTTTTTCATTTTTTTAACTACTTTTTAATTTGTAATTATATTTTTTTTTACCGTATCAAAGAATGAAATTACCATGTTAAATTACTATGGTTTTATTACATCAATATTCAATGTCATTAACATTACGAGTCTAAGTTACACCTGTTAGGAATAAAGATGATTAGTTAGTTAATAGATTAGTATATATATATTCAAGTGTAAGTTAGTATATATCAAGTGTATGTTAGGTTATAGTCAAGTGGTGATTAATATAGAATAAAGTGTAAGTTAGGATGGAATTTAGTGTTAGAGTAGAACTAAGTCTTAAGGTAGAACCAGCTGTTAGTTATAGGAGAACCAGCTGTTAGTTATAGGAGAACCAGCTGTTAGTTATAGGAGAATCAAGTCTTACTTCAGCCAGACCGTCACACCAAATCCCTTATACCGACTCAAGAAATAAAATACTTTGGTTTCATTTTCTCCCCTACCACTTCCCCCCTACCCTTTACCACCACCCACCACCTCCACCTACCCTTCATCACCACCCTCAACCTCCACCTACCCTTCACCACCACCACCCACCACCTCCACCTACCCTTCACCACCACCACCCACCACCTCCACCTACCCTTCACCACCACCACCCACCACCTCCACCTACCCTTCACCACCACCCACCACCCCCCCTCCCCCTACTCTCCCACCTCCCTTCACCACCACCCACCACCTCCTCTACTCTCCCACCTACCCTCCCCTACTCTTCCACCCCCACACCCCCTTTTTACTCAAACAATAGGGAGCCATCGATCGGCCTTTTCCCCCTTTCCCCCCCCTCTTCTATTGTTACTTTTTCCCTCCTGATAACAGTCGTAGTAATGGACTTTTGGCTTTGTTCACGGGTGTGGAAAATGACAATAAGCTCGAGGCTTTGGTCGCTAAATGGAGTGACCAAGACAATATGAACCTAAATATCGTATATCCAGCGGGTAGGTTTTTGGGGGGAATTTTTTTGTGTTTGTCTGAACCCTGTGTGTGTGTGTGTGTGTGTAATCATTGGCTATGTTTATGTCATGTGTGTATGGAACCCTTAACTATGTTTTGTCGCGTGTGTGTGTGTGTGTGTGTGTGTGTGTGTGTGTGTGTGTGTGTTTGTGTGTGTGTGTGTGTGTGTGTGTACTGCCTACTACGTTGATAAAAACTGCCCAGATCCTAAATCGAACCGGGAACCGTAAATGAACTATCTAGGCCTGTAGGTTTATATCAAGGATCCTCACTTACACCAACTGAAGGGACTATGAGGTTATGTTACCTGAATGGACGGGAGAAGACTAACAAAGCGACTATATTTTCAAACTTTTTTCTCTCGTCATTTCTTTATCCTTTTCCCCTGAGCTGTATTTTTCTCCTGGGGGCTGCATTTCATATATTTTTACCCTTGGCTGTATTTCCATATGATATTTTTTCATTTCCTCAGTTCTTCTCATAACCTTTTCCCCTGCACTGTAGTTCTTACATTTGATTATTTTTTTCCCTACGATATTTTTTACAGTTTATATTTTACAATCATTTTTCCCTGCACTATTATATCCTATTTTTTTGCTGTGATATATTTCCTGTGTTTTTCCCCTGAGTTATATTATCGTATTATTTTCCCTGGCTATAGTTTCCTAATTTTCCCTTCAAATATATTCCGGAGTGTGATGAGAGAGAGGGACAGAAAGGGAGACACAGACAGACAGACAGACAGAGAGAGAGAGAGAGAGAGAGACAGACAGAAATAATGACACCTCTGAACCGCAGCCTCTGTTGGTTTACCGCAGTTTGTTATTGTGCCGCAGCCATTGCTAGTCCATCCTTAATTATCGGGGTAAATAATTATCTGAATTATTCTGATTCATAATAATCGTTTATCATCCTAGTTCATAATCCTACTTAATCATCCTGGTACCATCTCTCCGGGACACCGTAAAGCGAAAGCTGGTCCCATTGTGTGGCTACAGCCTCTGGTACACAGGGAGGCAACATGGCCGACACTACAACCTTCACCTGGTACAATGGAACGCATCTAGTTACAGTCGAGTCTCGGTGATCTTTCAACTTCATTTTGACGCCGTCTGTGTGTCGCTGCTGTATAATAGGTCTAGTTGGGTTGGGTTGGGTGGGTTCTAGCATCTCCAAATAAGGGAAAATGTAACGCACGGATCTTTGATAATCAGTGCTGTAGGTGAGGCGTATGTAAGGTCGTGTACTCCTTGTGGTCACGTGGGTCAAGAGTCCCAATAAGTCCCAGTCCTAATGGGTCCTAGTCCTGATGGGCCCAAATCCTAATGGATTCTAGCCTTGATGGACCCCAGTCCTAATTGGTTCCAGGCATAATGGGCCTCAATCGAAATGGAGACTCGGGTCTATAGGGCTGCAGGCCCGATGGGTCACTTTTCTGATGGATACCAGTAGTATTGGGCGCAGTGATATGGTCAGTTTAGGTCAGATAAGGGCCTATTAGGACAGCCAATTAGGACTGGCTTATTAGAACGAACCAATTAGGACGGACCAATTCTATCAGCGTTACCTCTTTTTTTTTCAAATACAATATCCAGAATCCTGCAGCAGTCAGAAGTGTCGACTCAGCAGTGGTCGTGCTGTCACTCCACATTTTCCTCTCGTCTGAGCAAAAACCATTATATATATATATATATATATATATATATATATATATATATATATATATATATATATATATATATTGGTTTAAGTGATGGTCGCGTTAACCCCGGATAATACTTGTATAAAAAGAAAAAAGAACACTAAATATTGATTCATTAATATCTCGGTCATTTAAGGGAGATACAACCATCCCATCTCAACCTGTGTGTGGTATAAGGCTCCAGGTCCTCTTAGGGTAAAACGTAAATATTTCCTAAAGGACCAGCTGTGTGTAAGACCCATTCCATACTGTCTTGTAGTGATTAAAGAATACTGAGCGTCTTCACAATCCGATGTAATGTGAGGCAACAGGTAAGGAGGAGGAGGACCACTTTATGTAAGAAGACCTGTTGTAATGAGACCCGACTTAATGTGGGAATTTAACCGAGAGAAAAAGACCACGTTATTACCCCGAGTGTAATGGGAGGTACACCACCAGGCCCTGTGTCTGTTGGTGTGTGTGTGTGTGTGTGTGGGGATGGCCGTGTGTGTGGGGGGGGATGGCCGTGTGTGTGTGGGGGGATGGCCGTGTGTGTGGGGGGGATGGCCGTGTGTGTGGGTGGTTGTGTGGGTGGGTGATTAATAATAATTAATAATACAAATTAACGGTTTATTGAAAGTTCAGCAGCCTGAAGGCTAAAAATATACATTGGACAAAAATGACTTATTACATACAAAGACATGGGGTGGGTGGGTCGTTTAACAAAAGCTTTCATTACTAAAAGGAGAAGGAACATGAACTGAACATGCAGTACAAAATATAGTTTACAGTTGATGGCCCGGGCTGGTCTCTTGCCATACTGTGTGAGGTCGCGTAGGCCTCGTTGTGAAGTAACTCGTCTGTAGATGTTAACATGAAAGACCTCACGTGGCCAGGGAGTGTAGTGTGGTGTGGCGTGGCGTGGCGTCACAGTACCTTAATCTCTGCTAAGTGATGTTGTGTTATCTCGTGGTCAGGTGTAAAGCCGACCCAAGGTCGTTCCCAGGGTGGAGTGATTAACAGCTCTTGGTCAGAAGATGGTGGTCGGTTCCCATGGGTGTAGTAGACCTTACTGGTGGGTCATGGCTCTCACTGGTACTGTCCGGTGCTGAATTCACTGGCTTAAACACTGTTCATCACTGTTCAACACTGATCTTACTTCTTTCCGAAACGAAATTGTCACTTTTGCGGGATAATGTTGTTTCCCGGATGGGGAGGATTGATTTTTTGATTTTGCCGCTTGCAGCGGCTACTTTATTGTGCACCCCACACTCATCCTGTGAGCGGTAGCGCAAAAGGATTACAGAGTAGGGTTTACAAAGGGTCATAATAATTAACCCCGGTTGTCAGGATATTATGGCACTGAAAGTTACACAGTATTTCATTTACATTATTTGTTTAGTTCTATACATAAAGGGTAACTTATTCACAAATGCGTGAGAACAGGCGTGTGAGGCAGTATGTCTGGCCTCACACTTTGTTATTCACATTTACGTGGGAGGTATTCAAGCACATTGCGGAGGAGGAGTTGGGGGGAGGGGGGGGTGGGACAACAGTGGCTGGGGCAGGAGCAGCGCCTGATAGGTCCAGACCCTCCGGCAGTCAAGGATGTAGTGTGATCCATGTATACTGGAGAGGTATACAGTGTGTGTGTGGGGGGGGGGGGGGTGAAAGTGAAAGACAAAATTAGAGAGAGAGAGAGAGAGAATTAATTATTAACAATTATTACTCTTGATAGAAATTAACGAGGAATATCTGTAGTAATCTTTTAAAATATTATGATAAGGAGGTGTTTGGTAATAATTAGGATATACTTGGTAGTAAGCAAGAAGTAATCAGGAAGTAATCGGTAGTAATCAAGAAGTAATTGGTAGTAATCAGTAAGTAATCGGTAGTAATCAGGAAATAATCGGTAGAAATCAGGAAATAATCGGTAGAAATCAGGAAGTAATCGGTAGTAATCAGGAAGTAATCGTTAGTAATCAGGAGGTACATCAGCCAATACCAGTGTGACAAGTATTAGGTGTGTATAAGTACCAAGTACCTGATACCACTTAGATTCTAAATGCACATTACATACTGTCAAATAAATACGTGATAATTTTTATCATTTATTCGTTTACTTAAACTTTGATTCCATTGTTATTGTTTTGTTTTTTCGTTCATTGAAACTTTAGGTGGATACATATTTTTACAATTTCTTTTTATTTATGTATTTTCATAATTATTTTGTTTTTCTTTCCGCATGGTAATTTGTGATGAGGATGCCCCACTATAGTACGCCATTAGAATATTTCCATCATCAGTGCCATTTATTTATGGTGCTGTGTTGTGTGGTATAGTATCATGGTGCCTTGGACCTTAGTGTGGCGTAGCGGACTACTACACCACCTTTAGTGCCAAACGCCAATAGTAGTCCACTTTAACACCTCGCTAAATTTACCCATGAATGATTCTGATCTCGGGAAGGTAAAAACAAATTCTTCAATCTTTTTCAAAAACACCAAACATTCCCGGTTGATAATGTAGGAGCGAAAACCATCAAAGAATTAGAGAACGGGGAGATAAAGGGGGAAGTAAATAGTAGGAGGGAAAATGAAAGAGGTAGGAATTGTGTGTGAGAGAGAGAGAGAGTGTGTGTGTGTGTGTGTGTGTGTGTGTGTGTCATGGCTGGATCCAGTTTCCCGCACTAGCTAAATCAACCAAGACTCGCGGCGGCCAGTGTAAATAAACAGTGGTTCAGTCGGAGCTGTTCCGAGGTGTGTTGTGTTACTGCTCCCTTCCCGCCCTCCCTCCCCTCCCCTCCCCTCCCCTCCCCTCCCTCCCTCCCTCATTCCTCACCTTCCTGGGATATGCTGCAGCTCCCACATGTGCTGGAATATCTCCCCCCCCCCCCCCTCTCACCCCCATACAAGTTAATATTGTCGAATTTCAGAAAGCCATCAGCGGTCACAACACCAATATTACCAAACACCGCCATAAAAGTGCCGTGAATGTGTGGAAACTTGGTTACAATTGCTTGGCTGAACAAAGTTGTGATAATGAAGGGAATTATCGTACACGGTGTTGCAGCAGTTGGCCATTGCAACGTTAGCAGGAATGCAATAATAATCGAGACACGGTTTTATAATCTGTTAATAGTATCATCAAGATTTTATTTTTATAAATTATTTTTTTGGGGGGAGAAGTGAGTTTAAATTTAGTGATTTTTTTCATAGCATTTTACAAGTTTATGGTTGAGGTATCCGGGTTGTTTTTGTTTTTAGCTTCAATTGGGATTTATAGCATTAGTAAAATCTTAAAATCTTGGCCTGGTAGATGAAGCAGTTGTACAGGTGGTGGGGTAATCCCGTGTGGTCATTGGTGCAAACATCATAAATGCCAAAGAGTCTCCTGCTGATTTACTACACAGGGAAACTTTACATTATACTCTAACACTCCCATTCATACCAAATTATTCTTACAAAATATCATGGTCGAGATATATTTAATGATGGTGTGTGGTGTAGCCTTGTTGGGGAGCATATATGTTTGTGTGTGTGGTGTGGCTGTGTTAAGGGAGCATATATGTTTGTTCTTTGTGTGTGTGAGACGGAAGCTTATACGAGTAAATAGACTGGTTCCAGTTCCAGTAAAACAGGAACCCCACAGGCATTTTTGAGACAGAACTCCAGAACATTTTGGGATTTGACAGATGTATTCGTTGTGTCTTTTTGAAGAGTGGAGCTTCATTCAGCCGCATAGACGTCATCTTTGACAGGTATTATGAAACTTCAATCAAAGGTAAAACCAGAACAAGACGGGGAAAGAGCATCCTTGTCCCGGCAGCTGATTCTCCAAGCAACAAGACTATTGTAGTATCTGGTGGGATTAGCAATCAGAAGCAGGTGGAATCCTCAAATCCTGACACTGACATAGAAGAAGATCTGGAAGCCCGTTATGAAGAGGCCGACATTCGAATAATTTTACATTGCGTGAGGAGCCGAGCATCAAGTGTTGTTGTTGCTGCTCGGGACACTGACGTCTTGGTCCTCCCTCTGGCACACTTCAGCAAGATACCGAGCTCGAAAGTATGAATGAAGTCCGGGACATCCAAGAACAGAAAATGCATTCCAATCAACGCTATTGCAGCTCAACTTGATAATAGTATGTTGAGCTCACTGCCCTGACACGACACCCTTTTTGGCTGATCACACCAAAAACCCCTGTTGGAATGTCTTCAAGGAGCATCAGGATCTCTTGCAATTACTTGGTAAAGGTGATATCTGTGAGAAAGCAGTCCACGAAACCGAGAAGTGTATTTGCAGAGTCTACAAGTGTGATGCAGCTACATCAGTGGACAGGGCTCGCCCCTTTGTTTTTGGTTGAGCCCACGCCTTAAAAACCCTCCCGCCAACAAGTGATGCTCTATCTTTCCATATAAAGCGAACACACTACCAGGCATCCATTTAACAGCAAGCTGACATGCTACCCCCTCTTGAGGCGATGGGATGGAGATTTGGCGATGGCTCACTTGTCTCTGTTCTCAAGTCCCTGCCTTCACTGCCAGACTCCTGCATGGAGCTCATCAGCTGCAAATGCACCCAAACAGTGCACAAGTGTTCTTTGTAAATGTAAGAAGTCAAAGCTGGTGTGTACTGCTGCATGTAACTATGTAACTTGAGCACAGCTGACGAAATCTGCAAGAACATTTGAAAAACAATAAAATTCTGTTCTAATATATATATATATATATATATATATATATATATATACTCACCCCTGAACATGTGAATTACACGAAAGCGCTTGGGAACTTCGTGATTTCTTGTTTCCTTGTGGTTATCACCATATACCTGGATCACGCGCACCTACAGTGATTTACTTGCATATATATATATATATATATATATATATATATATGTATATATATATATATATATATATATATATATATATATAATATATATATATATATATATATATATTAAGTTTATTCTAAAGGTATTATTGTTGAGTGTGTGTGAAAAATATAACTACAAGCGTTATATTGTCTCTACCGACCTGTGTCAAAATTTCTCTTTCTGCACGGTAGCCATTTTCATTATATAACTCTAACTCCAAAACAGTGCAATATTTAGCTTTATATATTCCAGAAATGAGTTCAGCTTACCAAAACCCTTCAGAAAACACTATTTGACAACCTTGTCTCAGATTTGTCGACCTTTACTAAAATAAACTGAAATCTCAAAAAAAAAAAAACAACCAAGGACCAGTCTAATAAAGGCGTGTGTATGATGGTTGTTGTGCAGTAAGGTTATGGTACAAGGAGTTTAAAATGAAGGTAGAGAGTTTGGGTAAAATGAATGTGGAATTTTTTGCAACTTCGATCAGTTCTTTAAACATGAATGACTGACAGACTAACTAACTGACTGACTAATCAACTATCAAGACTGACTGACTGAATGAGAAAAATTTCTTCCCTCACTCCCAACCTCATTACCGTAGCTTTATAACCATTTCTTAATCTACAGTATCATGGTAACATCACAAGGAAGGTGAATATTAATAAAGAATGTTGATAATTTAAGGAGTAGGACCTTTGATAATGAACGTAATATCCAAGAATGTAAAAAGTTGGTAATATTTTTGTTTTGTTTTTCTCAGTAATTTGTGTTGACAGATGAGTATAATGAAAACAATCAGGTGTATGGGAAAGTCTTATAGATTTTTGGACCTGGTATTTAGATATTTATAACCTGAAGACAATTATTAACACATTTTTATGGGAGAAATTTTTGAGAATATCGAATCATATCTGTAGTTTTTGCCTTTATTGGTGTAGCTGATTATTATAAGGTAAGTAATAATACGATATTACTTTGATATGACCTGAAGAATAAGCTGTGATCACCATAACCACAGAGTAATATCAAGGAAGTCTGCTATTTCTTTGTTGATTAAATAGGCAAATTTCGATGGTATCACAGCTCCTTAACACAGAATACAAGATTATAAACTCCTGACATTAAAAAATTATTCGGGGTTAAATTAGGTTGTTGTTGAGTTATGGTACAAGTTATTAGTGTGAGTATATAGTTATAACTCAAGGTGTTGTTATTTGGTAAGGTAGAGGTATTGTACCACATGTTGCACCATATGTTGTATTGTACCACATGTTGTACCATATGTTGTATTGTACCACATGTTGTACCATATGTTGTATTGTACCACATGTTGTACCATATGTTGTATTGTACCACATGTTGTACCATATGTTGTATTGTACCACATGTTGTACCATATGTTGTATTGTACCACATGTTGTACCATATGTTGTATTGTGGTGTAGTGTAGTTATATGAGGAAGTAAGAGGTGAGGTGGGGTGAAATTTATCTGTACTAATTTAACCTAACCTAACCTAACCTAACCTAACCTAAATAATCATCAAGGTGTTAGATAATTTATTCATATTAGGTGATATTAACCTATGTGTCAGTAATCATTTAACACAACTTATAACAGATAATATTATGTGTCATTAGTTAACACATAGCTTACATTACTAGAGATAATTATATATATTTTCGCTTAATTAACACATTATCTGCATTAGTATAATCATATACTTTCATCCCCAGTTCATGAACACACAGGAATGCATTATACATGTTATATTTTATTACCTAGTATATTATTCTACAATATACACAGAGATATACCGATGGTCTGTGTGGGAACAATTTCTCTGAATGCTTGGTTATTTCTCAGGCACATCATCTGATTGAAGACCACAATAGCGCCCAAACGTCACCTGTTTTCTAGCAATTTTTTTTTTCAGTTATTACACTTTTGTGTCTAACTTGTAAGTACAAACATCCTAAGGAAGCACAACTGATAAGGTATTATTTTGATGATTTCCTGGTAGGTGGTATTCAGTACACAAATAGAAGATCATAACTCAACTGGACGCATTAATTATTGCGCCATCTTCCAGTCCTCACGAGGCACACAATACGCTATACGTATACTTACTCTACATACTTATAATTACTATACACATTTTTATACACTCAGTTTCCGTATACAGGATGTCTCATAGATCACTTACCTCAGAAAAACTAATTTATTTTTTTTCTTTTTCAGGTGAGAGATTCATATCAAATCAACGAAGTTTATTCTTGTACGGGAAGCCAGATGCTACACACCGATTATTTCCCGTGTGGTTATCAGACAGACAGTGTGTGTACAAGCAATAGTAAACAGTAAGTTAACTCGAGTAAGTAATTATCACAATATTTATTTAGTAAAATCATAATGCAAGTTTACAGTTGGTTTCACATGTACAGTCACCCATTAAAGTCTTATCGCCTCTCATCTTGAACCACGAACCCCGAGATTCAGATTCGTGGACCCGAAGCTTCGGGTCCACGAGTCTGAATCTCGGGGTTCGTGGTTCAGGAGGAGAGGTAACAGGACTTTAGTGGGTTTCTGTACAGTATATAGACTATGCATTTCATCATGTGCATAGACAACGTAATTTTGTCCGACGTTCTTACAGTTTTGTCCAACGTTCTGGCAGAATTGTCCGGTGTTTACATGTTTTATATTGATGGTCTCAGTTTTGCCTGTCGTTCTGTTTTGTTCATCTTTCTAACAATATTGTTCATCATTGTCAATTTTGTCCATCGTTCTAAGTTTTGTTCATCGTTCTCACAGTTCATACCTCAATGTATTGCGTTTTCGTATTTTTGCCCTTTCCTCATCCAGTTTTGCCCGACGTTCACACGATTGCACTCATCATTCACACAGTTCTACTCATCTGTCAAAGTTCTGTCCAACCCTTACACATATTTTGTCCAACGTTCACATCCAATCCTCTCCCCCACCCCACCCCACCCCACCCCGCCCCGCCCCGCCCCGCCCCGCCCCGCCCCGCCCCGCCCCGCCCCACCCCACCCCACCCCACCCCACCCCACCCCACCCCACCCCACTCCGGCCATACCAAGAAGGGACGACTATTCACAGTTACACCAGGTGGAGCCACGGAACACTAGGCCCCTTGGTACATTTTTAACTTATAGAAAAACAAACTTGGTTCTTTACTGCTACTAATGGAGTGTGTGGTGGGGTGTGGCGGGGTGTGGTGGGGTGGGGTGTGGCGGGGTGGGGTGGAGGGAAGGGGTGGGTGGAATAGTGGTGACGGGTGGTTATGAGAGTTAAAGAGAGGAGGGGTGGAAGGGGAAGCGTGTAGGGAGGAAGAAAAAACTGCATACCTGAGGCAGTAAGGAAAGAGAAGAGGGTATTAGGAGAGGAGAAGGAAGAGGAGAAGGCGAGGGAAGAAGCTCTGGGAAAGGAGGAAGGGAGGAAACAGATATGGGGGAAAAGTGACGACCGAATACGAGAAGCAATATGGAAGAGGAATGGGTGATGGGGTAGGAGAGGGAGGAGGAGGAAAGGAAGGAGAGGAGGAAGACAGAGGGGAGGAGGAGGAGGAGGAGGATGGGAAGAAGAAAGAAGAAGGAAGGAGAGGAGGAGGAAGAGGAGGAAGAGGAGGAGAAGGAAGAATGTAAATGAGAGGCAGTAAGGAGGAGGGAGGCAACTCGGGTCCCCAGAGGCAGGGAGGGGGAGAGAGTTATGACCACGACTTTATCACACACCAGAAATTTTAGGCCAAAGATGTATAAAACTACACCCAACACTACACCCAACACCACACCCTAACCATACACCCAACACTACACCCAACACTACACCCAACATTACACCCTCAACACTACACCCTCAACACTACACCCTCAACACTACACCCAACACTACACCCTCAACACTACACCCTCAACACTACACCCAACACTACACCCTCAACACTACACCCAACACTACACCCAACACTACACTCAACACTACACCCAACACTACACCTTCAATGTGTTTTTGTTTGTTTTGGTATATTGGTGTTTTTAATCAATTTTGTCTTAAATATTCATTAATAATTTGGTTTATTGCTGTTGATCCTGAAATAGGGTGGCACTACCCTTGGTGCTAAAATAGGATGGCACTCATATTCCTGGTGTTAAAATAGGGTGGCACCTCTAACCCTACTGTTAAAATAGGGTGGCACTCCTATTCCTGGTGCTAAACTAGGGTGGCATCTCTAACCCTAGTGTTAAAACTGGGTGGCACTCCTATTCCTGGTGTTAAAATAGGGTGGCACTCCTATTCCTAGTGTTAAAATAGGGTGGCACTCCTATTCCTGGTGTTAAAATACGGTGGCACTCCTATTCCTGGTGTTAAAATACGGTGGCACTCCTATTCCTGGTGTTAAAATAGGGTGGCACTCCTATTCCTGGTTTTAAAATAGTATATGGCACTCCCATCCCTGGTGTTAAAACTGGGTGGCACTCCCATCCCTGGTGTTAAAATACGGTGGCACTCCTATCCCTGGTGTTAAAATACGGTGGCACTCCTATCCCTGGTGTTAAAATACGGTGGCACTCCTATTCCTGGTGTTAAAATAGTATATGGCACTCCCCGGATCTTGGTACCCTGGAAAAGATCCATCGGGTGCCTCTTATGCCAGGTCACGAACTCTTTGATTCATGTGAAATTTATCCGAGTGAAAAAATACCTTCTGGTGCGTGACAGAGAAATCCAAAGCCTCTATTGTCTCGTGTCTCGCTCTCTGTCTCGCTGTCTGCCACAACAACGAGATAGTAGCGAGATATTATAGTTCTGGCTGTCTTCCCCGTCTTCCCGAAACAATCTATCTGTGTCTGTTTGTCTTTTTTGTGTCTTATGTTTCATATATCTTAAGAGGGTAAGTGTGTATGTGTGTGTGTGTGTGTGTGTCCTGGCAATCCTTAGAGAGGGATCTGTCACTACTTGTCCGTCCGTTTATTATTCTGTCTGTCCGTATAACATTCTGCCCGTCCGTGTATCATTCTGTCTGTCCGTGTATCATTCTGTCCGTCCGTGTATCATTCTGTCCGTCCGTGTATTATTCTGTCTGTCTGTATAACATTCTGTCCGTCCGTGTATCATTCTGTCCGTCTGTTTATCATTCATGTTTTCAAGTCGACGCACAATGAAGTAAGTGAAACGTGGAGGCGAAGACCGTAGACTTGTTGATGCTGCCTGGCGGCGAACATGGGAGTGGTTTGGTTAGGTTAGGTTTAACGTTAGGTCCCATTAGGGTCGTGTCCCATTAGAAGTGGGTCTATTAGAACTGTGTTTTATTAGATATGGAGCTCATTAGAACCGCGATCCCTTAGATATGGAGCTCATAAGAACCGCGATCCCTTAGATATGGAGCCTACAAATCGTGATCCATTTGATGTGAGATCCATTAGGATTGAGTCCCAAGGATTAGTATTGGGCCACAAATGTAATGGTTAGGTTAAGTTTGGACCAATTTGGATGTATGTCTGTATGTATGACTGCATGTATGTATGTATTGAAAGCTCAATTCAAGGTTATGTCTACTTTTTTTTCATTTCTCCTTCACCTCTCCCTTACACCCTCTCCCTTACACCCTCTCCCTTACCTCCTCTCCCTTACCTCCTCTCCCTTACACCCTCTCCCTTACCTCCTCTCCCTAACCTCTCACTTACACCTTGTCTACTCACCTCTCCCTTACACCCTCTCCCTTACACCCTCTCCCTTACACCCTCTCCCTTACCTCTCACTTACACCTTGTCTACTCACTTCTCCCTTACAGCATCTCCCTCACCTCCCCCATACACCCTTTCCCTCACCCATTCCTACATATTTCCCCATCCACTTTTCCTCCCCTCCCCATACGTTATCCACCATTCCTCCCCACCCCCCCATCCACTAATCTCCCCACCAATCACTGATCCTCTTTCCTCCCATCCCCTCCCTTCCCCTTCCATCCCCTCACCTCCCCACCCATCACTCCTCCCCACTCTTCCCCTCTCTTCCCCACCCATCACTCCTCCCCACTCTTCCCCTCTCTTCCCCTCACCATGCCCCATCCTGCACGACCATTCCCCACCTGAATAAATAAAGTTACCAATGAAAATATGGCACCATTAGCCTAACACACAAGCGGGGTCTCTCTCTCTCTCTCTCTCTCTCTCTCTCTCTCTCTCTCTCTCTCTCTCTCTCTCTCTCTCTCTCTCTCTCTCCTGGCTTATATCACTAGTTAATTGTGAGAGAGAGAGAGAGAGAGAGAGAGAGAGAGAGAGAGAGAGAGAGAGAGGCTGACAGACAGATATTAACATAGCGGCATAGACGGATAGACATTGATACACAGAACTATACGCACACAAACACAGACACAAACATATACCGTACAAACAGATACTGGTTGACCGACAGATAGACAGATGGATAATACATATATAGAATTAGACAGAAAGACATATATAAACACAAACAGACATAGATAAGTATTGACGCAGAAAGAAAGAGACAGACAGACAGACAGACAGACAGACAGACAACCTCTCCCAGCGTCGCGTAACCCAACACTAAAATTGTCTATTCACCGTCAACATTTTCTTGTGATGTACTTAACGATGGTGGAGCTGTTAAGTGCTTAATTACCTCCTCCGAGCTAACGACCACTCGCCTACCTACTGAATTTTCTCTCCCCAACTAATTTCCCCTCAGTTTTAGTTGCCTCCCCTCTCCTCCCCAACTAATGTCTCATCTCCCCCAACTTCTCCCGTTTTCAAGGGGGGGGGGGAAGGAGGGAGATTATGGGAGAGAGGGGTAAGGGGGGCCGTTGGGGTGGTTAGGGGGGTGTTGGGGAGGACGTGGGGAGAGGTAGGGATCTTGGAGGAATGAGAGGGAATAAGTGGTGGTGGTGAAGGAAGAGTGGTAGTGAAAGGGGAGAGAGTAGTTGGGGAGGAGAGGGAAGGAAGTGATTGGGGAGATGAAGAATGATGGGGGGAGCTGGGGAGGGGAGAAAATCGGGGAGGAGAAAAAGCGGGGAGATATGTGGTAGGGGAAGAGAAGAACCAGGCGCGGGGGGGGGGGGGTGTGGTTGACGTTACCATCACAATATTACATAATAGGTTATTGAACACTTACCCTTTTTGCACTTTACTCACACAGAAATTCATAATATATAGACAATAATTTGCATTATAACCTCTACGTCATAACCTTTGACACTAACTCATTATAAATTGACATTCCATCAAATATTACACCGACAGATCACCAAAATACATAGTCAACCGTAAGTATGAATATGGGTGTCTTAAGGTACTCGAACCCATAAAGCTCTTATAGCAGTATGGCATTCCGTTCTCGATAATGTTACAGTGTATGTATTGTAATATAATCAGGGTTATTAATATTTGCCTCATTGACTCACTTTGTCTTACTCTTATGAAATGAGTCTCGAGGATTGTTTCAATTATTTTTTTTTTTTTTTTATGAAACTGATTCGAATGATACTTAATTGTTTGGAGTTTTGAACTGTTCAAAATAAACTGAAAATTAGTGGGAGTAAACTGCAAAAAGGGGTAGTGTCAATCTGACCTGACCTGACCTGACCTGTGCTGACCTGTGACCTAGTTTAAGCTTAACTAAAATAAACTAAATTAATCAAACCATTATCGAGCTGTTAAGGTACTTCCGGCTCCCTGATACGAAACGTTCAATTTGGAAATACAAATGTTTGCCGTGTGTGTGTGTGTGTGTTAGTGTTATACAAACTACATTAGACTTAGCCTAGTATTTCAGGCCATTATAGTGGTATACAACAAGGGGCGGGGTGGTGGGCGGTAAGGGGAATCATCCATCACATGCAGAGGCGGTGTAAACATCACTTGAACGGCGCGCCATCTATTGAGGTGAGACGTCGTGAATCACCGCCACCCCGCCCGTCCCTCAAAACATTCATCCGTCCAAGTATTCGCTGACGCTCGTTATTTTGGGCTACGAGGTTGACGGGTTGCTTCTTGATTGTCCTGGCCAGTGAAAAGGCGGAAGCTCCTCCTCCACTTGAAGATGAAATGAACGCTGGCTTGAAGATATTTGTGTTCGAGTTGGTGTACAGCATTTGGTATGGGGGAAGAGGGGTTGTGTGGTATAGCATTTGGTGTGGGTAGGAAGTGTGGGTGTATAGCATTTGGTGTGGGTGGGAGGTGTGGGTGTATAGCATTTGGTGTGGGTAGGAAGTGTGGGTGTATAGCATTTGGTGTTGGTGGAAAGTGTGGGTGTATAACATTTGGTGTGGGTAGGAAGTGTGGGTGTATAGCATTTGGTGTGGGTATGAAGTGTGGGTGTATAGCATTTGGTGTGGGTAGGAAGTGTGGGTGTATAGCATTTGGTGTTGGTGGGAAGTGTTGGGTATAACGCTTGCTCTGTACAGTGTTAAGTATAGCATTTATTGTGGGAAGTGTTAGGTTTCAGGTATAGCAATTGGCCTGTAAAGTGTTGATTTTAATAAATGTTTTGCAGCGTGTTGGGTTTAACATTTGCTGTGGAAACTGCTGGCTGTAGCATTTCCAGTTTATTGGTTTTGGTGTAGCATTTTCTCTGTAAAGTTTAAGGCATAAAATTGACTCTAAAAGTGTTTGGTTTTATGAATGACGCGGAAACTGTTTACGGTAGCAGTTCCTCTATAAACTGTTCACTGCAGCATTCCCTCTATAAACTGTTCACTGTAGCATTCCCTCTATAAACTGCTGGGTATAGCATTTGTTCTGTAGATTGTTGAGCTGAACATTGTCGTATAGATTATGGAAACAACATATTTACACATGGACTGGACACTGCTGCGTGTAGCGTTTGAATATATTGTGTACGGTTTTTTGTACATGTCCGTCACGTCACTACATTCACACACACACACACACACACACACACTATATAATAAATTGTAAAAGAGCGTGTGTGTGTGTGTGCTCTCATATAATAAACATAAGAAGAACGGATGCGTGGTTCTACACTCCTACCCTCTTCTCTTGATTCAGTTGGGTGGATGGGGAGGGGGTGAACCATCGACGAAAGATTAATGGACGATCACTTAGGCAGACGAAGTAAAATAACTCTCTCTCTCTCTCTCTCTCTCTCTCTCTCTCTCTCTCTCTCTCTCTCTCTCTCTCTCTCTCTCTCTCTCTCTCTCTCTCTCTCTCTCTCTCACTAATAACAACTGAATATGACAAATAAGCTTAATTACTGCTTTGAGTATATTAAGTGCTAATAGGTATAAGTAGACGTAGATGGTGTGGGTAGAAGTAGATATCATGGGTAGAAGGAGGTACCATGGGTAGAAGGAGGTACCATGGGTAGAAGGAGGTACCATGGGTAGGAGGTACCATGGGTAGAAGGAGGTACCATGGGTAGAAGGAGGTACCATGGGTAGAAGTAGCCTCATGTGTTCTTTCCTCCATATTTTCTAAACTTGGGTGAACGACCCGGCTAAAGAATGGGCCCTAACACCCCCACCCTGCCCACACCCCCGATCCAACTATCAAGTAATGGAACATGAATTTCTGATACTTATCATTGAGTACAAAGTTATTCCCTTAAAGTTTTCCGGAGTTGGGTAGCGACTCTCAGATCAGAACTTGACTAGTTGAGAATCATGGGAAAAATCACCAGTTGTGATGTGACCCCAGGAAAATATCTCCGTTCTTAATGCCAGCGAGATGTGTGAGACCTCGTTAAATTTTCCTGGCAAACATACGAGCTGTATCCAGGAGAGCTATATGTTTGTATATGTCTCTGATCATATAAGATATAGAAGAGACGCTGATAGTAAATGAACGTATAGAGAATAAAATCGGCTTTTTAACTTAGCTAGGATAGAGAAATTGATACTGTTTGATTGTCTTAGGTGGGTGCCAGGTTATTTTAGTGTCAGGTTGTTAAAGAGTGCCAAGTTGTTAAAGGGTGCCAGGTTGTTAAAGAGTGCCAGGTTGTTAAAGAGTGCCAGGTTGTTAAAGAGTGCCAGGTTGTTAAAGGGTGCCAGGTTGTTAAAGGGTGCCAGGTTGTTAAAGAGTGCCAGGTTGTTAAAGGGTGCCAGGTTGTTAAAGAGTGCCAGGTTGTTAAAGGGTGTCAGGTTGTTAAAGAGTGCCAGGTTGTTAAAGGGTGCCAGGTTGTTAAAGAGTGCCAAGTTGTTAAAGGGTGCCAGGTTGTTAAAGAGTGCCAGGTTGTTAAAGGTTGCCAGGTTGTTAAAGAGTGCCAGGTTGTTAAAGGGTGCCAGGTTGTTAAAGGGTGCTAGGTTGTTAGAACTTTAAAGAAAATAAGTCGGAAAAAGTCTGCCCTGGTGGGTGGCATTGAGGACGACCCAGCACCTGGAGACTGACAGACGCATTTAAGTGTCTGCCCTCCCAGACCCGCCCCGACCTTTTCCCAGCCTTCTCCACTCCAGCCTCCTCCGCCCCGCTCCAACTGCCACGCCCTGCCCCGCCCCGCCTTACCACTGCCCCGTTCCACCCCGTCTCGTGAGTGCCATAGGAGTATCGAGATGACCTCGGTCACCACGGCCCCCAGTCACACTCGTTATATACACACACACTGCTTCGACCCCCCCCCCACCCCCCCCCCCCCACCTCTCCTCTTTTTCCCTCTTCTTGCTTCACTGGACGACCGACTCTCTTAGCTCTTCTTTTTATACCCCGCTAATATCGACAGGGAGCATTGAGGAGCATTGAGTGTTTGCCTTCTCCCCCCCACCCCCCCCCCCACCCCCCGTCCGTGCGTGTGTCTGTCCATCCGCCTGGTTAAAGTTTTTCACCTTAGCGGAGGCACATGGATAAATATTTTCTGATTTTTAGTCCTGAAGTTTCTCCGTCTCTCTAGACCAGGAAAGACTTTGACACGAACTGAGTGATTTTTTCCACCCCGGGCTGATGGTGTAACGGGTCCGCGAGGTAGAGGGTGAGAGAGTTCTATTCACCCCCCCCCCCCCCCCCCCCTCTCTCCCCCGATGAGGACTCGAGGATCCTCAAGCAGGGACACACGAGCGAGCCAACTAGTCTAAGAACGCCCTAAGGATCCTGGGAAGTGAAGGGGGGGGGGGGTGTCGTTATGGGAGGCGGGGTCCTTAATGTTTTTTTTTTCCTAATTGGATGAATATTCTGTAATTTTGTCATGATTTTGTAGTGTAATTAGAGAGTGCCAGGTTGTTAGAGAGTGCCAGGCTGTTAGAGAGTGCCAGGCTGTTAGAGAGTGCCAGGTTGTTAGAGAGTGCCAGGCTGTTAGAGAGTGCCAGGTTGTTAGAAAGTGTCAGGTTGTTGCAGTGCCAAATTGTTAATATCCTCGAATTTTGATATTTACAATTTAGCAAATTGGTCGTTAGTGTGATCATTTTTTTTTTAAGTAGGTCATTGTCACCTAGTTTGTATTGTTATCTAGGTAAGAGTCTTTAGTGGTTTGTTTACTTGTGGTTGAACTTCCAGATAGAATGTAAACTTGCACAGTCACAAGAACACAACATATACACCTCTCTCTCTCTCTCTCTCTCTCTCTCTCTCTCTCTCTCTCTCTCTCTCTCTCTCCCGCACGCACGCAAGCACGCACGAGCGTTCATATCAAGAGTTTCACCAATATCAAAGGTTTAAACAACATTCAGCACCGATTGGTAGTTAGGTCAGTCCAATAGCAATTAGATCGTCTGTATTTGTATAATGTCTCTGTGAACTATTAATGAGGCACTGCAGATTATGTACCTAATTTGCATATCCTGACACCAAAAGCATTGACGTTTATGTTGAAATGGATTTTTTTTTCACTGTGTCTGGCAGCATTGGGAGAATGGCTGAAGTATGAAGGTTTCTAAATGTTGAGCGTAAGGGACCAATATGCAAATTAAGTGATTAGATATCATATTGTGGCACCAAAAGTACTGAAGGTTTAGTTCAGGCCAGATATTATCCATGTACCAAGTTGACCACAGTTGGACCAACGATGGCGGAGTTATTATAGTGGCAAGTTTGTGACACACACACACACACACACACACACACACACACACACATTATTATTATTATTATTATTATTATTATTATTATTATTATTATTATTATTATTATTATTATTATTATTATTATTACACACGCACACACTGTGCATCGGAAAGTTGGTCCAGCTATTGCGAGTATTGGACAAAGTATTTGAAAAATTACTTGAGTAAAACTGCTGTTACTCTGCGGCTCTTGCATCATAAACTGCTGTTACTCTGCGGCTCTTGCATCATAAACTGCTGTTACTCTGCGGCACTTGCATCATAAACTGCCGTGATAAACATTTACTGGCCTCCAGTATATGATATTCTGTAATGTCCGTTCGGTTTATATTTACTTTTTAACTTCATTTTTAATACATCTGGTTTTGTGTTGTGTTTATATATTGTGCAGAGATTTTAACGGGGGAACTGGCCGGTGTCCACGACTGTTTGTTCAAGGACAGCTCATAGCCTCTGCCCGCGACTCCACCAACATTCATTCTACATTTTAGACTGCAGCCAATACATCGTCATCTACACTACATCAACGACACTATTATGATTCACACCTGTAATATTAGGAACACATTACAACCATCACTTTAAGCCTTAGTTTATTATATATTACACGTATTACATATAACATTGATAAAGCTGAGTTTCCAAGCTTGTTATTTAATTTGTATTTACTGCGAGATATTATGTTCACACTAATCAATGAAACATGAGACGTAAAGTATGTGGCGGGAAGAGATGTTTTACTTTGACTGGCTGGGAACACACCGTAAGCTCAATACTGAGTTATGATTGGCTGGTAAAGTATCACACACTCACTGTGGAGACTCAGGATAAAGTAACGAGGTAAGAGAGACGTAAACAATAAGTAACGAAGTAGCAGTATTTATAATGATCTGAAATATTACTTAATCAGAATTACCAATAAGAACAAATTACTTTAAAATATATTATTTATTAAAAAAAATCGTTTGATCTTTGTAACGAAGTAAATTTAATTCGTTACCTGTCACTTATAGAACACAAAACTTACCTGACTCGACTCTCAGGATAATTCTCATCCAAGTATTAATAAACAAATATCAGCTGACTATTGACGTGCTGTACCCCACTGAATATTGCTATTTAGAATATAGTTTTTTTCCACAGATATATAGTTACCAGAAACACCTCCCTCAACCACCACTCTGCTGGTCTATATTGTTATCGGTAATTGCCGAGCCCTGTCCTGTCACAATGATGGTAATGGACAGGTTGTGATAAACAGGGAGAAAGAGACGGGGTGGACGGCTAAACCCACCCAGTCGAACAATAAACCCGTCTCTGGAGTTTAAATGGTTGTGTTAAATATGTTGTCTTTATGATCCTACGGCATTGTAAGGTGTTGAGTTTCTTTGAGAACTTAAGAAGGATTTCACGTGTAGGAATTAAATTTGGTTTGTTTTGTTATTGATATCTAAGCTCTCTCTCTCTCTCTCTCTCTCTCAATGAAATAAAAATAACCAAAAAAATAGAAAAAATAATGACTTAACTAACTCGCCATAAAACGGGAAAAGAAAGTACTCGGAAAAAAAATATCAGCTTAAAATTGAAGCAAAATGCAACTTAAGGGAACGAATGGAAAAAGATAATGACAATAATGTGAGATAAAGAGAGAGAGAGATAAATAGAAGAAGAAAGAAAGAGAATTTTGTCAGGCCATTTTCTCCCCCTTTTTGCCGATTCTTCTCATGACACTGGCTTTTCTCTCTAGCTCATGGCGCGATAATGACGTTAATGGCACGGCGGATTTTTGTGGCACTTGGAGTTTTTATTGACTCTTGCTGAAATTAGTGCCACTTTCTAAAGTCACTGGCACTTAACTGAAGTCATTGGCTGGTGCTGAAGTCATTGGTTGGTGCTGAAGTCATTGCTTGTGCTGAAGTCATTGGCTTGTTCCGAAATTCTTGGAGTTTACTGTAGACATTGGCATGTGCTGAAGATATTGGCATCTGCTGAAGACATTAGCACCTACTGAAGACATTGGCTTTTCCTAAAGACATTGGCATCTGCTGAAGACATTGGCATCTGCTGAAGACATTGGCACCTACTGAAGACATTGGCATCTGCTGAAGACATTGGCATCTGCTGAAGACATTGGCACCTACTGAAGACATTGGCACCTACTGAAGACATTGGCTTTTACTAAAGACATTTGAAGAGTAACTGCACTATGTACAAAAAAGACAATAGCCAGTGGTGACATACTCAGGCCACCTCGATGGAACTCAATCACAAACTCTGATGACAAATTCCCCAGAATCTACTTTTGTCTGTCTATGCTTATGAACTAGAAATCCTGCAATGTAGATAATTTTAGGTTTTAAACTATCACTCGAATCTAGGAGGAACTGAGTGTCATGTAATGTTTGCTCGTCCAGGAGTTGTAAATCACTATCATCTATTGCTGCTGTACAAAATTCACAGCTTACGTCATGTGTACTCTCAGGAACAACGTCACGTTTTAACCGCTGATGCAACTGCTGTATTTGGGCTGCTGCTTGAACATCCCCAATGTAGAAATTTCCTCCACTGCGTTGTCCTGCTGTCCCCCCAAAAAATTGAAGGGGATCTTGTGAAAAAAACAGCAGGTAGGATGTAAGTAAAGTCATGGTTTTCAGAAAGATATTGTGCTGTTTCTATGTTATACATTATTGTGGTAACAGAAGCATCTGCCGTTGGTTGTATTAGTTTTATTCTGTCTACCATGTCCACCAGTCAATCGACAGCTGGAAATAACCTGACACATTTCCTGCAGCTCTTTGAAGTTTTCACAATTGACTGTCCAAGGTTCACGATAATGATCTCGTAAGTGAATTGAACTGTATTTAGTTTTAACATTCATGATTTTGTACCAATTTGTTACCAGAGTGATGGATCTCACTGTTCCATCCTGATAATCAACAGTGACTTTCAGAGCTTTAAATGATAAACTAAAGGAACACTTTGACGCTGCAAAGGTTTAGAAAAGACTGATGAGCGTGTGAGTTTTGTGAGAGGAAGAGGTGTTTTATGATCCTCGTCATAAAGACCTTTAACATCACTCCAACTCGACAAACATTCTGTACCATCGTCGGTGAAATATAATTGTTGGCATTTCTCTGTGATCCAGTAGTTTCTCAGTTTCTGTAGGATGTGAACATAATCATAAACAAGGAACACATCTATACCGTCCGGTGCTGGTGTTACTTACCCAGGACCACCAAGCAGTGTATATACAACTTGATTCATTGGACAGTTGTCACAGGCAAACGATACCAGATGCCCACCACTAGCTTTAACAACATTAATAGCTTCATGAAACATTTCCTTCAGCTGAATAGCTTTCAACACCAATACAGGATGGATTCGTACGGTGTATCGTGTTCCCCCATAATGACAAACAACTTCAGGAGCTGATGATGCTATATTTTCTGGTTTGTGTGATGCATGGCCAACTATATGCTCCCCTGTAAATCTAAGGGTCTGCTTAAGCTTAACTTCATCAAACAAAATGTTAATTCGTACCGCGATGTTCCTCGTTTGGGCGGGAGATGTCGTTTAGGACGTCATTATGTCGAGGTTATGGGTGATTGTGTGGAAAAGTAGGTCTGTTTGTATGTGAATTTGTGTGTGGATATGGGTGTGTGTGTGTCTGAGAGACAACTGCTTTCCTGATGATGCATTTAAGCAATGGACCCAAGTTTCAAACCCCGAGATCGCTCGTTTCCAGTTCTTATTTAAAGGCGTCTATGATTTACAGTAAAGCAATTACATAGTACACAAGACAGTATGTAACAAAGTGTTGTACCGTCAGACTTCACGACTCAACGCCAGCCCTCTCAGATGTCGCACTATGTTCCGCTGGTCGGGTGCGGTCGCATCTCTCAGGAAGTTAATCGCGGCATGTCACCGTGTTACTCAGCCCCCGTCGTAGTGGTTCTGATGGTCGCTAAGTGAGTACTTGTTGCACTGGCTGCGGACAGTACTGCTCCGAGCGAAATATGTGCCCGGCCAGTCAAAGCTTTTGTTCACGTTGCAGCTTTGGTTCGCCGGCATAAAATTAAGCAGCATTGCTGATAGGTGTTGGCCAGTGAATATTGAGTGCCACTCGACAGATGAGAGTGAGTAGCACTCAGTTCTCGCTCGAGTGTAGTACTTAGTAAATTTATTGCAAACAGAATCACTAATTAACGAAACACTCTTGAAGTTAATATCGCTATCTAGAAGTAATAATGCTAATCCAAGGAAACCCAGGTTAATATTTATTAACGTGTATTGGGTTTTCTGTGATGATTACGTGAACTCTGTCGTGTACGAAAGAATTGTGTCAGTGTTTGATGTGATGCCGTAAGTGAATAGAGCTCTTCAGATACCGCTATGTTTCTACACTTTCTTTAAGTGCTGAAAGCCAGAGAGGACTGGCAACTTACAGCCACCATATGAAGAGATGTTTATTACCGTGTAGCTTTAATGTATAATTGAAATGGTGAATCACACAAAAGCTTCTTACTCTGTTAAAGACGGGTAGATCAATTTAGTCCTCAGTTAGAAATAACGGAAGTGATATTCTGACTAATGATTGAAAGTTCCAAGAGAAATTTTGTGTTTACCTTTTAAGGCGTCTCCTTGGTGTCTCTTGACCGTCTTAAAGGGGGGTGGGGAGGAAGTCTTGAGGGTACTTGATGTGGTCGATGCTGCTACCTTATTGCACTGTGGGTTGAATACAGGTGATCAAAAATTCCCTGTGCAACTGTAATAATAAATAATGTAGTTATTCCTTGTTTTAACTGACAATGTTATATATCTTATTCTACTCACAGTAAATATTGAGAATGGTATCCACTTTCAACATTTGCTGTGACCATTTCCAATGTTTATTATAATTAGAAAAAGATAAACAGCTCTACTGATAGTAATTCACAGGGACTTGTCCACCACCCTGGATACCGTCACAGTCTGTCATAAATCTCCTATTGGGAATTTGTGTCAAGGGCTGCACGGGTCTCCTCCACCTCCTTCAGCCCCTGCAGGGATGGTGGCTGTGACAGGCTGGTGTAAAGTATACGAAAAGACCATCATTAATTACTGAAGGAGTGTGGGCGGTGGAGGAGGAGGAGGAGAAGAGTGAGTAATATTAATGAGGTACTTAATAGATCTCACCTCTGCCACCACCACCCTCCCTCACTACCACCACCACCACCCTCCCTCACTACTACCACCACCACCACCCTCCCTCACTACTACCACCACCCTCCCTCCCTCACTACCACCACCACTCCTCCCTCACTACCACCACCACCCTCCCTCACTACCACCACCACTCTCCCTCACACGCTTCAGAAGGACGACGTTGGGTACACACTTATTAACGTACTGTAGTAAGATAATAATGAGTTGTTGTGTTCATGTTTTGGTCGGGGGAAGAAAGTGAGACGGTATTGTGATCACCCGGGTGTTTTTGTCTTCGTTTTTGTCTTCGTCTTTATCTTTATCATAGTCTTCATCGTCTTCTTCGTTGTCTTCGTCGACTATATCGTTATTTTCATCTTCATTATCGTTGCAGAAATAATACCAATATATAACGTTGCTGCTTATAAAAACTTCGGGGACGTCTAAGAGGAACTGAAGTAAGTTGAAGGCAGTGAAGTAAATTGAAGGTAGTGAAGTAAGTGGCATCATTACCGACGGATGTGAATGTTAGCCTAGCAGAAGGAGACCGTGAAGGAGGTACTCACTTGGTGCCGGGTTGTGTGGCCTCACCAACACAAGAGGTACCTCCCATCATTATATTTCCGGTTCAGTAACATATTTTTTGCATCATATGTCGCAAATATACTTACTTGACCTGTTGTTTTGTCAACCATTTTTTTTATCAGTTCTTTCGTTTGTGGTGGAGGTGGTGTGTGAATTAGTGGATCCCATGTTATTGACCTGACCTGATGTTATATAGTGTGTGTGTGTGTGTGTGTGTGTGTGTGTTTACATTTTATGCCCTATTATGGATGCGAAAAGGGATATATAGTTGTTCCTTCGTTGTATGTCTGTCTGGCTTGTGTCTGTCCACCTGTCAATATGGGTTCTGTCTCTTGCTGCGTCTCTGGCTTGTGTATGTGTCTGTCTAGCCTGTGTCTGTCAGTCTGGTTTTTGTGTGTCCCCGTCTATCTAAGTTGTGTCTGGCTGACTGTCTGTTTGGCTTATGTCTGTCTATGTCTGTCTGTGTAGCTTGTGCAGTATATGCCTGTCAGTCTAGACTCTAGAGGTATGCTCAGGCCTTTTCCAGACTACAGTATTAGATCTGTAGTCATCAAACTTCTGCTGAACTTTTTTCTTTCAGTATTTGGTCACAAGTGGACCGCGTATGACTGCCATTTTATTTTGGTTAACTTTTGTGATGAGTTAATTTTAGGATGTTAACTTTTGTGATGAGTTAATTTAAGGTAGTTAATATCTACGTTTAAGTAATATTAGGTTTTAACTGTTGCGTTAAATTTGTTTTGCGTAGTTAACTATTACATTGAACAAAAGATTACGTAGTTAACTATTACGTTGAACACAGTACTACGCAGTTAACCTTACCAGTCGAAGTATAAACTGAAACCTTCATCCAAATAAGAGTTTCTTAGTTGCCCTGAAGAGAGTACTGCTACTAGTTTCTCGGCGTCGTATAGTCATTCCCTGAGCTGTTTTGAGGGCGGCTTGGAGTTGAATGACTCACTTGGTACCCGTCCCGTACCTGACTGATGGAATGTTTTCATAGTGAGGGATTTTTTTTTTACACCAGATGGATTGATTCTTAGTTACAATTTTTTTTTTTAATTTCAATTTATTTTGTGTTTGGGGAAAAGAGCGTATGACAACCACGTGCTCAAGAGAGAGAGAGAGAGAGAGAGAGAGAGAGAGAGAGTGAGATCCATTTCTACATCATTGTACTCGGCTCTGCGGGTCGCAATATTAAACTGGCACAAATCCTGAGTTTTGTTTGCTTAAGTAAAGTTGAGACAGACATAAGACAACTTCCTTTTTTAATATGTGTACTTGATGTTTGTCTTGAGTCACTGTTTGTGTGGCCCAGAGGTGATGTTCAGGTCATATGTAGTTATGACGGTTTCAGTGATGAGAAATGTAATAATAATAATAATAATAATAATAATAATAATAATAATAACCTCGTGGGCAACACTTCACACGCCTACAGCTGCAGTATTTTGTGTTTATTATATATACTGAAAGTTGTAGTACCTTCATTTACACCTTTACACCCCCATTGAGTGTGGCGGCAGAGCAGATACAGCGCTCGCCTCCTAACTGATGATCGCTAGTTCGATCCTAGGTCATTCCCAATTCACCCAGCCATTAACTGGTAACTAATTTTACCACAGTTGGGGAAATGAAGGCTGTCGAGTACCGTGCCGGCCAAGCTGCCTTATGTGCACCGAGCGCTTAGTAAAAACTCCGTTGTATCCAAACTCTCCTTAATGGTGGATCATGTTGATGGGATCCACTTTATATTTTTATTGTATCAGGTTATGGCACCATATTTTTGTAGCTGCGTTATATTTCCATTAGGGTGTGGCGGCCCAGTGGACACAGAGCTCGCTAGCCTCCTGTGCTAAGGGTTCCCCGTTCCCTTTCCACCCAGCTGTAAATGGGAGTAACTTTACAGCGAGGAAGTGAAATTGCTCGGCCACACTTCCTTCCTCCTTGTTTATCAAAGACTTACTGTACAGTGTGCTATATCCTCACTGCCCTATAGTGTACAGTGTGCTATATCCTCACTGCCCTATAGTGTACAGTGTGCTATATCCTCACTGACCTATAGTGTACAGTGTGCTATATCCTCACTGCCCTATAGTGTACAGTGTGCTATATCCTCACTGCCCTATAGTGTACAGTGTGCTATATCCTCACTGCCCTATAGTGTACAGTGTGCTATATCCTCACTGCCCTATAGTGTACAGTGTGCTATATCCTCACTGCCCTATAGTGTACAGTGTGCTATATCCTCACTGCCCTATAGAGTACAGTGTGCTATATCCTCACTGCCCTATAGTGTACAGTGTGCTATATCCTCACTGCCCTATAGTGTACAGTGTGCCATATCCTCACTGCCCTATAGTGTACAGTGTGCTATATCCTCACTGCTCTATAGTGTACAGTGTGCTATATCCTCACTGCCCTATAGTGTACAGTGTGCTATATCCTCACTGCCCTATAGTGTACAGTGTGCTATATCCTCACTGCCCTATAGTGTACAGTGTGCTATATCCTCATTGCCCAATTGTGTCCAGTCACTCGCCTCCCGTCCCGCCACTCTCTACAGCCATTGCGTGATCTGTAGAAGTCTTCACCTCTGTTCCACTTCTTTCCCGTTAGCCTCTCCCCATCGTCATCGTCGGCTATTTTTTTTGTTTTATCTTTTCCTCTCCCTTCCCATTCCTTTTCTATCTCCTTCATTCCCCCTTCCCTCACATCTGCTCCCTCTCCCCTCTCCTTTCCTCCTTTAATCTCCGGTATTCCTTTCCTTTGTTTCTTACTTTCACTACCATATGGTCCTCCCCATCCCCAATCCTTCATTCCATACCCTTTCTCCCCATCCCCTTCCCTTTCTCCCCATCCGTCCTCCCCACCCTCCAAAATCACCTCCTTCCCTCCCATTCCCCTGCTAAAGGCTACACCATCCCTTCCTTCCTTCCTTCCTTCCTTCCTTCCTTCATTTCCTTCCTTCTTTTCCTCCCTCCCTCCGTTCCTTCCTTCCTTCCTTCCTTCCATTCCATTCATCCCTTCCTCCCTCTTCCTTCTCTCCCTCCTCTCTTCCCTTATTTCCTTCCCTCCTTCCCTCTCCGACTGGCTTGTAACGGGTGTGGTGGTGGTAGTGGAAGGGAAGAGACCCAGGAAGGGAGAAAGAAGGAGGGAGAGGATGGAAATAAGGGGGAGGGAGGGGGAGGAAGAAAGGAAGTGGAAGAGGGGGAAGGGGGGAGAGAATCGGTACCACTTCGCGCTTTCGGGAAATATATCCAACTCGTGGACGCTGAGGCAATTTTATTTTATTGTTCATATTTACATATTAACCACAACGCCTCTCTCTCTCTCTCTCTCTCTCTCTCTCTCTCTCTCTCTCTCTCTCTCTCTCTCTCTCTCTCTCTTAGTTAACACCAATACGTCAATCGACATCAGACATTTGTGAGAATTATTTAGTATAATGGAGAGTCTGTCTGTCTGATAGAGCATGACACACTGAGTATTACGCAAAGAAAAGAGTGAACGATTGTGTGAGTGTGATTGAGTGAATATATATGTGTGTGTGTGTGTGTGTGTGTGAGTGTGATTGTGTGAGTGTGATTGAGTGAATATGTGTGTGTGTGTGTGTGTGTGTGTTTGTTAATTTGTGAGTGAGTTGAGTGATTGCATAGGTTTGTTTTAATCCTATAAAATACACAGAGATATTAACTTACAACCATTCTGGGCACCCCAAGTCGACCCAGCTGGAGATGGGTACCTCACTTTGAGTTAGGAGGGAAGTGAAAAGAAAAAAAAATCTTATACACAACATTCTCCCACTACCAACCTTGTATACCAGAGGCTTAATATTCATAGTGTTATATAACCCACAGTGTCCCAAACAGGCCCTTAGGTATATGAAATAACCTCTTATTTATCCTCATGCATAACTCTTCCCAAACTTGTGAATAAATCAAGATGAAGAAAATAATGGAAATGTTCTTAGCTGTTTTTTGTAATGGAGTTATTGTCTGTGTATTGGGTGATGATCAGCTTAATAACTAGTGGGGTTAGTTATTAGGTGTGGTGCCATAGGGAGTTGGTTAATCACTCGTTCATTTTCTCCCCATTAAGTACTTAGGCATTTGGGGTTAGGTTAGGTTAGGATAGTTAGTCAGTCAGTAAAGCCATTAATTTAGTCAACTACACAGCTAGGTTGAGGGAAGACAGGGGAGAGACAGAAGAAAAGAGAGACAGAGAAACAGACAGAGAAAGAGAAGGACAAACGGACAGAGAGAAAGAGACAGACAGGGACAGAGAGGGAGAAAGAGAAATGGAGAGAGATACAGACAGGAAAGAAGACAAAAACAGAGAAAGACAGACAGAAAGAGATAATGGGAAAGAGAGACCGAGATAAAGACAAGAGACAAACAGAGAGACAGAGAAAGAGAGACAGGCAGAGACAGACAAAGAAAAAAGACAGACAGACAGGGAGACAGAGAAAGAGACAGAAAGACAGAAAAACAGCGACAGAAACCGACAGAGAGAGAAAGATGCACAGACAGACAGCGAAATAGAGTGACAAACAGAGAGAGAGAGAGAGAGAGAGAGAGAGAGAGAGTCTGCCGCCGGGGAAGAGCTACCAAGTAATACATCACCTCCATCTGTGGCACGGGAACATGTGTCTGATACCTTTCTCCTCAGTCTCTGGATCAAGTTGTTCTCGGCGCTCCACCAAGGAAAACATCCGTCATATTAACACCTATTTTTTTCAAGACGTTTTATAGAGGGATTATTACCAATTTTATCCACGAAGTAGGATCACATTAACACCTACAGTATTTCCACAGCTAACAAGATGGAGTTTATTATAAAGTTCGTCCTGGGAATAAAAAGATATTATTAACATATACAAAGTTTGTCCTGGGAATAGGATTACGTTAACAGTGTTTACTCAATGTTTATACTTCCCAAGCTCACCTATGCCTCCCCCACCTGGTCTTCCTCCCTAAATGCCACACGATGGAAACACCTAGAAAAAGTGCAGAAGAGGGCATGCAAGATTATTCTCTCCCCTTCCTATTCCACATATCAAGAAGCGTTCAACACACTGACCCTCTCTGCTCTCTCTGACCATCACCACGACCTCATCCGCAAATTTGGTGAGAAGCTTCTGCACCATCCTCGACACCGGCTCGTGCTTTCACCCGAGATCCCTCGTCCGCGAATTGCTGTTCGACACCACAACCGCATCCAGCTCATACTAGCACGAAGAGCCCAGTCCCAACCATTGTAAAAATTATCAACAACTCGTAGTCATTTAGTGTGTTCACTCCCAGCCAATGTTACTTTTGCACTGTTAATATGTTGAAATGCCCTGTAGTATGACCTTCTCCACACCTTGTTATTATATGTCTTATTTGTATCACTTATGCTACTTGTATATTATTTATCAATCAAGAGACCCATTCCCCAATTATGTAACTGTATATTTTCACCCATCCGGGGGTCATAGGGTAGGGGTGAGGAAGGGGGGTGATAGGGTAGGGGTGAAGGAGGGGGTGATAGGGTAGGGGTGAGGGAGGGGGTGATAGGGTACGGGTGAAGGAGGGGATGATAGGGTAGGGGTGAAGGAGGGGGTGATAGGGCAGGGGTGAAGGAGGGGGGTGATAGGGTAGGGGTGAGGGAGAGTGGTGATAGGGTAGGGGTGAGGGAGAGTGGTGATAGGGTACGGGTGAAGGAGGAGGTGATAGGGGAGGGGTGAGGGAGGGGGGTGATAGGGTAGGGCTGAAGGAGGGGGGTGATAGGGTAGGGGTGAGGGAGGGGGTGATAGGGTACGGGTGAAGGAGGGGGTGATAGGGTAGGGGTGAGGGAGGAGGGTGATAGGGTAGGGGTGAGG